>OY992890.1:37573687-37686187 GCA_963921405.1 Cepaea hortensis
TTGTTTTGTTGTTGCATTCGCTCGCTCGCTTTGAACTCAAACGTAGTCCAAATACATGCTACTACTTCTAACACTGGACTGATATTTGTGTGAGGATTTGCTTTCTATTTTACTAGTGTGTTTCGCCATCAGGCGGACTCACTTAGACTTCAGAGGTACTTGTAATTTACGTCGCCAAATCAAGAACGAGAAGTCAATATTTTAGTCGAACTGACTGGTGTAGGGGCTATAACCGCTACCTGAGAATCAGCACACAGAAATGTAAGTGCGAGCGTTTTTATCCAGCCTGGCAAGCTGGCTGAATGGAACAGAAAGATGACAACCCAGTACAATCGTTACTAATAAACTACAAGCATTCCTTCACTGGCGATTGTGTAGAACAGAACTAAAATAATATGACAAAATCATGTAGATATTATTGTGAGAACTACCCACATTTCTTACAATCAGAATCTGAAAATAAATGTTAGCTTTGTCGACCTAGGAGCCCAATCAATGAATGGAAGATTCCAATCTAGAAGGTGATTCGAACAAGTAATCACTGGGACGGGAGGCAAGAGTGCTGGCAGCTGCGCCACTGAGGCCTACTATTGTGGCTTTAGCAGACATCACAGTAGAGGGACTGGAGGTACAGTGAGGAACAAGCTCGTGTTAATGAACAAGATGGGGAGGGGGCGGGGGGAGACAACAAAGAAGGATTATAAGGACAAGTGTCGTGTATCCGTTTAAAGTGTCGTCCCTGGAGTGAGAGGATTCAACACCCACATTATATTGTAACCCCTTATCATTATCCTGGAGAAACCCCTAGAATCCGTCTACAAAACTCCGTCAGTTTATGGACACCTCTTTCTCTCTCTCTCTATCACTGCTGTATCATGCCCCCTCTCATTCTTCCCCAACGCAACATACTCAACAACTCTAGCTTCTAAAAATTAATAACAATTAATTTATTAAAAGAAAAGTGTAATGTATGTGAGAAGCGTATGCGAAGAATGTGTGACGTGTTCTATAATGTGTGTAGAATCGGACCCTCAGATCAATAGCCCAGTCAGTTCATCCTTGCAAGGACGCACCACAGCACGTTAGGTCAGCACAAGACAACCTCACCCAGTGATGTATCTCTCCTGCCAGACACTGACTTTCTTCTGTAGCTACCTGGTAATCCATCTACATGATCCTTCGAAATAGATACAGTTTATTATTTACTACTGATCATGGACCTGTTGCACACTGCACAGTATAATTCACTATAGTTCTTAAAATGTACAAATCTCTGTACTGTGAAAATAAGTATCACTGTTGTTGGTAATAGACTTGATCTTATCTATTGTTTATACCAGTGTTTCCCAACGTGGGGCCCACGCCCCACAGGGGGGCAATTTGACTGTTAAGGGGGGCAATTCGAAAATGGAAGAAATCGGCTGAATATAACAAAACGGGGAGACTTGAGACTGAAGTTAACTAAATTGGAACCTGACATAAGATCTCTTTGCAGCAAGCATCAAGCGCAAGGATCTCACTAAATTTAAATAATAAATAATTACTAATAATTAAAATAATATAGAAAAATCTTTCATTAAAATTATTTTGTACTTCAATTTCAGTTCTCCATTATATGTTTTGAAAATTTACTTACTGTGTTTGCTCAATAATTACCTAGTGATTTCTTCCTAAAACCTATCATTCAAGTTTCTTTAGTGAACATTTCAATTTTTGAATATTAAAAATAATGTATATGTTGAGGGGGGGGGGGCATGGGGCGGGGGAGGGGGGCAATATGAATTTTAGAAAGGCTTAAGTGGGGCATGGTACAAAAAAGGTTGGGAAACACTGGTTTATACTGTCTCAAATATAATGTCCCTTGTAATCTTTCACGGGAATCTACCACACCATGTGAATGTTACATTTCAAGTTCTCGTGTAGTTACTAATGTTCGTATGAGGTGTGGTGTCTCAACAAACATCACCCATCCTAGGTGAACCTTAACACACTGGAATCGTTAAATGGTTTCACTCATCTGAGCCCTGTTCCAGTGGACCCTCCTGATCATGGGCCCAGCCCAAACATTATTGAACAACTTTCTTCTTTGACGTTATTCATTTTCCGTAAGAAAAACATTTACTGTTCAACTGGTGTTCTTCCCAATCGTAGTAAACTTTCTTCAAAACTCGTGTAGAGCTTCTTCGTAACTGGCAGGGAACCTGTTAGAGAAATAATACACCGGGTGAAAGCACCAGTCACTGATCCTACCAGCTGAGTGTAGGCCTACAGCCTTGCTCAGATATTTATCAGTGAACTAAACTCTGTCATAGAGCAGATGAGCTTATAACCTAGGTCCGAATCAGGTTATGACAAGGAAAGACCAATAAACAGAGTGCAGAACCCCAGTGGGCACCCCACTGAAAGATCCCACTATTAGACACTTTCCCCATCTCCCAACCCATTCTTAAATCTCTCCAAATATCACCCCACTACACTATTCTCACTAGCAGAGCTAATTCTCACTTCACTACTCTATTCTCAACTAACAGAGCTAATCATCACTTCCCTACTCTAGCTAGTTTTAACAAGGCTACTGCCTATATTAATTAGGCCTAAATACACTATCTGTAATACCTTATGCAACACCGCATCACTCCTGGATGGCCTCGACAATTTGCCATAAAGACACATGTTATTTTAATCTTTAATTAAATCTAACACTGTAGATCAGTGTTTCCCAACGTGGGGCCCACGCCCCGCAGGGGGGCAAATTGACTGTTAAGGGGGGCAATTCGAAAATGGAAGAAATCGGCTGAATATAACAAAACGGGGAGACTTGAGACTGAAGTTAACTAAATTGGAACCTGACATAAGATCTCTTTGCAGCAAGCATCAAGCGCAAGGATCTCACTAAATTTAAATAATAAATAATTACTAATAATTAAAATAATGTAGAAAAATCTTTCATTAAAATTATTTTGTACTTGAATTTCAGTTCTCCATTATATGTTTTGAAAATTTACTTACTGTGTTTGCTCAATAATTACCTAGTGATTTCTTCCTAAAACCTATCATTCAAGTTTCTTTAGTGAACATTTCAATTTTTGAATATTAAAAATAATGTATATGTTGAGGGGGGGGGGCATGGGGCGGGGGAGGGGGGCAATATGAATTTTAGAAAGGCTTAAGTGGGGCATGATACAAAAAAGGTTGGGAGACACTGCTGTAGATGCTCTCCGAATGTCCTAACTGCGGTACAGAAACACGTCAGCTCAAGTCAACGTTCTTGTCTACACTACTGTACACAAGTCTTGTTTTTGTCAAAGAGCCGGGAGTGTTCTAGTGAAGTTCTTTGAAGTCAATATATCAGATGTTCCAGGGGCAGATTATCCATTTCAGAATAAGTTCTTATCTCCCCTTTTTTTAATCAATGCAAAAGTGGTCCCCCTTGTTTCAACATCCAAAACAAGGTAGCGAGTTCCTGCATTTTCCCCAATCGGGTCACAATAACAAGCCTACAATTTTCTGTCGTGTGGGGACTTTCAAAGACGACTGTATTGATTGATATTACCGACTCCCCGTAGTAAACAACTTGTAGTTGCGAATCAAACTGTCCTTGGTATTTTTATCATCTGATTGTAAAATTACAGTGATTTCACAACAACAAGAGAGTGAAGAATAAGACGGGGGAAAGAAGCAGGGGGAGATAGAGGGTGAGGTGGAGGTATGGAGAAGACGGAGAAAAATGAGGAGGCAGAAGAAGAAGGAGGGTTAGGAGGTGGGGACGAATAAGAAGGAGGTGGAGGAGGAGAAGGAGGAAGAGGAGGAGGAGGAGGAGGAAGAGGAGGAGTAGAAGAAGACACAGTAGCAGCATGGGCATCAGCAACAACAACAGCAGAAAAGAAACAAGAAGGAGAATAAAGAAGAAGAGGCGAATCGCAAGGGGAAGAAGAAAAAGGAGGAGCATACGGAGAAGAAGAAGATGCGAAAAAGGAGAATATAGGAGGTGGAGAAAGAGGAGCTGAAGTAGAAAGAGAAGAATAGCAAGGAGAACAAGAAAATGAAGAAGCTTACTACTATGGTAAGGGGATGCTCTGTCATGGAAAAAAATCCTGGAAGTAGGAAATGAAAATAGCGGTATAATATTTTAATCTATGCAGAATACTCTCGCATCTTTACCCGCTGACGTTGGCGCAAAATAAACCGATTCGCGCTACTAAACTTGTCTGAAGATAATATACGAGATGTAGATGTAAACACATTTCCTTGTTTGATCGTGGTCGTGGTAGATCAAGGGGAAAGTAGTGAACAATGAATAGAATTTACATGGGAATTATTTTTACATCAGCTTTGTTTACAAGATCGAGCGCTGAAAATTTTTTTTATGCAGATATCAAATGCGCTGAAGTCTCTTCGCCAAACGTAGGGAAAACTATAATACAAGAGCTGATGTTTTTCTGGACATTCAATGCATGACCAATGCAATTCCTTTGTTACCTGTTATCGCCAGCAAGGATTCACATTTAACAAATTCCTATAAAACGGTCTGAAACACAGAAGTGGTCACAAAGTTAACAGCTCTGCCTTGGTAAGTGCATGTCTGGCAGTTGCTGGTTCTACAGCCTATATATCTTTTGAAAAATGCTGACTTCGTTTGACTTCGTGACTTCCTTGGGATCACCTTTTGGGACACTATTTCCCGGGGCGTGTTTGGTATATGGTGCTAGCCCCATATTTGTATAGACCAGTCATCCACTCCATGGGCGATGTTGTCAACATGACGCCGGCCGCCTTGACTCCCCAGGCAGTTAAACACAACAACAACAGCAACAGCAACCCAGAAAACACAAACATTGTAAATAAGTCAGTGACACCTGTTCACACTACGAGACCTCTTTGGTATATGATGTTAGCCCCATATTTTCAGACCAGCCGAACCCCGATCTGTGATATGGTGAATATCACACCAGTTGCCTTGACTACTCAGAAGATTTCCCGCTACCCAGCTTTAGACTGTGTTGATGTGGGTGTCAAGATAAATTGTGGAGGGGAACTAACGAGCTAAATGGGGAATTCAAACACATTATCGCCAGGCCATCAGACAATCATACCAGCCAATCAGCTGCCTCGGCATCCAGATATACGAGGGGGCTTCAAATGAAAACCTTAATTTTTAAACAAACATATATTCTGAGAAAGTAAAGAACAAATGTAAAAATTTTTTTCGATGTAGTTACCACTGTGTTCTATGCAAGTCCTCCAGTGCGATTAAAGTACGTGGATTCCTGTAGAAAAATCCACTCTGGTGGAACTATTCGGTGTGCCTGACCCTGTCGTGAACAGTCTGTCACAGAAGTCTCACCGTTTTGAAACTTCCTACTCCACTCATACACTTGCCGGACTGACAGGCAATCATATCCATATTGGACCTTCATTCGCCGATGAATTTTATAGGTTTCACCTTAAAAAGTCGGGGATGTCCATCTTTAAACTGTCCTTATGACGCCACCGTGTTCGTTTCCACTGTGATGTCACGTGCTTAAAACTCTTGACATGACACCCTTAACAACAATATTCACAGGTTACAAGACAACGGCAGTGTTATTGTAATTTCTATCACACTTGTAATGTTTTCATGTGAAACCTCCTTGAATCTTAAATAGCTAATATATTCACACATAAAATCAACGTATTATATCACAAACACGACAATGGAGACGTAACAATAGACGTGACATATTTGCTTGTATAGTGATTACTGTTAGTTTTAGATTTAATGTATTTGAAAGGAAAGCGGAGGAGAAAGGTAACTGGTCACCCACCTCATTGTGTTGAGTCCTAGAATGACGGCCTAATACTTCACACCCTCAAAGACAGTACAGTATTTACTATGGGACAATGGTTTCCGTTTGTTTTAGGAGAGTCTACCAGGAACCCTGCTGAGTAAGCAGGTACAATATCGGCAGGATCAGGGCTAGATTGCATTTGGTAGGCAGATAGTATCAGTTGCCTTGAGCCAGGAAAACAGTGATGCATGCGTAGGCGGCCTTACAATTGTATAATAAATTTACTATATGAAGATAATCCACACGATATATCCCGACTTAATGTTATGCTTAAGCAAGAAATCAAATCAATGTACAACAAGCTGTTTTGCATTATTAATGATCTCACGTAAGGGTTAGAAAGGCAGATTTTGAAAGCATGAACATAATATAGCTGACGGAAGGACACGAACGGATAATAAATTATGATATCGGGTGGGGAAGCAGAGGTGTTTCCAAGGCACCAGGGCCGGATTATATACTGGCCAAGACCTATTGACGCGTCCTCGTCGAGCGTCCTGGGCAACAGGTCCCTTCGGGGTCCTGGCTAAAGTCAGTAGGATCGCCGATTCCTCCGAAGTCGGAGAGTGACTGCCTGTATGGCGAGGAACCACCAGTCTGCACACCAATAAGCCAGACATGGTACAACAGATACTCACGCAAACCTCAGGTCCTGTATGACATCACACTGATGTTGGACAACAGGATGCCTTCATCCGACATACAGGACTTCGCGTTGGAGCTCAAGCCAACGAACACAAGCAAGCAAGCAAGCATGATATCGGGTATAGTTTATATGTGACAGAATACTAATGTTTATGGACGAACATTAGCAGATGGGGTCTTCATTCCCACCTTGTACGTCTCTGGGATCTACCCAGTCTTTTAATACAAGCTCGGGATCATTTTAACTGATCCTATTTAATGTTAAGTCGAAATCTACTGTAAATTTGGCACAGAATAAGTTAAGTTTGTTGTGGGAATTGTCTGCAAAAGAGGGAGATCGAGACGAGAACTGGTTCTCCGATCTCAATATGCCCCAGGCATGTAATATGCAAAAAACTAACAATTAACCATTCAATTCATTATCGATGTGATTTCAACAAGAAAACCAGAACGCCGTTTAACCTGCATTTCGAGCGTTAGTCCGTTTTACGGTCCGGACTGCAGGCTGGAAAGGATGATATACAGTACCCCTTTGATCATGTGTAATGGATCGGAAGACGAGTATTCTCGATAAGGGCGAAAAAGTCTGAAATCCAGTGTGCATGTTAAAAACGCCACAACATATAGAATTTGTAAAGAAGAGACGCAATAGGTCGCACTTAAGTGATTCAATGCACACACAAAAAAAAAGTTTGGACCAAACACGGCCCACTATCAACTGAGCAAGTATTCTAATGTAAATTTCCCTTCACTAGACATTGAATGTGCGATAAAATACGTTGAGTTGAGTTAAGAGCCGACATCACTACACTCAGGACAGTCCCATATGTGCTCCGTCCCCTCGTTCAACAGCCAGGGAAGAGTCATATAATTGATCATTCCCACCTCTTTCTGATTTAAAGTTCTCCTGGTCTTCCTTCTCAGTTTCGAGATTCTTCCAGATCCATTGCAATCTCATTCTTTCCACATACGGGTTCTCAATCTCTTTCCCCGCCTTCTCCACCTGGTTCCATAAACGCATGACCACCTCCTCCTTGTCCATAGGCAACCTACCACCAAGAGGTGCATTCCCTGCCAGCCTATCAGCCTGTTCATTCCCCGTACCCTCGCATGGCCATAACAAAATATCCATACAATTCTCACAATCTGTGACGGTAGCCATTCCATACGAAACATTCCTTTCTCCACCTTACTAAGCATACTCTTTGAATCCATAATGAATACAATGTGTGTTGCAGTAGTCTCCTCTAACCAACGGAATGCCGCTGTTACTGCTTCCACCTCCATTCTCATGCTGGAGGTCGTAGTCTCATATGCCAGACTCTCATTTTTCAAGACTCGTCCATTAGCCTTTGCAATAAACTTCAGAAGTCGGAGTGGTTCGCCAGATGGCGAGGGACACTGGTAATAGGGAAAATTAATTGACACTCACAAATCAGCCCATTGCACTAGAAGTAGAAGCAAGTGTACAGACTATATTTGAATTCAATTCATTTCATATAAGATATAACTCTGCAGTACGTACGTGCCGAGATGCAGCCAGATTAGTTAGTTAGTTAGTTAGTTAGTCGCGGTTCCAACTTCACGGCAACGGGTCGTCCCCATATTGTTCCGTTCCTGTGCCAGTGAATATCACACAAAATGCTCCTCACTGCCCTATGTGAACAATGGAATAGACAGAAGTGTCGGCAAGCCAACAGCCCACACAGGTACACTGTGCATAAAGCCGCCGCCAGAATGCAAACACAAAAGTCTTCCACAAAAAATACAGTTCATCGTTGATGGAAACGGCAGCCAGATATGCCTAGCAAATAAAATCGTGCAATATAGTGTGTGTGTTTGCTGTATTAAAATTCCCTAACGGAATACACAGTTTTATTTTAAATAATATATTCTATCTGTTTCGCATCTTGTAGAATTACTCATCTAACAATACACTACGAGAATGGCAACAATGCTGAAGATCGTAGTATCTCTGGTCGTGTGCTTGACCTATCTGTACCTGGAGGCTGATGCCGCTCCTGTTGGTCAGTATGAACTGGATGAGTATGACGTCAACGGTGTAGAGGGCACAGATCACTGCCCGGAACTTCAGTATGAATGTACAAGGTCAGTTGTCACGTCTTGCTGATTCGTTATCTGTTTGTTATACTCTGTGTGTAGCCATGTCTGGCAGAGACAACACATATATTTGCTTTAATAATAGAGCAACTAAAACAATTACTAATAAACTACAACCATGAATTAACTAGTGTCTGCGTTGAATAGAAGAGCTGAACTGATCTGACTGTCAAACTGTCATCTACTTTCTATAGCACCTTGAGCCTGAGGAATTAAGGCACCCTGGCTAATTTTCTATTTGCCCCCGGCAGAAAAAAAAATATCCACACCTTACCGAGATTCGAACACGGGTCTCTCGAAGGAGAACCAGGGGTACTGGCTGCCTACGAACAGAACTCGACAAATACCAGTGAATCAAGAGACGAGGAAACGACCCTGGGGCTGGATGGGGTGTATGCTGAAAATAGAATAACAATAAACTCCGTTCCTGGAACCCACAATGTAAGCGAAATATAGGAACGCCTAAAAATACACGGAGAGGAGAATTAGAGACAGAAAGGAATGACATGGGGAGGACAAGGGCGCCATGTATGAGGCAGCAAACAATAGGTCGGCATGCAGTGAATTGGTGAGGGTATATGTCCGAGTAGGGGATACAGGGTAGAAGAATAATAAACATAGATACCCCGATTCTGACACAGAACACCGAGAGTTGTGGGTGTTATAAGATAACCCAATAAACCCACAAAGAACTGACAAAGGAAATTCACGGGGCATATCAACAGTAGAGGTGAAATAGGGAAGCAGTCTTATGTGGGAAAATACTAGACCTACCCGGCTACAGTATCCTTTGTCAATCTCGTGAGTCGCTTAAAGGTTAACTGTGTTAAGCTTTTATCTTTTGTTTGTTTGCTTTCAGACTAAAACAAGGATGAAGTATCAACTGTTCTATATTACGTATAGCTGGTTTGCGCTTTTATCTTTTACTTGTTTGCTTATAGACTAAAGGAAAGACGCAGTATACACTGTTATAGATCACGTAGAGCTGTGATGGGTTCTTGTCTTCCTATTGTCTACTATCTAGCCAAAGGCTAACCTTTTTCTAACCTACACTTCTAGTTAAGCGTAGGGGAGGCATGTTTGTCTTAGAAGGCTAGATGTATCTGCTTTAGTTACATCGTTTCTCCACCCCCAAGTCGCTGACAAGTAGAACTGCGCTGAAATTAATCTTTTGTTTGTTCGATTATAGGCTGAAAAATATATCATGTTCTACATCAGACAGTGCTTTACTGACCTTGTATCTTCCTAATGTGTTTTGTTTAGTCCCAGGTAGATGCTGTCTCTTTTTGTAAAGAGTAGAAGATCTAAGCTTGTGTTACAAGGCCAGATGTATCTGCTTGGTTAAGTTGTATCTTGTTTGCTAAGAATGTCTTATCGTTGTCGGGCCACTATTTTCATCTTCTTCCATTGTCACTATATTCACATCTTGTTATTGTGTATCCTCTTATTGTTAACGGATAGGGTTTCATTTACGTAATGTACTAAACAACATAATGTATTGTTTATATCCTTCTCGTGTGCTATAAGTGACAATCAGTGCCGTAGATTAATCTACTTTGGTGAATTATCAATATGTACTCTATACTCTAGGTCCGACTGTGAAGAACGCTGTAAAAAACTAAATAATCGAAAGGGACGCTGCATCTCAAGATTCATCAAGTGCAACAACATGGAAGTCCTCTACAAGAAGTGTACGTGTCTAGGACAAGGGTCATCAGAATTCGCAGGTGCCTGAGAAGGGTCCTTACCAACTGTCTCAAATTCTGACGTTGACAACTCCTCAGCTTATGGGGCCTCTGTAGCTAAGACATCAGCAAGTAAACCAGAAGAGGCATCTAAAGCCTCATCCTTAAACGAACCCACAGCTGCCCCAGGTAGTGCAGCAGCGACAGCAGCAACAGCAGCAACAGCAGCAACACCTGCAGCAGCAGCAGCAATAGGTGCGGTAATAGCAGCAACACCAGCAACCCCAGCAACCCCAGCAATAGCAGCAGCAATAGGTGCGGTAATAGCAGCAACTCCAGCAACCCCAGCAACCCCAGCAATAGCAGCAGCAATAGGTGCGGTAATAGCAGCAACTCCAGCAACCCCAGCAACCCCAGCAATAGCAGCAGCAATAGGTGCGGTAATAGCAGCAACTCCAGCAACCCCAGCAACCCCAGCAATAGCAGCAGCAATAGGTGCAGTAATAGTAGCAACTCCAGCAACCCCAGCAACCCCAGCAATAGCAGCAGCAAAAGGGGCAGCAATAGCAGTAACAGCGGCAACAGCAGCAACAGCAGCAACAAAAGCAACAGCCGCACCAGCGGCAAGAAAAGCAACAGCAGCAACAAAAGCAACAGCCGCACCAGTAGCAAGAAAAGCAAAAGCAGCAAGAAAAACAACAGCCGCACCAGCAGCAAGAAAAGCAACAGCAGCAACAAAAGCAACAGCAGCAACAAAAGCAACAGCAGCACCAAAAGCAACAGCAGCAACAAAAGCAACAGCAGCAACAAAAGCAACAGCAGCAACAGCAGCACCAAAAGCAACAGCAGCAACAAAAGCAACAGCAGCAACAAAAGCAACAGCAGCACCAAAAGCAACAGCAGCAACAAAAGCAACAGCAGCAACAAAAGCAACAGCAGCAACAGCAGCACCAACAGCAACAGCAGCAACAGCAGCAACAAAGGCAACAGCAGCACCGGCAGCAACAGCAGCAACAAAAGCAACAGCAGCAACACCAGCAACACCAGCAACAGCAGCAACAAAGGCAACAGCAGCACCGGCAGCAACAGCAGCAACAAAAGCAACAGTAGCAACAGCAGCAACAGCAGCAACAGCAGCGACAGCAGCAACAAAAGCAACAGCAGCACCAGTAGCAGGTTAAGCCATTCCTACAAATACTTGATGTAATCTATAAAACACAAGCGTAGATCTTTCTGTGCCTCCATTTATCTATCTATTAGAGTTCGGAGTATTTATAGAGCATTAATGCTCCTCCACCATGCTGTCCTTCACCACTTTCCCTCGTTTTGTTGGCGCTTGTTGTTCTCATTATAATTCTGAGTAGTACATCATCACCAACATGTGGTAGATCCTGTGGAGAACGTCGCTCTCACCACGGCCCGACAAGAGTCTCGATCCCTTACAATGTCCCCTGCCTCTTGCATATTCACGCTTAACTTGTTTTCAGTGTCTTGTGACCACCTTCGTGCTGGTCGAGATTTGCCTCTTCTTCTGATTATTATGCCTCCCTTTGCTGTCTGATGTTCTTTTTCAAACCATTGCAATGTTTGCTAAGTTTACGTATTTGAGTTCTCATCTCGTCTTGTTCCTCTTGTACCTTGTGATGTCGAGGTGAGGCACAAACAGCGGGAGAGTGCCCGTTTATGGGCTTCATTTATCCAGATTCCCATGGGCTCTGCAATTCCCTTTATCCATCAATATTTAAGATGATGTTTATAAATAAGCTGTCTTCGACATTCAGATCTTGTAGAAAGTCAGTATTTTTTCTATTTCCCCTGCACTGTATACTAATGCATTACTAACATCTAGCATGAAAAGCCCCTATGGTATTCTTTACTGATTGCAAATTAGACCCATAACTTATTATTGTAGGTTCTACAGGAAAGCTGCATGTTCCCAAAAATTAATTTATCTAGTAGTGTTGTAACATATATTCTTAATGTTGTTTAACTTCTGCATTGTTATGGCCAGTGCATGTTTGATATCTTTTGTGCATTCCCATGTTGCTGACTATGGATTCAAGAAATGCAGTTTGTGACATTTCCAATTTCTTTTTTCTAAATAGTTATTTTTGGTTGACATGTAGTTTTGTCTGTGGACATTATGTTTGTATTTTTTATGTAAAAACGTGTTAATATTCACTGTCTTTTGAAAGATACAATGGCAAACTACTGAACTTAAAAACTGGCCAAGAAAGCACAAACAGCCAAAAAATGCTGGAGTTGACTGCTACGTCCTGTAAAGGATATGCAACTAACTTATCTTTTGAAAGATAACGTTAACTATTCTACGTGATGTTAACAAATGATGAAAGATTAGATATACTTCTACTATCTCTCGATAAGAGGGCGAGAAGAGATTAACTGGATGCAGAGTTCAATACAACGCAGGAAAAAAAAACTCATAAACGAAAACCGCACAAGTAACTGACGAGAGTGCGAACTAGAAAGAAGAAATATAACCCAAATGTATGAATACATTATTGGAGAATAGAATTACGTTGAGCTTCAGAATAGAACTCATGGACTTTGCTAGCAGCCAGGCACCAACTGTCGGACTTTGGGAGTTGGCTGCGTACAATACTAACCTAGTCATGTTTTAAGGAGGTCATAGTGAACACTTGAGAGGGTATTCATGGGTCGATCTGTGATGTGTATTTACTTCCCACACTCCCTGTGGATATCACAAATCCGCTTGGCTAATAAATATTGTCTTAAGTTTCATTTTCGTGACCATTATTGTACATATGAAGATCATATATGTATAAATGACAACGTGTGAATAATTCAATGGCTACATTATAAATAAAAATGACAAAGCAATCTTTCTTGTACTCAATTTGACAAATTTTGTAATAGATGATATATTATCCGTCAGTGTCTGTCAGTCTGAATGTCTGTGTGTCCGTCGGTCGGTCTGTTTAAAGTAGGAAGAGATAAGTCTAGTCAGTGGAGGGCAAAAGGGAAGAGATGAAAAGAGGAGCATTCTGAAAAAAAAGTAGATAAGTGAACAGAGTATTAAAGGAAACGAAAGAGGCAAGGTGAGAAGATGAAAGAGTAATGGACCAAGAGGACAGACGAGAACAGATTTCCAGTGGAAAGTGGCTGAAGGCTCACAGCGAACCTGGACGGTCAAGAAACATAGGATCTACTTAGAGGTAGGGGTTTAGAGTATTTTCTCCCAAACCTACAAAGATATTATTCAGACTGAGAAAATAAGACCACAGCACGAGGACACAAGAGCAAGAGAATGACACCAGAGCACGTGAACGACAGGGCATAGAAACATGAGGAAACAAGACATACCAGAAGTTCAAGCCAAGCTACACAACTAACGCTGAATCATAATGTAAACACACAAATATGTATGTCTTTATTAGAGAGCTTTTGGAAACAACAAAATCTCCTGATGGACAACGATATGCTAATCCAAAGTTCACATTTTGTAAATTCACACTACGAACAGATATTCACACACACGCGCATTCGCACGCGCTCGTGCGCGCGCGCACATTCTCTCTCTCTCTCTCTCTCTCTCTCTCTCTCTCTCTCTCTCTATCTATCTCAGTGGAATACATTATACAAACAATAAATGAAATTAATGAAGACTAAATCTTCAAAACAATGCATTTCCTTCGTGAATTTAAACAAAGAAGCCATAAACAATATGGTGCACGATTTATTGCCTGGCATTAGTATTATTCACGTTTTCTCTTCATGTGATATATAACTCTGTAGTATGCACCCGAAGAGATGTAGCGAAATATGCCAGGCAATAAATCGTGCAACATATTGTTTGTGACTTCTCTGTATAAATTAAATCTTCACTCAGGCAGAGACGTTCTATTTTAACAAATGCAAGATTGTACCAAACGCTTCCACGTGATCTACATAGCAATGATTACAATGGCTAAACGGTTGCACTCGGCAAACTATAATATGCATTGAGGAAAGACAAATGTAGTCATGTAATTACTAGAACCAGTTCATCATCATGTGCCATGCCGATAACCGTGAGCGGTCATGTTTCGCCATCTCACGTGATCAACAGAGTCGTGGATCAGCTCCGTGTTCTTGCCTCCATTGTGCCGAATGGCCGATCAGTCTAGATCAGTGGTTCTCAACCGTTGGGGAATTCCCCCCCCCACCCCCTCATAAGGGAATTTTAGGGTTTCCAAGGGGGGGGGGGGGGATGAAGACCATTTCAAGTTACAGTTAAGTACGTCTCATCCTTCTAAAATTCATTTTATAAAGTCAGTAGACCCACAAATCATGTTTTATGTGGATGTCTAGACTTGTTTTAGTATGTGCTATTAAATTTACCTTACATTTTAACGTATACTGTGTAGGGATGGGGGATTTTAGATAGGAAATATGAAAGGGGGGGGGGAATGACGTTCTGAAAATACGGTGAAGGGGGGCACGGGGCAAAAAAGGTTGAGAAAACTGGTCTAGATATACCTTTGCCCTGTTATCTCCCCGCCCCCCTCCCCCACCCCACACAGCAATGCTGCCAGTTATCATAACGTACCCACAATATTTTGACAGTCTCGTCTAATTTCTCTAATCAGCTTACGGTTTTGATTTGCCTCTTTTAGGACTAGCCCATTGGTTTTTATGTCTGTCCATGGTGTTCATTACATTATCCTAATAAACTAAATTTCCGCTGTCATTAGATATTTTACAGCTTGTCTGCACATTTTCCACGTTTCACATCCATACAAAAATATAGGTTCTATGTAACACTTCAACACTCTTTTTCTCGTTGCAATTGGCATCTTTTTTATTATTCCATCTGGCAAAAGGCTGTCTTTGCCAGAGTGATTATAGTTCCAATCTCTTCAAGGCACCTCCCATGAGAGGTTATGACTGTTCAGAGATAGTTGTACCGACTCACTTGTTTAAGAAAATTCCCATTTACCCGTATATTACATTGTGGTATTTGTTTATTCTAAGCGATGACCATAAACTGTTTCGTCTTACAATTTAATTCTAACCCCAGCTGTTCACTGTGTACAATAACCACATCTACTAAATGTCTTCACTTCCCCACGACGCTTGACGGCAAAAGATGAAGATGATCATGATGACTAAATGTTGCAGATCCTGTTCATTGTCTGCAATCAATACTGTATCATCCGCATGTGAAATTTTATTTATATTATGTCCCACAATGATGATTTCTCTCATATCTTCAAAATTTCAAAACATATTTTCACTGTATAGGGAAAAAAAAAACCATCTGGAGACATTACACATCCTTATCGCTCACCTCTCGTAATATGCTGAATTTGACCTACTTCGTTATCAATCTTTTTTGTCAGCTTGTTGTTTCCAATATATGATTTTTACAAGTCTAAAATCTTTTCTATATATTTGAAGATCTCCCAGCAATGGATTTTACTCCAATCTCGCTCGTCTGTCAGCCGTCTGCTGAGAGCATCCCACAAAGCACGAACTCCTAAGCTCCAGGGACCTCTGGACAAACACGCTCTCGTCTAAAGGAAGTAGTCATACAACGAACCTACAACTCTCAGAGCTTGGGGCAAGTGGCTAGACTAATTTGGCATGAAGATAATCCCCCTTTAAACAAAAGAGTTTGAAAAGGGGGTAACGGAGAGTTCGAATAAGGGATTTATAACCTGGGGAGGACATGAAGCGAAGCGCTTGAGACTGAAGAAAACAGGTGGGTTGGACATGAGCTGGTTCAGAGCCTATACTTCATTGGGGAATGCATAAAAACCAAGAAGAAGAAGAAGAAGAAGAAGAAGAAGAAGAAGAAGAAGAAGAAGAAGAAGAAGAAGAAGAAGAAGAAGAAGAAGAAGAAGGAAATGTGATCTACCTAGTCGCAATAATAAGCAATAACATTTTAAATCATACGTAGTTGTGACTGAAGTACTGAACTTTTGTGAGTTCTTACTCCAATCTGTGACAAATATGTCAAAACTAGTCAAAAGGTCAGACAACTGAAACACACCCAACGTTGCGAGGAGGCTCGGCATTGAACATCTGACTGGGAGTCCTTGTGACGAACTGAAACACTAGCTGCTTCACGCTCCGACGGTTATGGGTTCTATTCCGGCCTACGTCATTTTGTTCACGAGTGCAATTTTCTCTGAGAATCCTGGGGATCATCGATGGAGGAGCTAAGGAGTTCGTGCATTGTGCAGGCCGGCCTGTGGATAACGACTGAGCCATGTGGGATAAAACTCGGTGCAATGAAGTCAATCCTCTTGCCTTGTACAGTCTTTTTATCAACATGGGACTGGCACAGTTAGCCGTTGATAGCAAAATACTGATTAATCCATTGTCAAGCCTAAAGACATATAGGGCATACATTGCAAGCATTATATCTTACATAAGAGATCAATTCGCACTAAATGAATGTTAGTCAGTTAGTCGGTCGTGGTTCCAATTTCATGACAAAAGGGTTGCTCAATAATGTTCTGTTCCTGTGCCAGTGAATATCCCACAAAATGCTCCTCACTGCCTCATGTAAAAAGTAGAATAGTTAGAAGTCTCGACAAACCAACAGCCCGAACAGGTATACTATACATAAATCTGCTGCCAGGATGTCAACACTAAAGTCCCCTAGATGAATGATGTTGTCAATATAATACCAGCCGCGTTCACCTTCCAGGACGTTCCTGGTACATAGTTTAGACTGGATTGACCTCGGAGCTCAAGTAAATTAATGAGGCTTCGAATGCTAGACCATCGTGCCTGCAAGCACGCATGCTGAACACTAAGGTCACTGTAGGCTAATGGACGGACTACGGAGGACATTGCTCTACCTATGATCGTATCTGTACGCTGATGGACGGACTACAGAGGACATTGCTCTACCTATGATCGTATCTGTAGGCTGATGGACAGACTACGGAGGACATTGCTCTACCTATGATCGTATCTGTAGGCTGATGGACAGACTACGGAGGACATTGCTCTACCTATGATCGTATCTGTACGCTGATGGACGGACTACAGAGGACATTGCTCTACCTATGATCGTATCTGTAGGCTGATGGACAGACTACGGAGGACATTGCTCTACCTATGATCGTATCTGTAGGCTGATGGACAGACTACGGAGGACATTGCTCTACCTATGATCGTATCTGTACGCTGATGGACGGACTACAGAGGACATTGCTCTACCTATGATCGTATCTGTAGGCTGATGGACGGACTACAGAGGACATTGCTCTACCTATGATCGTATCTGTAGGCTGATGGACAGACTACGGAGGACATTGCTCTACCTATGATCGTATCTGTAGGCTGATGGACAGACTACGGAGGACATTGCTCTACCTATGATCGTATCTGTACGCTGATGGACGGACTACAGAGGACATTGCTCTACCTATGATCGTATCTGTAGGCTGATGGACAGACTACGGAGGACATTGCTCCACCTATGATCGTATGTGTAGGCTGATGGACAGACTACGGAGGACATTGCTTTACCTATTATGTGTCCGGAGTTCTATGATAATTATCTGAGCTGACGTTCACAAGAAGTGTGCGTAAATCGACTCATAGTATTTTATTGTCATCAGATTCTCACCAACGTCAGTGCCTTTATCGACGTCTTCGTCGTCGTCATCATCACCATTTGCATCAACTTCATCAGCGTTATCTTCATTACGATGTAACGATCTTCATTATCATAATCGTCGTCGTCATCACCTTCTTAATCATCATCGTAATATTATCATCACCAACAACATACTCGTCATCGATATCATCGTCATAATTGTTATCATAATCATTACCATTATCACCATCTTCACCATCATATCATCAACATGATGATGATGATGATGTTGATGATGATGATGATGGTAATGATCATCATCATCGTCGGAGGTCGGCATGGCCGAATGGATATGATCGCACGCTATTAAACTTTCTGTCTGCTGATGCCGAATTAGCGGGCTCAACGCCTACACCGATCAGTTGGACTAAAATTTTGACTTCTCGTCCTTGACTTGGGGACGCAAATTACAAGCACCTCTGATGTCGGAGTGGGTTCGCCTGAGGGAGAGGGGCTCTGATAATAGCGAAAGCTAATCCACGAAGCAATAATCAGCGTTTAGGGACTACGCTTGTGGTCAAAGGGAGGGAACAAAACAAATTTCAATTCTCAATTGTTTATGCGTTGCCCCTTTCTCTAGATGTTAATATTGAATTCGATGTGTTAAAATCGATGATATACCCAATGAGTAGTATTATACCCTAAATACCGATGGTCATTGAATACCAGAGAATCGATATGCTGATGACACATTACTACCAACATCACAGAATGTTATAGAAAAAAAATAAATCTTCAACCCAAAAGAATAGTGAACATCACAACTTATATCTTAACATAGCAAAACCAAAGATAATTCATACAGGTAAAACGAAAATGGAGAAATAAATATATGTTAATGAGGAACAATTGGAGGTGGTGGAAAATTTCGATTATCTTGGGTCATTAATTACCAACAATAGTGACATAATGAAGAAAATTAATAGACCAATATCTATTGCCTAAGGAACTAACGCAACTGAATAAATTGTGGAGTGGGGCAGATAGAACTTGAAAAATTAGATTTTTAAGAGCATGCATCTTTCCCATCGCACCTGGACATTTACTAAACAAGCTGTACAGCGAAAGGAATGCCTTTGAATATACACGTTACAGACGCGTTCTAAACATATCTTGGATACATTAAAAAAAAAAAACCAAATGATTTCATTCTACAACGACTGAATATTGAAGAAGATTACTACTTAAGACGATAAAGCAAAGAAAATTTATATTATTTTTGTCACTTGAAACGTCGTGAAAGTGTGGAGACAACAATCTTGGAGGGGTATATGCAAAGGGAAGAGAAGAAAAGGAAGGTCAAAGAAACGATGGGTGCAGGATGTGGCAGATGATCTCCAGATGGATGTATCGAACGCGGGACATCTTGCTCATGACAGCAGTTTTCCAGATGGTTGTTATAGGGGCGCAGTTCTGCAAAAGACATGCTACTGAATAAATGAAAATGATCTTAAAATTATTAATCCCATTGATGACCCGATATTTATTACACAGAAAATAAATTGGAGAATCTTTTAAGGCCACTGAGACAGTACATAAATAAGCACACATAGTATTGCTTGGCTCTCATAGAAGGAGAAGAAGAAGAAAGTAGAGATTAGAGGACGCACTAGATAACATAAAATTTGAAAGCTATATAGTTATCGATCGGGATTCGAACCTACCACCTCCAAATGACGACAGCGCCTCGCTACAGGAACAAGTTTACTTCGACGCAAGACCAACGATATTTAGTCACGCAAGTGGGCTTGTACCAAGGCATGTTTTGTGATTTAGCGCATCCATTAAGAGCTAATGTCCCGTATTGACCGTCCTGCCTCATAGTCTAGGAACCATGCCTCCCATTACTGTTGAGTCAAAACCATTACTGTTGAGTCAAAACCATTACTGTTGTGTCAAAAGCATTACTGTTGTGTCAAAACCATTACTGTTGTGTAAAAACCAATACTGTTGTGTCAAAACCATTACTGTTGTGTCAAAACCATTTTTGTTGGGTCAAAACCATCACTGTTGTGTCAAACCCATTATTTTTTGCTAAAACCATTACTCTTGTGTTAGAACCACTACTGGTGGGTTAAATCCATCACTATTATGTTAAAACGATTACGGTTGTGTCAAACCACCATAACGGTAGTGTCAAAACCACAATTACTTTTGTGTAAAACCACAATTACTGTTGTTTAAAAACCACCATTACATGGACGAAGAAGACGACAAAGAAGAAGGAGTAGAATAACAATAATAGTAATAATAATAATAATAGAAGAAGAATAAGAAGAAGAAGAAGAAGAAGAAGAAGAAGAAGAAGAAGAAGAAGAAGAAGAAGAAGAAGAAGAAGAAGAAGAAGAAGAAGAAGAAGACGAAGAAGAAGAAGAAGAAGAAGAAGAAGAAGAAGAAGAAGAAGAAGAAGAAGAAGAAGAAGAAGAAGAAGAAGAAGAAGAAGAAGAAGAAGAAGAAGAAGAAGAAGGAGAGACAATTTACTACATTGATAATGTGATGCACCATTAGGAGCAACAAACTGGTAAATACGAAATGAAAATAGCTGCACAATATTCTAATCTAAGAGATCACTCTCGCATCTATAAACGCTGACGCGTACACAAAATACAACTATAGGATATTTAAAAAAAAATACTTTTAAATGCGTTGACATTATTTTTGGATGGATTATTTTCACACGACGATCTTATTAATGTAATACCATTTCGTTGCTTCAGCGTTTCTATCACCCACGTCAAACTAAAAATATCACACATTTTAGAATACACAAATATCAAAAGAGCATAATCGTGGTAGATTAATGGGGACAATAGTGAAGAAAGAACAGTTTATAACGGAATTATTTTCACAATTACCAGAGTTGAAATAATTTAATTTGAAGATATCAAATGCGCTGACGTCTTCTCGTCTTACGTAGGAAAAATGATAACATAACAGCTGTTTTGTTTCTGGCAAAGACATTCAAATCACATTAAATGCATCACTTTTGTTAACTATAATTGACAACAGGAAATCCGACTGAACAGAGTCCTATAAAACGGTCTCAAATACTGAAGTGGTCAGAAAGTTAACAGCTCTCCTTTAGTAAGTGCATGTCTGGCAGTCGCTCATTCTTATGCAAAATGATTACTTCGTCTAGGAGACTCGGTGGCCGAGTGGTTAGTTCGCTGGCATGCCAGGTCCGGGTTCAATCCCGGGCATTGGCAGACGTATTACTACCAGTACGTCTCTGTGGCCGACTCTACTTCATAAGAAGTGACTGTAAAAACATGTCACTTACTGCCTATATTACCATGCGGTGTAGGAAGGGAAGGGGAGGGGGGGGGGTCTTATTTATTTTGTTGCGTATCCCTTACGGGACGTTGCAGTCAACACCAGCATTTTCAGCTGCTGTTGATGTACTAGGCAAGTGTTACGTTCAGTAGTTTGCCATTGCTTTCTGAACGACCGGCCTCTATACCTTTTTCGAAAAAACCAGCACCGCCGTGTTTCGAACCCGGGTATACGGGATCACAAACCGCGTTCGCAAGCCCTTCAGCCACAGAGACCGACGGGGGGGGGGGGGGGGGGGTCTTGAGAATGAGGAATTAAGGCCGCCTGGCTAGTGCAGTCGCCGCGAACTGTGCAGGTTAAGTTTTTACCTGTTTTGCCCGCGACAGAAATACATCCATACCTTACCGATGATTCGAACCTGGGTTCTCGAGGGAGAACCAGGCATTCTTAGCCATTGGGCCAGCCGCTGACAATGTTCAAAATTGGCGAGTGTTTTGTCATTGAAGGAATATGACAAGGGAAAGAACTGATGTAATGTAAGAAATTAATACTTCATATTCCAATGGCGGCATCTGCCATGGGATCACCTTTAGAGAGATCAAGGACCCTCTTCCACGCCTTCAGGCGTAGTGGGTATATGGTGCTAGGGCCATCTATTTATAGACAATTTGACGCTCGATATATAAAGTAGTCAAGGTCACACCGGCCGCCTGCACTTCCTAGAACATTTCCGGGCAGCTATTTTTAGGCGGGTAAAAGTGGGAACCCATGCGTTTTCCGGTTCACGAGTGAAGATTTTCGGAGACTTCTGGGGTCGTGCTCTGTGAGACGCCTTTTGATGGATCGCCATGCAGAAGTAGTCATATGGCGGAAAACCTGGTGCAATAAAGACGATTATTTTGCTTTTTAAACCCTTTAAAATTTTACAAACCAGACAGCACATATCTCGTAAGTAAGTGAATAAGTAAGTAAGTAAGTAAGTAAGTAAGTAAGTAAGTAAGTAAGTAAGTAAGTAAGTTAATAAGTAAGTAAGTAAGTAAGTAAGTAAGTAAGTAAGTAAGTAAGTAAATAAATAAATAAGTAAGTAAGTAAGTAAGTAAGTGAATAAGTAAGTAAGTAAGTTAATAAGTAAGTAAGTGAATAAGTAAGTAAGTAAGTAAGTAAGTGAATAAGTAAGTAAGTAAGTAAGCAAGAAAGTAAATAAGTAAGTAAGTAAGTAAATAAGTAAGTAAGTGAATAAGTAAGTAAGTAAGTAAGTAAGTAAGTGAATAAGTAAGTAAGTAAGTAAGTAAGTAAATAAGTAAGTAAGTAAGTAAGTAAATAAGTAAGTAAATAAGTAAGTAAGTAAGTAAATAAGTAAGTAAGTAAGTAAATAAGTAAGTAAGTAAGTAAATAAGTAAGTAAGTAAATAAGTAAGTAAGTAAGTAAATAAGTAAGTAAGTGAATAAGTAAGTAAGTAAGTAAGTAAGTGAATAAGTAAGTAAATAAGTAAGTAAGTAAATAAGTAAGTAAGTAAGTAAGTAAGTAAGTAAGTAAATAAGTAAGTAAATAAGTAAGTAAATAAGTAAGTAAGTAAGTAAGTAAGTAAGTAAGTAAGTAAATAAGTAAGTAAGTAAGTAAATAAGTAAGTAAGTGAATAAGTAAGTATGTAAGTAAGTAAGTGAATAAGTAAGTAAGTAAGTAAGTAAGTAAGTAAATAAGTAAGTAAGTAAGTAAGTAAGTAAATAAGTAAGTAAGTTAATAAGTAAGTAAGTAAGAAAGTAAGTACGTAAGTAAGTAAATAAGTAAATAAGTAAGTAAGTAATGAAGTAAGTAAGTAAGTAAGTTAATAAGTAAGTAAGTAAGTAAGTAAGTAAGTAAGTAAGTAAATAAGTAAGTAAGTAAGTAAGTAATGAAGTAAGTAAGTAAGTAAGTAAGTTAATAAGTAAGTAAGTAAGTAAGTAAAAATAATTCGTAAGATAGTAAGTAAGCAAGCAAGTGAGTAAGTAAATAAGTAAGCTAGGGTGTGAGTAAGCAAGTAAGTACGTAAATAAATAAGAAAGTAAGTACCTATAAAGTAAGCAAATAAGTAAGTAAATACGAAAGTAACAAAGTAAGTAAGCAAGTAAGTGAGTAAGTAAATAAGTAAGTTAGGGTATAAGTAAGTAAGTAAATAAGTACGTAAACAAATAAGTAAGTAAGTACCCAAGAAAGTAAGCAAATAAGTAAGTGAATAAGAAAGTAACTAAGTAAGTGGAGAATCAAATAAAGTAAGTGAGGAAGATAACATGCCACTTCACCTCATTGTGTCGCGCCTGGAATGAAAGATTATCACTTCACAGGGAATGCATCTGCGATGGGATTTTAAAAAGTTAGTTGCATATCCTTTACGGACGTAGCAGTCCATCCCAGCATTATTTAGGCTAATATTCAATCCCAGCCAAGTTTACGTACAGTAGTTTGTCATTGCTTTCTGAACGACCGGCACCCATAGCATTTTATAAAAAAAAACAAACGCAGCTGTGATTCGAACGGGTATGCGGAATTTCGAACTCCGTCGTAACGCCTTCGTCACGGAGACGGCTGGCCGGCTGCCTTTAGTTGTGGGTCTACAAGGAGCCCTGCTGTGAAGAGCAGGTACACGGTCTTAGGGTCAGGGCCGACTTGCGTTGAACCGGAAGTTATTATTGGCTGCTTGAAGCCGGAAATAAAAACAGCCGCATGCGCAGTCAGACTTTACAAATGGTTCATATGGTTTCTATATGAGGTTAATTCTCGAAATACCTTTCGTATTTACAATGAATTCATGTCAGGATTAAGTAAGTAATGAAGTGGGTGTAGTGCATGCTGTTAGGTATTATTAGTAGGCGACTCTGGAGTAAGGTTAGTGAATGCAGCTTCACAATTCCGACATATCTGGTTCAAAGTCAGCAGCGGGCGGTTTGAGAGCAGATTCAGATAGTTCAATTAGTTTTATGTTGTTTTTCACAAATGTACCAGCGTCGGCTTTATGGCGAAGGAGGTACGGTCGCAATTCGTAATACCGCATATCGCGTTCCAAACACAGAGGCGGGCCATTTGGAAGCAGACCGCCTTGCGTTGGTTTTCATACAGTGGTATTGGTGCCGGTCATTAAGAAAGCAATGACAAACTACTGAATGTAAACTTGCCAAGAAGTCAAGAGCGTCGGCCATTCAGAAAGCACTAGCAGGATACTGAATTAGTGAAGTGACTAGAACAATCACAAACATCCAATACAAGCTGGGCTTGATGTCATAGAGATAAAACTAACTTTGTACCAACAATAGTGACACAATGAAGGAAATTAAAAGACCAACATGTCTTTCTCTTCAGAAACTAAAGCAACTGAATAAATTGTGGCGAGAGACAGATAGACCTACAAAAGTTAGAATTTTAAGAGCATGCATCCTTCCCTTTGCAACATACGCCCGTGAGACCTGGACACTTACTGAACAAGCTGAACAGCGCATGCGTACCTTTGGATATGAATATTATAGACGGTTCTAAAAATATCTTGGGTACAGAAAATAACAAATGCATCCATACGACAAGACCTAAATATTGAAGAATGTTGGCTACTTAATTAAGACGATAAAGCAAAAACAACTGAAATGTTTTAGTGACTCGAAACGTCAAGACAATTTGTACAGAACAATCATAGAGGGGTGTATGTCCGGGAAAAGAACAGGAGGAAGGCCAAAAAGAAGATGGGTGCAGGATGTGCCGAATGATCTCCAAATGGGTGTATCGGACGCGGGACATCTTTCTTATGATGGAGAATTTTTCCGGAGGGTTGTTATAGGAGCGAAGTTCTGCACAGGACATGCTACTGAATGAATGCCTGATAGAGAGACAAGAATAGTCAATGAATAATGACATCCCCCGCAGTTTAGCAGTGACAGAATAAAAGTATGAATGGGGGAGCATTAGAAGCTGGATCCATTTCCCCACCAGTAGAGTTCTGGGGTAGACCCAACCTTATACAATGGGTACTGGATACTTTAAAAGGGATTTTATTAAGGATTGTCTGCTAAAAACAAAAAGGTTGTAAGGAGAAGGGAACTGGCCATCCAGTCTCGTTATGTCTGATCTAGAAAATACACATGGAAAGATAAAGATACAAGACACGCAGCGTTGGAATGGAATGACCAAACTTCACGACTGGGTCAAGGGCTGAAATACTTTATGATGATGATTCTGATAATAAAATGTTTACAGGGTTAAACAGCAAGAGGGTCGACTTAATTGCACCTTGTTTTATCCCATATGGCTCGGTCTCGTTCCCCAGGGCAGCGAACCGAAAGCCGTCAGCGAACGGGCAGCGAACCGTCACATAAAGCACGAACTTCATAGCTCCAGCGACGAACCCCATTTTTCTCCGGGAAAATTGTAGTCGTGTTCTGAATGAAGGGGTTCGGAGTCGAACCCACAACTTCCGGAGCGCATGGCAGGCGAGATAACCACTTGGCCATGGATTATGATAAGTTAATGTCCATTAGCCGGGTCTGTGGCGAAGGGGTTGCGGGCGTGATTTGTAATCCCGCATACCGCGTTTGAAACACAACTGCTGGTAATTTTACATCAGACCTCCTCACGTTGGTTTTTATAAAATCATATGAGTGCCGGTCGTTCAGAAAACAATGGCAAACTTCTGACCATAAATTTGCCAAGAAATCGCATAAAGTCAAAAATACTGGGGTTGACTGTGACGTCCTGTATGAGATACGCAACTAACTAAAATGTCAATTAGAGCTCAAATTGGCTACACAATCAATAATATATTTAACTCATCCATCACGTGCCATGCCGATAAGCGTGGGCGGTCATGTTTTGCCATCTCACTCGATCACCAGAGTCGTGGATCAGCTCCGTGTTTCTGTGTCGACAATGCCACGTGGCCAAGCCATCCAGGTATTTACTTCTTGGTCTTATCCTTGGTCTCTTCCCTGCGATCTTGCCAGTTGTCACCAAGATCTCCAATTCATTTCTTCTCATAACATGTCCAAATAATTTTGACTGTTTACGTCTAATGTTTCTAATCAGTTTAAGATCTTCATTTGTTCCTTGTAGGACTTGTTCATTGGTTTTTCTGTCTGCCCATGGTATTCTTTGCATTTTCCTCAGAAACCACATTTCCACAGCCATCAGATGTTTTTCAGCTTGTCTGCTTATTGTCCACGCTTCACGTCCATATAAAAGTATAGGTTCTATGTAGCACTTCAACACTCTTTTTAACTCAACAAATTAATAATACAATTAATGATCTATTATATATGTTTTGCTTGTTGTAGAATTATTCGACTACCAGTAGATTGTGAGAATGGCAACAATGCTGAAGATGGTGGTATCTGTCGTTGTCTGTTTGGCCTATCTGTGCCTGGAGGCTGATGCCGCGCCAGTTGTGGATGCGGGTGAGGTCAAAGCTGTGCAGGACACAGATCAATGCCAGGCACTTAACTACACATGTATTAGGTCAGTTGCCTTGTGCTATCTGTTTGTTTATATGTATGTAGTCATGTCGGTCAGAGATAACAACATAAATATTAGCGTTAACATTGTGGTTTGTTAACCGAATCTGACTTCCGGTCCAAGATGTCGGATAGGCTATTGAGTTGTTTAGTCCACTGGGGTGTTTTTCCTTCTGGCTATGGTTTGCTTACACATTTTCCTTATTGTGGACTTGTAATACATGATTTCGTCACTTTGCTACTGAGTTAAATGCGTGGAGCGACAATGTGAGATGTGGATTTCATGTGGGATGCTGTTACATCTGTCCGCGGTATGTGTATTGCGAACTACTTGTTCAGAAAAATGGCGGAGGGTCGGTTGCCTTAAGCAACACTGTGTTTACAACTGATGGTTTCTTGTGACTGCCGCTTTCATCGACGATGAACTATAATTTTAGTGGCGAACTGTTGTGTTGCCATTCTGGCAGCGGAATATGCATGCATGCCTGGAAGTTCTTTTGGCTTGACGGGGCGCGCGCGCGCGCACACACACACACACACACATTTCTACTGCTCCATAGATTTATTAAAACGCCAATACATTTATGTCGCTTTTAATACGCCGGCACTGTGGTGACGCGGGGTTGCGAACACACCCCAGCATACCGCAATGGAAACACAGATTCAGGCGATTAGGAAGCAGACACATTTGCGCTGATATTTTATACAATGGTATGTGTGCCGGTCGTTCAGAAAACAGTGGCAAACTACTGAACGCAAATTTGTCAAGAAATCACAACCAGAAACAAATGCTGTTGTTGACTGATGTATCCTAAAAGGATATACAACTAACTTTTCATATACTTATTCCACCTCTTTATTAAATTACATTTTCCCAAGAATAACTTTCCTGATTTCTAATTCAAACATCCTTTAAAAATCATATTTGTGAATTTATTTGCATTGTTGAATTGTTCAGGCGTTTGTTTCTTTATCTATAGAGCAAGATGGAAGATTGATTTGTAAAACAGCTTAAATTAGGTAGTGATGAATTATTTGTAAAACAGTTTAAATTAGGAAGCCATCTCTCACTATAGCAAAGCCTTTGGCTAAGTTCAATATCAGTTCTTCTTTTTCTTTCGTTCGCTTGAAATATGTCTATAACTATACAATGTAGTCTCTTGTATGAATTTAACTGTCTTTTTAGTTTAGAGGTCCATAGAGTTTATCTTCCACTGTCGTCTCTCTAGGCCAGTAGGTTTGCCTAGATATGTTGTATTTTGGCCAGTCGTGGAGTATGTGCTCTGCTGTCTGCGACGCCAATCCACGTGTGCACATGGCTGTTTCACCAATCTTGAATTTTGTATAATTGTGGTTGTGTAATCTATTGTGTCCTGTTCTGGGGCGCAGAATATTGACTTGTTCTAGTCTGTCCATAATGTCTTAGTCAGCTTGAGCAGGTTTTGGTGGCCTTTTGACTGATTTGATCATTCTTTTCATTTGGTTGTATGTAACGGGCTCACCAGGCTGTTCTTCTTTTGCTCCTTCCGTAGCCAGTCGATCAACTCTGTCGTTTCCGGGTACTTCACAGTGGGATGGTATCCACTGTATGATAACCTTATGCTGACTGCTAAGTTTAGAAAGTAGTGTCCTTAGTACTGGCAATTTCCCAGACAGGAGCGCATCGAGTTCTGATTTTGCATCTGTCAATAGCACCACAGGTTGTGTACCATGGCTGGTATTTAGTAATTTCTCTGTTGCTATCTCAGTAATTCTGGTACATCATACCAGATATGTGGGTTCTAGAACATTTCATTTATTTAATAGAATCATTGTATCATGAACAACACGAAGTTGTCAGAGTTGCCATTGAACAGTTCAGTAAAATAGTGCTACATTCTTCTCCACAAATCTTCACTATGCAGAATATGAAATGGGAAATGTAAAACAATATTGGCAGAGAGATAACTATGTTCAATTTAATTTCAGATCTTATGCATGCAGATGACACGGTCCTCCTCTCATATAGTGCTAGGGCATTAGATGAATTAGTTCTGTCCTTCAAAAGGCATATAAGACAAAATCATTTTATGATTTAAAAAAAAATTCCACATAAATGATGTTCACAGATACAACTATACGTCAATGAAAAAATAAACAATGAAGAAACTGAAAGTATCACAGACTAATATTTTGGCTTCAACAATGGGATTTTTTCAAAAGACGTAGAGTGGCTGTAGCAACTCAGAGGCTATCTGCAATAAGAGCCAATGGAAGCCGCCATAGAGTACTGGCTTGACACTTGCCTGCCCGCCACTGTTGTGGGGTCACATCGGCATGGAGGCGGATGTTCAACAAATGAGCAGCTTGTGTTCCAGGCCAGATGTATCTGCTTCGGTGACGTCATATGACTGCTTGTGTAGTATAGTCTTGGTGTTGTCTGTCTAGCGTTTTCTTCTTCTTATCGTGTAACTACATTCATATTTATTGTTGTTATTATTGTTGTCATATGCTCTTAATGGTAATTGATCGGACTGAATTCTCATAATATACCCCCCCCCCCCTTTACACACACACTCACGCACGCACGCACGCACGCACACACACACACACACATACACATACACACACATACACACACACATACACATACACACATACACACACATACACACATACACATACACACACATACACACACACATACACACACATACACACACACATACACACACACACACATACACACACACATACACACACATACACACACACACACACACACACACCAAACCATGATGTAGCAGGTCGTTTGTTCGTGACTCTTATCATGGCCGTCGACTTGTTTCTTGGCCTCTGGTTCTCTCTGTCCATCAAACTCCCTCATTCCCAATGTGCCCTCAAGACCAAGGTGTCCCCAATTTCCAGTGTCCATCTTCTTATTGGTCGACCCCTGCCTCTTCATCCATAAACCACCCCCTCCATCGCTGCTCTTTTCAAGCTACAGTGACGCTTAATATACCCAATGTATTCACATTTCCTAGACACGTGACATTTTATGAGACAGTTTTCAGATCTTGTAGAATGTCAGATTATTTCTTCTTCTTGGTCCTTGATATTATAACTTTTCTGTAACATTTAATCTCAGAAGTCCCTATATTCTTCTTTGATGATTGTGACAAGGTCCAAAACTCACACACATATGTTGTCACAGGAACAGTGAGTGTCCTTAGTTAGTTAGTTAGTCGACAGATTATCCTTATTGCATATCGAACCATTCAGTCCATAAGTGCTCGGATCCCCTCCTCAGCAAATCCCGCAGCGTGTAGCAGCTAACGACACCAGTTCTGTGTTGGTTTGTCAGTCTTCTTTGGCTTCCTGCGTAGTGTTCATGTTTGGCCACCCCTCTTTTAATTTGCTGTTCTCGCAGTCTGGCCTTGGTTGTAGATTCACAGTCTGATGATGATGTCTTCACTTGGTTCTCGTAAAAGTCTTACTTCTCGTAGAGCATTCAGAGTGTCAGCCTGGTCCATGGCGCATCCACCCTCCACAGTAGCGTTACTTGCGAGCTTGTCAGCCCGCTCATTCCCTTGTACTCCCACATGCCCTGGCACGAAGATGAAACTAATCTTTGCCAGCCGAGACCGCTCCAGAGACAGCAACCATTCTCTTCGGATCCCCCCCCCCCCCCCATCTCTATCCTCTTGAGCATGTTCATGGAGTCGCTAAGGAAACATGCTCTAGTGAATGTCTGTGTCTCGAGCCATGTTATTTCTTTACTTACTGCCATGACTTCCACAGTCAGGCTACTCGTGGTCTCAGCAAAAGCACCAGAGTCCTCCTTCACAATTCTCCCTCCGGCCCGAGCTGTAAAGGCCCATTAGCTTCTCACATTTCGGACGACCGACCCATCTATGTAAATGACAGCATCACCGTCTAGCGAATTCTCGAAAATCAACGCTTGCACTTCCACCTCCACAGCAGCCGGGTTTTCTTGTCTGCATTTTCTGTCTAGTTGGATGCAAACTGAAAAGGATGTGCAGAAATCTGTTGGCACTTGTACCCACTCCTCGCCAGGTTCTAAGTCCTCAAGTGAACACATCAATTGAAGAATGTCTTCGGCTTGACCCATCCACGACTGTCCTCTTTTTAACCTGCTGCCCTTCACCTTCATAATTTCACTATGCAGTGGATGTTGTGTGTTTGCGTTAACTCTGAGGTAGGCGCGAGCTCTGCAGACTTGCATTTTGTCTTCAATGGTTGGAAAATCAAGAAGGTAGCGCATCGCCCTGCATGCTGTATCTCTTGTACATCCAAGAATAATGCGCATAGCTTCATTCTGTATCCTTTCCATCCTTTCTATCTGCTTACGGCTGAGAGTCAGGATTGCTATTGCATACTCAAAAACAGACATGACCAGTCCCTCGTATAGAAGACATAGATGGCGCTGCTCAGTTTGCTGCCACCATCACCCGCATCGCAGCCAATTCCCGCTTGGCCTTTGTTATCACCTGGTCTATGTGCTCATTATAAGCAAGACTTCGATCAAACCCCAGGTAATTCATTGCCTGCGTTCTTTCCACCGTCTCTGAACACAGATTTACAGTTGGTGTTGGCGTGTTGACAATATGATTATTCAACGAGAACCAAGTCACTGTTGCCTTTGTTTGGGTTGACCATTGCTCCAGCCTCAATACACCAAGTACTTATGCGATTGAGTTCGGTTTGTAGTTCCACAGCAACCTGATCTCTATTCTTACCCTGACGATACACTAAAACATCGTCGGCATATGACAATTTCCTGCCAGGTCCAGTGATCTGCTCACTGGTGTTTCTCACTGTGTAGGCGTTGAACATTACCGGAGATAATGGTGATCCCTGTGGTATGCCAGGATATATTGTTGTTGGTTCCGAAGTCCAACTGCCACATCTAAAAAACTACTTTCCGTTGGAAGAGGGCTGCAGCGATCCAACTAAGGAGGAATGGACTTATTTTGAGTTCAAGCAGCTGAAGCATTAAAAAATCCAATGGTACTCTGTTGTACGCGTCCTCAAGATTAATCGCTGCAGCAAAGGTTTCAATGCCTGAGTGGAAACCTTCATAGACATCATGGGCAAAAACTGCTGCATTGGTCCAGGTTTCTCTTTTTGGACGGTACCCACCCACCCAGGGTAGGTGGGAAAACACCTTGCCTCTCTAGCTGGCTTGATATTTTCCTGGCAATTAACTTCTCCAGCAGCTTGCCTATTGTATTCTGCATGGTTATAACTCGATATCCCTGAATTTTTTTGTGGTCTTTGCCAGGCTTCGGTAAGGGAATCAGATAGCTGTGTAACCACTCCTCCTTGATGCTAGCACTCCCTATACTGTTGTTATACATGGCTGCTAGTTCCTCTAGCTCGTTGTCGGTATACCTATTGATGTCGTCGTATCTTATGCCATCTGGCCCTGGAGTGCTGTTTTTTTTATCGTCGAAGCACAGCCGTGATTTCTTTCACTGTCACTGTATCTTCATCCGAAGTGTTCTGGGCCTTGCACCTGTCTGAGGTGACCTCCTTGGCAAGATTTCGGCCTCTCATGTCTGTCTGGTTGCTCTGCTCTAGATAGCGTTCAAAGAGGGCTTTGCCCTTGTCCTCGTCTGTCCTCTGCCAGATGAGGTCAGCACCTTGGAAGTCAGAAATACTCTTATTCTTGACTACACCACTCATGCTTTTATGTAGTCGCCAGAACAATTTCAGTGACTTGTCTGTGCTTACTCTTCGACATATCTTTGCCCATTTTTCACTTTTAACCACTTTGACCAGTTTTTTGAAATAGCTTACTTTTGTGTGCATCTCTCTTTCTAAGTGCATGCAGGGACTAGGATGGCCAGCTCTGTTCTTCTTGGCATTTTGCCATCTCCTTAGAGCACTACGCTTATCCACATAAGCCTTCACCACCTCAGGATTCCACCACGGTGGCTGCTTGCTTTTGTTTCCTGCCCTGAAGCTTTCTGCGCTTGTCAAGTCTTATTTTACTCACCACATCTTGCCCTGTACTGTCATACTGGAAAGTCTTGACCGTTAACTTGTGCTGTCTGGTTCTGCATTTCTCCACCAATATGCTGCAAGGGTGGTGGTTGCTGCCGTGGTGTCCTAGGACACCCCATCTACACACTGTAGTGAGTGAAGGAGAAACCAGCGCCAGATCAATAGCACTGTCCTCATCCCCTGGACGGCTTGCTGTCCTGGTGACACAGCCACTGTTGATACAAACCAGGTCAATCCTTCAAAACTTTACTTTGTTTTCAAATCCATAACTAGAGGTCAGCATGAGAGAATTGATAAGAACACGTATTCTAAAACTTCCGGTATCCTGATGCCGAGGTAAGGGGTTTAAACCTTACACCGGTCAGTTGGACTAAAATTTTGACTTCTCGTCATTGACTTCGCGACGTAAAAATTACAAGTACCTTTGAAGTCGGAGTGGGTTCGCCTGATGGCGAGGGACACTGGTAAAAGAGAAGAAATTCAGTCACGTTCTACAAGAAGTTGTATATATGGACTACGCTTGCGAGCACAAATAATAATAATAATAAAACAAAAAACCAACCAAAATCAAATATTCATTATTTGCCACGGGAAAAGTTTGTGTTCTCGAAAAGTTTCACTTGTTTGATGCTGTTGTTCCATAGGTAACACTGTGTAAACTTCCAACGACAATATGTATTGTTGTTAAATTTCTTGTTTGCTGCAAGTGGCAATCAATACCTAAGGTATGATCCCCCTTTGAGAATTAACAATGTGTTCTGTGTTCTCTAGTTCCAGATGTGCAAATCGCTGTCAGAGTCTAGACTATCAGAGCGGACTCTGTGTCGCAACAACCATACGGTGCAACGCCACCAACTTCACCCATAAGCGCTGCAAGTGTTTTGGAAACGCCACAGACATGGAACCCGAGGTGCCATCAGAAACCACAAGAGCTGGAGAAGGGCCATTATCATCTGCCTCAAGTTCTGACAGTGACAGTTCTGACAGTGACAGTTCTAACAGTGACAGTTCTGACAGTGACAGTTCTGACTCCTCAGACTCTGAATCCTCTGAAGCGAAGACATCGACATCAAATACACCAGAAGCCGCAACCTTAAACACTTCGACAAATTCCCCAAGTGCTGCATCGACAGACTCAGCCAATCGTACAAGTGCTTAAGCTGCGTCCAATGATCCCAACTCCAGCGCTCCCATCCATCGAGCCAACAACGACAGTGAAAACCCAACAGTCACCCACAGAAGCACGAAACCAGCAAGTAACAATATGTGACAGACAGCCGTATATCATTTCGGACAACAAGGTTTTGATATCCCAGGTGGACAATAACTATAATTTCACATACATATTTTGACACTAAAAATTCGTAAACGATAAGTAAAGCACTCTTCCCTACATCTTGTAGAGTATTGGATATACAATGCCATCCTCATACTTTAATAGACCAATGAGGACTCTAAATGTAATATGGTCAATATTATTCTAACCTTCTTTGCTTCTCATAACATTTCGTGGTACCCATTTTAGACTGGATCGACCTACGGACCCGGGGCGGTGAACAAAAAAAAAAAACAACAACAAACAAACAAACAAATGCTCGCCTCAACGGTATTCGAATGCGTGACCACTGGGCCAGCAGGCGTGTGGTCTAGCCACCGCACTACCGTGACCTCTTCTATTGACAGTAGCTGGAACCTGGTGTGGGAACCTGAAGTGATACGGCCATCACTTATACTTGATCAATGGGACCATCGCATTTTTATGCCAGAGTGCACGGGGGAATAGGTGGCCAGTCAAACACAGGTATGGAACCCCTACCTGACAGATCATGGCATCGTCCTAACCATTACACTTTGCGCCCGCTCAATACTGACAGTACCTGACATGAAACCTACCCCTAATATACAAGCGGCCCAGTGGGCATGGGTTCGGTTAGAGACAGAATGTTATAATTGATCTATTCTCCCAGGTCGACCCAGTCAAAATGGGTACGAGAAAAGTTCATGGGAAAAGAAGGCGGCCGTCGACATATTGGTTGTATTTTTAATGACTGCAGTGTTTGAAAATGTTGCTGATCCAAGTTTTGTATTTACCTATTATGATGAATGAACTTTACAGAGGGTAAATAAGTAAATACAAAACTTGGATCAGCAATATTTTCAAACACTGCAGTCATTAAAAATACACCCTGTAGTGGGTATATTAACCCCTGGAGTGGCGATTGGTTTATAAAACATAATTATCACTGTATGCCTAGTGCGTCACATTGCGGGAAACGAGTTCTTTAATTCACTTAATTACTATTGTGATGATTAGTTGTATGGGTATTGTTTTAATTGATGGTGGTTCGTGTTCTGGTTCAAGAAGTTTTCATTCATGGCATAAAATACCAGCAGCTGTCATCAACAGCTGTATCATCTTCTCCATGAGAGAGAGAGAGAGAGAGAGAGAGAGAGAGAGAGAGAGAGAGAGAGAGAGAGAGAGAGAGAGAGAGAGAGAGAGACAGAGAGACAGAGAGAGAGAGAGAGAAAGAACGAACGAACAGAATTTATTTTCAAAGGGTAACAAATTGGGCACGCAGTCCCGTCTTACATTCGACCCATCCAATCACTCATCATTCGTTCATCAATAGTGCATAGGAAAAACATTGTCAAATGAGTTTTGTAAACATAAACAATGCATATTACCATGTTATGAGACACACCCACCACCCACACACACAACCCCCATTCACCCACACACCCCCCACCCAACCACACACACACCCCAGGCACACATACACTCCCCGACCCATCCACCACATCACCACACCTACACAACTCCCCACCCACACACACTCCCACCAACCACACATCCCATCCATCCACACCCCAAGCATACATACATTTCCCAACCCACACATCCCCCACCCACACACATATTCCCACCCACTCACATATCCTCCACCCGTCCCATTACCCACCAACAATCACCCACCCACATATCCCCCTCCACCCACTTACATCCAATCATCCATCCAAACACACATCCCTCAACCACACATCCCCCACGCACACACACATCTCACCGCTATATCACATATCCGGCACCTACCCACACACAAATTCCGCACCCACCCACATAATCTCCCATCTCCCCCAGCCCACTCACAGATCCCGAGCCCACCCATACAAACATCCCCCACCATCTCCTAACCTACACACACTCACCCATCGACACAGCCTCCACCCACTCATCCCGCAACCAAACATCCCTTAACCACACATCCCTTAACCACACAACCTTACCCATATACAATCACCCACCCACACATCCTCTACCCACCCACCCATCCCCCAGCCACATATCCCTTAACTACACACCCCTACCCATATACACACACATCCCCACCCACACACATCTCCCCTCCCACACACACATCCCTCACACACATCCCCACCCACCAACACACCCCCCATTCACAAACACATACCTCCCATCCACGCACACCCAACCCACACACACACATCCCCCACCCATACACTCATCCCCCTCACACATCTCTCCACACACGTACTTATCCCCCAACCACTAGCACCCACACTAGCACCCTCACTCACTCATCAACACATACATCTCCCATCTACCCACCCACACTCACACACCCCAACCACCCTTCCCAACACACATCCCCCACCCTCACACACATCAACACCCACCCGCACACCCACACCCAACCACACCCGCACCCACCCATCCTTTATCCACACCCATCTTCCCTCCCACACAACACCACACTCACACACATCCCCAAGACACATCCCTCACCCATACACACATCTCCCACACATCTCCTACCCACCCACACATCCCCCATCTACAATCACCCTCACCACCCACACATACATCCTCCATCCAGCCACACACACCCCACCCACCCAGACACATCCCCCTCCCGCACACACATCCCCACATTCATCACCTATACCCATCACACACACATCCCCAACCCACACACATCCGTCACACCCCCACACATTCACCCACACATCCCTCACCCACACACCCACCCACCCACCCACACACACTCCACACCCATCCACCCAAACATCCCACACCCACACACATCCCTCACCCACACACACACATCTCCACACCTACAACCACCCTCACCTGCACACATCTCCCACCCACCACACATACCCCACACCCACATCTCTCCACCCACATATATATCCCCCAACCATCCCATAACCCACCAACAATCATACACCCACATATCCTCCTCCACCCACTCAACCACAACAGAGAGAGAGAGAGAGAGAGCGAGAGTATAATTTTATTGAGTACCATAATAGCCGTCTCCCTGGCCAAGGAATTAGCGACATTGTTCGTAATCCCGTATATCTATGTGAGGAAAACAGCAGCTGTGAGAATCGGCAGCTGTTCGCGCCGCGCTGGTAACTTACTGGGGTATGTGAGCCGATCTTTTCAGAAAGCAATGGCAAACTACTAACTACAAACTACTTGCCTAGTACATCAATATTAGCTGAAAAATGTTGGTGTTGATTGCAAACGTCCTGAAAGGGATATGAAACATATGAAAACATTGAGAATCAGAATCGCATGATAGAAGTTATATTTTAGGATGATATACTTGTCGGACTTTGCTAGCGGACAGACTCCGAATGATCGAATGATGCAATTGTTAGGTGTTAGTTATCTATTGTGGTACCATCATTGCACTCCGGACAAGTCCATAGGTGATCAGATCCTCCCTCAAAGTCCGGAGGCTAATATTGCCAATTCTGTGTTGGTTGACGAGGCACCTTAATTTCCTGACGTTTTTCCGGGGCGCATTGCATACAGAGAAAAAAAGAGTGGGGGGGGGGGGGAATTGTTCGGTCACACATCCAGGCTACCAACTGACAGTTTGCCACAACAAGCAATGAAATACAGACCTAATAGAACCAGACGAAGAGGCCGACCATGTATATGAAGGACAGAGGGAATAACAGAAGCCATTGGAATCTCGATGTGTGAAGCCCATAAACGGGCACCTTCCCGCTGTTTATGCTTCACCTCGACACCGCAAGGTACCAGAAGAACAACATGAGATGGTAATGATGATTGCATGCAGTGCTAACTGGGCTAAGGTTTATTGAGGACATATGGAATACATGAAAGGCCATGCATGACAGGATCAGTGATGTGTGACCACTTCCGACAGGATCTGATTGTATTGCAAATCCAGTTGGCTCAAAGGCTTGTATAAATCTGCATTTTCTTAACTATTAATGTACACATGAAAAAGATCTTATATGTGCAAATATCAGATAATGAATTTGTCAGTGGTTAAATTATAAATAAAAATTACAAAACGATCCAATCCTCATTTTATTTACAAATGTATTAATGGATTGACAACATGTTATTAATCTGTCTATTTATATGTCTGTCTATCTGTCTATCCGCCCGAAGCAGAGAGATGAAACTGATGATATTCGTTTCATCTGAAGGCCAAACGTGGAAGAAGACAAGAGGAGAATGTAAAGGTAATGGAAGACGAAAAAGGAGAGAAAAGAAATTGCAATAATAGTGAACGATAGAAGGTAGGATGCCCGATCTGTGGTTAATGGGTAGGTACGCTAATCTCAATCCCGCCTAACGCGTTCGAAATCTGCTGCAGGGGATTTGGGAAGCAGACGGCCTTATGTTGATACTTTACAATGGTTTGAGCGTCGGTCATTCAGAAAGCAGTAACAAACTATTGAACGTAAATTTGCTTTATAAATCACAAACAGCCAAAAGATGGTGGGCTTCATTGCGACGTCCTGTAAAAGGCGTGCAGCTAACTTTATAAGGCACGGTGTTGAGTTGAGTTGAGTTAAGAACCGACATGGCATAACTCGGTACATTCCCATACGTGCTTCCTCCTTATCTACAACAGCCAGCGAAGAGTTCTAATGGTACCAGTTAGTTTGTTGCATTTCTTTTACAGGACGTCACAGTAAACCCCAACATCTTTGGGCTACTTGTAATTTCTTGGCAAGTTTACGTTCATTAGTTTGTCATTATTTTCTGAACGACCGTTCCCCCATGTCTTTGTATGAAAACCAACGCAAGGCGGCCTGCTTCCAGATGTGTGCATGTATGTGTATGTGTGTGCATGTATATGTATTTATGCACTTGTGTGTGTGTGTGTGTGTGTGTGTGTGTGTGTGTGTGTGTGTGTGTGTACATGTTTGTGTATGGAATAGAAAGATGAAGACCGAGTAAAATAATTACTCATAAACTACAAGCATTCCTTAACTGGCGACTGCATAGACGAGAACTAAATTGATATGACAGAATCATGTAGAGATTATCAAGAGAACTGCCCATATTTCTTCGAAACAAGAGGTGAGATCTTCCCACATTTATTCGAAACAAGACTACCCACATTTATTCGAAACAGGAGGCGAGAAATCCCTACATTTCTCCAAAACTGGAGGTGAGAACTCCCCACATTTCTTCGAAACAAGAGGTGAGAACTCCCCACATTTCTTCGAAACAAGAGGTATGAACTCCCCACATTTCTTCGAAACAAGAGGTGAGAACTACCCACATTTCTTCGAAACAAGAGGTGAAAACTACCCACATTTCTTCGAAACAATCTCTGACATTGTTTTTCGTTGTCTACCCGGGAGCCCAATCAATGAGAGAAAGATCCCTATCACGAAGGTGAGTCGAACACGTAATCACTGGCACGGTAGGCAAGAGTGCTAACCCTGCGCTACTGAGGCCTCTTGCAGAGTTTGGGTAAGCAGTGGCTTTAGCAGACATCACTGTAGAGCGACTGGAGATACAGCAAGAAACAAGCTCGTGTTAGTGGACAAAAAGGAGGAAAAAGAAGAAGGATTATGAGGACAAGAAAGTGAAGAATAAGACGGGGGAAAGTAGCAGGAGGAGAACGAACGAACGAACGAACAAACTTGATTTTCAAATGGTTAAGAATTGGGCAAGCAGGCTCGTCTGACATTCTGCCCTTCTTACCTGTTTGCTCTCAGATAGAGAATGAGGTGGAGGAGTAGGTAAAGGGATGAAGAGAAAGGAAGAGGAAGAAAAAGAAGGAGGATTAGGATTATGAAAAAGAGGAAGGAGACGAAGAAGGCGAAGAAGAAGGAGGAGGAGGGGGAGAAGAAGAAGACACAGTGCAGCATGGGCATCAGCAACAGCAACAGCAGAAGGGGAAAATATGATGAAGAAAGAAGAAGAGGAGAAGCAGACGGAGAAGATGATGAAGCGAAGAAGGAGAAGTATCGGCGGAGGAGAAAGAGGAGGTGAAGTAAAATAAGAAGAAGAACAACAAGAAGTCCAAGAACAAGAAGACGTTTACGACTATGATAACGGTATGCTCCGTCATGGGAAATAAACAGAAAATAGGAAACGAAAATAGCCGTATATTATTCTAATGTATGCAGATCACTCTCGCGTCTATACCCTCTGACGTTGGCTTAAAATCAAACGATTCGCGCTACTAACCTTGTCTGAAGACAATATAGATGTAAACACATTTCCCCGTTTGATCTTGGTCGTGGTAGATCATGGGGAAAGTAGTGAACAATGAATAGAATTTAACTGAGAATTATCTTTACATCAGCTTTGATTACAAGAACGAGCGCTGACAGAATTTGTTATGAAGATATCAAATGCGCCGAAGTCTCTTCGTCAAAGGTAAGAAAAACGATAATAGAAGAGCTGATGTTTTTCTGGACATTCAATGCATGACCAATGCAATTCCATTGTTACGTGTTATCGTCAGCAAGGATTCCCATTGAACAAATTCCTATAAAACAGTCTGAAACACAGAAGTGGTCACAAAGTTAACAGCTCTGTCTTGGTAAGTGCATGTCTGGCAGTTGCTCGTTCTACAGCCTATATACCTTTTGAAAAAAATGCTTACCTCTTTTGACTCTGTAGCTTCCTTGGGATCAACTTTTTGGGCTCTTTTACAGGCCCCGGGCCGTGTTTGGTATATGGTGCTAGCCCCATACTTGTATCGACCAGTCATCCACTCCATGGGCGATGTCGACATGATGCCAGTCGCCTTGACTTCCCAGGCAGATAAACACAACAACAACAACAACTCAGAAAACACAAACATTGTAAATAAGTCAGTGACACCTGTTCACACTACGAGACCTCTTCGGTATATGATGTTAGCCCCATATTTACAGACCAACCGAACCCCGATCTGTGATATGGTGTATATCGCACCAGCCACCTTGAATATTCAGAAGATTCACCCTTACCCATATTTAGACAGGATCTATACGAGGATCAAGATAAATGGTGGGAGGGGAACTGACGAGCTAAATGGGCATTCGAACATATTACCGCCGGGCCAGCAGACAATCATAATAGCCAATCAGCTGCCTCGGTATCTAGATATACCAGGGGGCTTCAAATGAAAACCTTAAATGTTTTGTTTTGGTGAATATATTCTGAAAGATTAAAGAACAGATGTATCATTTTCGGATGTAGTCACCAATGCCTTCTATGCAAGTCCTCCAGCGCCGATAAAGTGCTTGGTTTCCTGTAGAAAAATCAACTCTGGGGTCACTACTCGGTGTACCTGACCCTGTAGTGAACAGTCCGTCACAGAAGTCATGTCATTTTGAAACTCCCTACTCCACTCATACACTCGCCGGACTGATAGGCAGTCATATCCATACTGGACCTTCATTCACCGATGAATTTTATAGGTTTCACCCCTTCACCATAAAAAAAAAATCCTCTTTGGTGCATGTCAAAAGTGGGCCATCCATCAACTGTCCTTATGACGCCACCGTGTTCGTTTCCACCGTGATGTCACGGTCTTACAACTCTTGACACACTTAACAATATTGACAGGTTACAAGACAATGGCATGGTAATTATAATTTCTATCACACTTTTAATGTTTTCATGTGAAGCCCCATCGTGTCTTAAATGACTAATAGATTCACATATAAATTCAGCGTGTTATATAACACAAACCCGACAATGAAGACGTAATAATAGACGTGACATATTTGCTGATATACCGATTACTGTTAGTTTTAGATTTATATATTTGATAGGAAAGGGGACGTGAAAGGTAACTGGTCACCCAACCCCATTGTCTCGAGCCTAACACTTCACAACCCCAAAGGCGGTATCTACTATGAGACTACCGTTTCCCTTTGTTTTAGGAGAATCTACAAGGAGCCCTGCTGAGTAAGCAGGTACAATATCGATGGGATCAGGGCTAGATTGCAATGGGAAGGAAGATAATATCATTTGCTTTGAGTCGGGAAAAAAAAACCCAGCGCTGCTTGCGTAGGAGCCTTACAATTGTATAAAAGGTTTACTATATGAAGACAATCCACACATTATCTCCCGTATTATTACGAATAAATGTTATGCTTAAGCTAGAAACCAAATACATGCAATACAAGGTGTTTTGCATCCTTAATGATCGCAAGTAAAGGTTAGAATTGTGGATCTTGAAAGCATTATTATAGTATAGCTGACGAAAGGACACGGACGGATAAAAAATAGTGATCTCTCTCTCTCTCTCTCTCTCTCTCTTTCTCTCTCTCTCTCTCTCTCTCTCTCTCTCTCTCTCTCTCTCTCTCTCTCTCTCTCTCTCATCATGTTCCTCTTGTACCTTGCGGTGTCGAGGTGAAGTATAAACTTCGTGAGAGTGCCCGATTGTGGGCTTCATATATCGATATTCCCATGGACTCTGCTATTCCCTCCGTCCAACGTTTACGTGGTCGGCCTCTTCCTCTGTTTCCATCTGGTCTGTACATCATTGCTTGTTGTGGTATGCTGTTGACTGGTAACCTACTTGCATGGCCAAACCATTTGACTTCCTGCTTTCTAATAAAATCTAGTGCTGCTTTAACCCCCACTTTAGTCCTGATTTCTTCATTTCTGATCTTATCTCTTCTTGATACGATGAGTATTCTTCTCAGGAACCTCATTTCTGTTGTTGTGATTTTTCTTTTCTCTTTTTCTGCCATTGTCCAGGTTTGGCATTGGTAGCATAGAGTTGGTAGGAAGATTGTGGTGTAAAGTGCTTTCTTAGTAGTTACTGATACATGTTTGTTCTTTAGTATTGGTGCCATTTGTCCAATGAGTTGATTTGCCTTATTGCACCTATTTTCGATCTCGTCTTCTGGTCTGCCATTCCATACGATATCGGGTGTAGTTTATAAGTGACAAAATGCGAATGTATATGGACGAACAATAGCAGATGGGTTCTTTATTCCCACCTAGTATGTCTGTAGAGTCGACCCAGCCTTTTAAAACAAGCTCGGGATCATTTTAACTGATCACATTTAATGTTTAGTCGAAACCTATTGTATATTGGGCACAGTATCAGTTAAGTATGTTATGGGAATTGTCTGCAAAGAAAGGGACATCGACAAGAGAAATGGTTCTCCCATCTCAATATTCCCGCGGCATTTAATAGGCAAAAGACTAACAATTAACCCTTCAATTAATTACGGATGTGATTTCTAAAGGAAAACCAGAACGCCGTTTAACTTGCATTTAGATTGTTAGTCCGTTTCACGGTCCTGACTGCAGGCTGGATAGAATGTTATACAGCACCCCTTTGATCATGTGTAGAGGATCGGAAGTCTAGTATTCTCGATAAGGGCGAAAAACTATGAAATCCAGTGTGCACGTTTCGCATGTTAAAAACCTCAAAGAAGAGACGCAATAGGTCGCCCTTAGTAGATTCAGTGAAAAAAAAAAAAAAAAAAAAAAAAAAAAAACAACAACAACAAAAAACACAGGTTTGGACCAAACACGGCACACAATCAAGTGAACAAGTATTATAATGAAGATTTTCCTTCACTGGGCAATGGATTTGTGAAAAATACGTTGAGTTGAGTTGAGCTGAATTGTGTTGAGTTGAGTTGAGTTAAGAACCGACATCAATACACTCAGGACAGTCCAATATGTGCTCCGTCCCCTCGTTCAACAGCTAGCGAAGAGTCACACAATTAATCGTTCCCATCGCTATCTGACTTAAAGTTCTCCTGGTCTTCCTTCTCAGTTTCGAAATTCTTCCAGAACGCCCTTGCAATCTCATTCTTTCCACATACGGGTTCTCAATCTGTTACCCCGCCTTCTCCACCTGGTTCCATAAACGCATGACCACCTCCTCCTTGTCCATAGGCAACCTACCACCAAGAGGTGCATTCCCTGCCAGCCTATCACCCTGTTCATTCCCCGTACCCTCGCATGGCCAGGACAAAATATCCATACAATTTTCACAATCTGTGACGGTAGCCATTCCATACGAAACATTCCTTTCTCCACCTTACTAAGCATACTCTTTGAATCCATAATGAATACAATGTGTGTTGCAGTGGTCTCCTCTAACCAACGGAATGCCGCTGTTAATGCCTCCACCTCCATTCTCATGCTGGAGGTCGTAGTCTCATACGCCAGACTCTCCTTTTTCAAGACTCGTCCATTAGCCTTTGCAGTAAACTTCAGAAGTCGGAGTGGTTCGCCAGATGGCGAGGGACACTGGTAATAGGGAAAGTTAATTCACACTTAAAAATCAACCCAGTGCACTAGAAGTAGAAGCAAGTGTATAGACTATATTTGAATTCAATTCATTTCATATAATATATAACTCTGCAGTATTCACGTGCCGAGATGTAGCCAGATATGCCTAGCAAATAAAATCGTGCAATATATTGCTTGTGGCTTCTGTGTTAAAATATCTTAAGGAAATACAAAGTTTTATTTTAAATAATATATTCGTTCTGTTTCGCATCTTGTAGAAGTACACATCTAACAATACACTGCGAGAATGGCAACAATGCTGAAGGTCGTAGTATCTCTGGTCGTGTGCTTGGCCTATTTGTGCCTGGAGGTTGATACCGCAGCAGTTGGTCGGCATGAAGAGGATGGGTATGATGTCAACGGAGTGGATGGCACAGATCACTGCCCGGAACTTCAATACAAATGTACAAGGTCAGTTGTCACGTCGTACTGTTATGTTATCTGTTTGTATGTCCTTGTGTAGCAGATACAATATCAGGCAGAGACAATAACACATACATTTGCGTTAATAATTTGACCATTTAACTCAACGATAAATCGGTACTAATGTATGAATTAGAAACACATTGAACAACTAAAACAATTACTAATAAACTACAAACATTAATTATCTAACGTCTGCGTAGAAGAGAAGAACGGACATGATTTGACAGTCATCAATGTGTGTCCTACCAACAGAACTAGACAAATACCAGTGAATCAAGAGGCGAGAAAAAAAACCTGGCGCTGGATAGGACACGCACTGAGAATTGGATAACAATTAACTCTTTTTCCTGGGACCCACAATTCAAGCGAAATATAGGAACACCTAAAAACACACGCGAAAACAATTAGAGACAGAAAGGATTAACATGGGGAGGACAAGGACGCCATTGTATGACACAGCAGCCGATAGGTCAGCTTGGAGTGAATCGGTACAAATGGCGACGACGTGATGGGTTTATTCTTCGGGAGACTCTGATTTTAGTGTTTTCCTGTGGATTATGTGGTGTTATTTCGTATTCGTTTGTTGGAAGTGTTCAACAGAAGCCACGGAAGGCAGGTGGTGGATGACATTATGAGAGCTATGAGGGTTATGGTCTCAAGTTTCGCGACGGTGGGCAGAAGATCTCTTTCACGCGACATTGGCTAGCGTCTCCGACCAGTATGGTCACTGCCATAGAAGGAAAGCAACGGAAAACTACTTTCTTTAACAGTGCCTAGTTCATTATGATTCGCCTAAAGACAGATCATAGCAAGACAAGGACAGAGACCTTAAAATTAGCAACATGGAATGTTAGGACGTTAAACGACGACGAAAAATTAGATAACATCAAACAAGAAGTGAAAAGAGAGAAAATTAATATTTTAGGGATTGTGCGAAACGAGATGGACAGGAGCAGGCATCAAGATAGATGCAGATATTAAGGTTATTTATTCTGGAGGACAAGATCGACAAAGAGGGGTAGCAATTATAATGGACCGGCAAACATCAAAATCTGTTAAAGGATATTGGGCCGTGTCAGACAGTGTTCTACTAGTTAAATTGAGCGGCAGACCTTTTGGCATAAATGTTATTCAGGTATATGCTCCAACGGGAGAATCCAGTGATGATAGTGTAGAGGAATTTTATAATGACATAGAGCCTGCTTTAAAGAAATGTAAAAATTCAGAAATAAATATCATAATAGGAGACTTCAATGCAAAGGTAGGAAATCAAGGTGATAGATACACAGTAGGAAACTATGGTTTAGGATAGAGAAATGAAAGAGGATACAGATTCGTAGAGTAAAGAAAAGGAAATGATTGTAGGAAACACCTGGTTTAAGAAACACTCTAGAAGATTATGGACATGGAGAAGTCCTGATAGCAGGATCAGAAACCAGATTGATTACATTCTGATTAGCAGAAGATTTAGAAATGCGCTAACAGTAGCAAAAACAGTTCCCAGTGCTGATTGTTATAGTGACCACAGATTACTTACAGGAACATTGAGGATATAGTTAAAGAAAGTCAAGTATATAACTGGAAACACTAAATAAAATTTGTATACATTAAGTAACGACAAGGAAATACAAAACAAATTCAACATAGAAGTACAGAACATATTTGATATTGTCTGATCTAGAGATCTTATTCCAGGATGTGGATTATCAATGGGAAATGTTGAAGAATTCAATTAAATTGGCTGCAGAAACAACTATTCCAATATTAAAGAAGGTATGTCGTAAGAAATGTATGACTAAAGAAATTTTACAATTAACGGAAACAAGAAGACTCAACAAAAATAATCCTGCCAAATATGAAGACATGATACCAGGCATAATGAAATTCACAGAAATGTCAGAATATTATGTACAGATGCAAAAGAAGCATGGCTTGAGAAAAATTGCGTTGAAATTGAAAAACGACACAACAGTCAAAATACTAAATTAGTGCACAGAAGAATTCAGGAACTTACTAATAAACGAACAAGTACATCAGCAGGCTGTCTAAAAACTAAAGATGGCAAAATCTTAATAGATAAAGAACAGATTCCTCATGCAAGGTCAGACTATGTGAAACACGTTTATGATGATAACAGAGATGAACAGTATGATATTCGATTTAATAATGAAGGACCGCAAATTTTGAAGATGGAGGTTCGAAATGTTCTTAAACATATGAAAGCTGGCAAGTCCCCCTGTTCAGATAACATAACAGAAATTATTAAAACTTTAGAAGAATATGAAATAGATCAAGTCACCAGACTGCTGAACACATTATATGAAACCCGAGATATACTTTCTGAATTATGTAATTCTGAATTTATTGCAATCCCAAAGAAATCAGGAGCCATGGAATGTGATCAACATAGAACAATTAGTATAATGAGTCACACCACAAAGATTTTGCTACGAATTATCATGCAAAGAGTGAGGAAGTAAATACAACCTGAAATAGGGGAAGAACAATGTGGGTTTGTAGAAGGAAAGGGTACAGTAAATGTTGTGTATATGCTGCGATCAGTTATTGAACGTTCTATAGAAGTAAACAAAGATATACATCTTTTCTTTATTGACTACACAAAGGGTTTCCATAGAGTAAGACATGTCAACATGGTAACTATGCTTGCAGATCTAAAAATTGATGGTAAAGACATTAGACTTATAAAAAACATATATTGGAAGCAACAAGCTGCCATAAGCATTGATAATGAAGTGGGACGATTTCAGCTGTTAAGAGAGGTGTTAGGCAGGGATGGATATGTCTGCAGATCTTTTTTCCCTATACAGTGAAAATATTTTCAGAAATGTAGAAGATATAAACGGAATCAGTATTGGAAGACGAAACATCAATAACATTAGATATGCAGATGATAAAGTATTGATTGCAGACAATGAGCCGGATCTGCAACAATTAGTAGATGTGGTTGTTGCACACAGTGAATAATTGGGGTTGGAATTAAATTGTAAAAAGACACAGATTATTGTCGTCACTAGGAAGAACGAAATACCACAATGTAATATACAAGTAAATGTGAATATTCATCAACAAGTGAATCGTACAATTATCTCGGAACAGTCATAACATCTGATGGGAGATGCCTTGAAGAGATTAGAACAAGAATCGCCATGGCGAAAGCAGCCTTTAGCAAGATGAAAAACATATTTACCAATAAAAAAATGTCAAGTCAATTGAAAAGAGGAAAAGTGTTGAGGTGTATGAATGTGAAACTTGGACAATGAGCAGTCAAGCTGAAAAACATCTGTTAGCTGCAGAAATGTGGTTTCTGAGGAAAATACAAAGAATACCATTGACAGATAGAAAAACCATTGACCAAGTACTACAGGAGACAAATGAAAATCGTAATTTGATTAGAGAAATTAGGCGTAGACAGTAAAAATTATTTGGACATGTTATGAGAAGAAATGGATTGGAGGACTTAGTGACAATTGGCAAGATCGATGGGATCAGACCAAGGGGAAGACCGAGAAGTAAATACCTGGAAGGCTTGGTCACATGACATGGTCGAGACAGGAACACTGAGCTGATCCACGACTCTGGTGATCGAGTGAAATGGCTAGTCATGACCGCCCACGCTTTCCAGCATGGCACATGATTGATTGATTGATTGATTGGTATGTCCTAATAGAGGATAAAGGGCAAAAGAATAAGAAAAATAGATACCCCGATTCTGACACAGAAGCAATAAGAGCTGTAGGTATTACTAGATAACTCAACAAACCGACAAAGAACTGATAGCATGTTGGTAGTACAAGATCATTCAACACATCCACAAAGAACTGATGTCATGTAGGTATTACAAGATCATTTAACAAACCCACAAAGAACAGACAAAGGACAGTTACGGTAAATATTAACAGTAGAGGGGAAATAGGGCCACATTTAACGATCCACAATTTTCTTCATTTTCCTCTTTCACTATATTCACATCTTTGTTGTGTATTCTCTTATTTTTAACAGATAGGGTTTCATTCACGTAATGTACCAAACCACATCATGTATTGTTTATATCCTTCTCGTGTTCTATAGGTGACAATCAGTACCGTAGATTAATTTACTTGGGGTTATGTGGTCTCGAGGTATGGTGTCCGCCTCGAGTGTTGGAGGTCCAGGGTTCAAAGCCCGGTGATGGCCGGGATGTTTTTCACGTGGACGTCTGGTAACAAAATTTCCCCTGTTCTCTGGGTAGTGAGATCGGACGCCCGTGTGTGTTGGTGCGCACGTAAAAAATCCCTTGGCAGTTCAAAATCGACAAAGAGTAGCCTAACGGCTCTGCCCTGGCAAAATCGCGATTTAAAAATCTACCCAAAGTATTTCAGGATCCTCGCCGGATCTACGGAGTTCGTGCACTGAGCTGAGATTCTCCGGACTCAGGCTTGAGTTAGGAGTAGAACGGAGCACTTATGGGTTACACCCGTGTGCTGTGATGTTGATCCGTCGACTAAACTAAATTAAACTAATTTACTTTGGCGAATTATTAATGTGTACTCTGTACTCTAGGTCCGACTGTGAAAAACGCTGTACAAATCTCAATTCTCGAAAGGGACGTTGCATCTCAAGATTCGTCAAGTGCAACAATTTGGAAGTCTTCTACAAGAAGTGTACATGTCTAGGACAAGGGTCATCAGAATTCGCAGGTGCTGGAGAAGGGTCCTTACCAACTGTCTCCAATTCTGACGTTGACAACTCCTCGGTCTCTAGTACCTCTGTAGCTGAGACATCAGCAAGCAAACCAGAAGAGTCATCTAAAGCCCCAGCCTTAAACGAACCCACAGCTGCCCCAGGCAGTGCAGCAGCAACAGCAGCAACAGCAGCAACACCAGCAACACCAGCAGCAGCGGCAGCAATAGGTGCAGTAATAGCTGCAACACCAGCAACCCCAGCAACCCCAGCAATAGCAGCAGCAAAAGGGGTAGCAATAGCAGTAACAGCAGCAACAGCAGCAACGGCAGCAACAAAAGCAACAGCAGCAACAAAAGCAACAGCAGCACCAGCAGCAACAAAAGCAACAGCAGCAACACCAGCAACAGCAGCAGCAAAAGCAGCAGTAATAGCAGCAACAGCAGCAACAGCAGCAACAGCTGCGACAGCAGCAACAAAAGCAACAGCAGCACCAGTAGCAGGTTAAGCCATTCATACAAATACTTGATGTAATCTATAAAACACAAACGTAGATCTTTCTGTGCCTCCATTTATCTATCTCTTAGAGTTCGGAGTATTTATAGAGCATTAATGCTCCTCCACCATGCTGTCCTTTACCAGTTTCCCTTGTTATTTTCCCGCTTGTTCTTCTCATTATTATTCTGAGTAGAACATCATCACCAACATGTAGTAGATCCTGTGCAGAACGTCGCTCTCACCACGGCCCGACAAGAATCTCGATCCCTTGCAATGTCCCCTGCCTCTTGCATTTTCACGCTTAACTTGTTTTCAGTGTCTTGTGTCTACCTTCGTGCTGGCAGAGCATTGCCTTTTCTTCTGATTATTATGCCTCCCATTGCTGTCTGATTTTCTTTATCAAACCATTGCAATGTTTGCTAAGTTTACGTATTTGAGATCTCATCTCGTCTTGTTCCTCTTGTACCTTTTGATGTCGAGGTGAGGCACAAACAGCAGGAGAGTACCCGTTTATGGGCTTCATTTATCTAGATTCCCATGGGCTCTGCTATTCCCTTTATCCATCAATATTTAAGATGATGTTTATAAATAAGCTGTCTTCGACATTCAGATCTGGTAGAAAGTCAGTATTTTTTCTATTTCGACTGCACTGTATTCTAATGCATTACTAACATCTAGCATGAAAAGCCCCTATGGTATACTTTACTGATTGCAAATTAGACCCATAACTTATTATTGTAGGTTCTACAGGAAAACTGCATGTTCCCAAATATTAATTTATTTAGTGGTGTTGTAACATATATTCTTAATGTTGTTCAACTTCTGCCTTGTTATGGCCAGTGCATGTTTGATATCTTTTGTGCATTCCCATGTTGCTGACTATGGATTCAAGAAATGCAGTTTGTGACATTTTCAATTTCTTTTTTCTAGATTGTCATTTTTGGTTGACATGCAGTTTTGAATGTGGGCATTATATTTGTCTTTTGTTATTTTAAAATGTTAATATTCACTGTCTTTTGAAAGATACAATGGCAAACTACTGAACTTAAAAACTTGAAAATCACAATCAGCCAAAAAATTCTGGAGTTGGTTGCTACGTCCTATAAAAACTATGCCACTAACTTAACTTGTGAAAGATAGCGATAACTATTCTATAGATGAAAGATTAGAGATAGTTCTTCTTAGATCCCCCGATAAGAGGGCCAGAAGAGATTATGTGGATGCAGAGTTTAATAAAAAGCAGGAAAATAAAACTAATAAACGAACGGCGCACAAGTAACTGACGAGAGTGCGAACTAGAAATAAGAAATATAACCCAAATGTAGGAGTACATTGTAGGAGAATAGAATTACGTTGAGCTTCAGAATAGAACTCATGGACTTTGCTAGCAGTTAGGCTCCAACTGTCGGTCTTTGCTAGCAGCTAGGCTCCAACTGTCGGTCTTTGCTAGCAGCCAGGCACCAACTGTTGGACTTTGGAAGTTCGCTGCGTATAATACTAACTGGGCCATAGTTTATGGAAGTAATAGGGAACACTTACGAGGGTGTGCATGAGTCGATCTGTGATGTGTATTCACTTCCGGCAGTCCCTATGGATATTACAAATCCGCTTGGCTAAAGAAATTGTCTTAAGTTACATTTTCGTGACCATTATTGTACATATGAAGATCTTATATGTATAAATGACAACTTGTGAATAATTCAATGGCTACATTAGAAATACAAATGACAAAGCAATCTTTCTTGTACTCTTATTGACAAATTTAGTAATGGATGATATATATTATCCGTCTGTGTCTGTCAGTCTGAATGTCTGTCTGAATGTCTGTGTGTCCGTCCGTAGATCTGTTTAAAATAGGGAGAGATAACTTAAGTCAGATGAGTGCAACAGGGAAGTGAAGAAAAGAGGAGCATTCCGAAAAAAAAGTAAACTAGTGAACAGATCTTTAAAGGAAACGAAAGAGGCAAGGTGAGAAGATGAAATAGTAATAGACCTAGAGGACAGACGAGAACAGAAGTCCAATGGAAAGTGGCTGAATGTTCACAGCGAACCTGGACGGTCATGAAACACAGGATCTACTTAAAGGCAGGGGTTGAGAGTATTTGCTCCCAAACCTACAAAGATATTATTCAGACTGAGAAAATAACACCGCTGCACGGGGACAAAAGAGCAAGAGAATAACATCATAGCACGAGAACGACATGGCATAGAAACATGACGAAACAAGACATACCAGAAGTTCAAGCCAAGCTACACAACTAACGCTGAATCATAATGTAAACACACAAATATGTATGTCTTTATTATGGAGCTTCTGGAAACAACAAAATCTCCTGATGGACAACGATATGCTAATCCAAAGTTCACATTTTGTAAATTCACACTACGAACAGATATTCACACACACACGCGCGCGTACACACACACACACACACACACACACACTCTCTCTCTCTCTCTCTCTCTCTCTCTCTCTCTCAGTAGAATATATTATACAAACAATAAATGAATGCACTGATGCATTATTTACACTTAGACAAATTTGTGAAAAAGCTATCGAATATAGTGACCAGCAGAATATTGTGTTTGTGGATCAGGAAAAGGCTTTCGATAGAGTAGACAGATACACATTATGGACCATTCTTGAAGACTATGGGATAGAAGGGCAACTGCTAGAAAACATAGCCATGTACCACTCGAGCCAAAGTGCAGTAAGAACACAAGAAGGTATATCAAATATGTTCACAGTCAATACAGGAGTGAGACAGGGATGTGTGCTCTCTCTCCTGCTATTGCTTGCTACAGGTCTTTCAGGACTCCCCTACTTTTGCACCGCACGAAATAACAACTCGTGTCATTTGCAAAAGGAATGCAATTTATTTAGAGCTGGCAATTTATAAGCTCTGCGAGCGGTATGCTTCATTTACATTAAACAACATGGATGTAATGAAGTGGTGAGAAATGATGCTAGTAATCACAATCTAAATCTAAAGCCTAATATTTAACTATTGCCTAGAAACTTATAGCATTTGTCAAGAACACGTCTACTCTCTAATCGTCTCCAGTCGGGTCTGTCCACACGCTACACATTGCGTGGTCAAGCACGGACGCTGTCCCCTCCGTGCATTAGCGAATCTTGCGTGCATGGAGTCCCAAGCACGCTGGCTCGTGAGCTTGAGTAACCGGGTACTCCACGGTTACTCGTAAGGCCAAGCTTCCCAATGGCTTGGGGAAGCCCTCGCTCAACTGTCCTGAATGCTCCCTTGTTTGACACAAATGTGTCCCCTGGTGAAGCTATTTATAGCGCTGGTATGTCTCCGGTCTGGTGTCTCCCTACTACACTTGTCTTAACTCCTATTAACTCTCTAACCACTTATTGGAGATTCTGACAAATATCTACATGGACAGAATTTCCAAAGAAGCAAGTCTCGACAGAACAGATTCAGAAAATTTAGAACTCTTTACTCCAGATGAAACAACTGACCCACAGGGAATAAATGAACTTCTATTTGCAGACGATCAGTGCCTGTTTTACAGCGATGAGGGCAGACTACAAAATCATATTACTAATCTGAGTTCAACCTGCAGTAGATACAATATGAGTATAAACACAGCCAAAACCGAAGTAATGCAAGTTAGCAGATCGCCAGGCCCACTAAGTATACAGATAAATAACACACCTCTGAAACAAGTTAAAGAATTCAAATACCTTGGAAGTATGATCACAGAAGATGGCAGATTGGACAGAGAAATTGAAATCAGATGTCAAAAAGCTAGAGCACTTACATATCAACTATCACCCTTACTGAAGCATCCAAACATACCCATGTCCGCAAAACGACAGATAATAAACAGCATATTCACACCAACCCTATGCTATCAATCTCAAACCTGGACTTTATCCAAATTACACCTTCGCAAAATCAACACCTGCGAAATGAGATGCCTGAGGAGAGCTGCCAACTTAACAATCCGAGACCGTGTAAGAAATGCTACTATCAGACAGACTGTGGGATCAACACCTTGTGCCACATTTATTGAAAGACAGAAGATCAAGTGGTTTAGCCATGTCGTTAGAATGCAACATCAGCAACTACCATCACTGGCCTTACATCAAAGATCATCTGTGACGAGACCACGAGGACGTCCAAGAAGAAAATGGATTGACGACATCAGAGACATTGTACAACCACACGGAATGACACTATCCAGTGCCGTCCACCGGGCGCTGGAACGCAAATTATTCCTCCCCACGACGCTTGACGGCAGAAGTGGAAGATGATGATGATGATGATGATGATGATGAATAAATGAAATTACTGAAGAATACATCTTCAAAACAATGCATTTCCTTAGTGAATTTAAACAAAGAAGCCACAAACAATATGTTGCACCATTTATTGCCTGGCATTGGTATTATTCACGTTTTATCTTAATGTGATATATAACTCTGCAGTATGCATCCGAAGAGATGCAGCGAAATATGCCAGGCAATAAATTGTGCAGCATGTTGTTTGTGTCTTTTGTGTATAAATTAAATCTCCACACAGACAGAGACGTTCTATTTTAACAAATGCAAGATTGTACCAAACACTTCCACGTGATCTACATAGCAATAATTACAATGGCTAAACGGTTGCACTCAGCAAACTGTAATATGCATTGAGGAAAGACAAATGTAGTTATGTGATTACTAGAATCGGTTCATCATCATGTGCCATGCCGATAAGCGTGGGCGGTCATGTTTCGCCATCTCACGCGATCAACAGAGTCGTGGATCAGCTCCGAGTTCTTGCCTCAATTGTGCCAAATGCCCAATCCATCTAGATATGCCTTCGCCCTGTTATCCCCCCCCCCACACACACACACAAACCACAATGTTGCCAGGTGTCATTACGTGCCCACAATATTTTGACTGTCTGCGTCTAATTTCTCTAATCAGCTTACGATTTTGATTTCTCTCTTTTAGGACTAGCCCATTGGTTTTTATGTCTGTCCATGGTGTTCTTTACATTATCCTAATAAACTAAATTTCCGCTGCCATTAGATATTTTACAGCTTGTCTGCACATTTTCCACGTTTCACATCCATACAAAAATACAGGTTCTATGTAACACTTCAACATTCTTTTTCTCGTTGCAACTGGCATCTGTTTTATTAGCCAGTATATTTTCCATCTGGCAAAAGGCTGCCTTTGTCAGAGTGATTATAGTTCCAATCTCTTCAAGGCACCTCCCATCAGATGTTATGACTGTTCCGAGATAGTTGTACCGATTCACTTGTTTAAGAATATTCCCATTTACCCGTATATTATATTGTCGTATTTCTTTCTTCCAAGTGACGACCATAAACTGTTTCTTCTTACAATTTAATTCTAACCCCAGCTGTTCACTGTGTAAGATGAAGATGATCATGATAACTAAATGTTGCAGATCCTGTTCATTGTCTGCAATCAATACTGTATCATCTGCATGTGAAATGTTATTTACATTATGTCTCACAATGATGATTTCTCTCATATCTTCAAGCTTTCAAAAGATATTTTCGCTGTATAGGAAAAAAAAAAAAAACGAAATGGAGACATTACACATACTTATCGCACACCTCTCGTAATATTCTGATTTTGACCTACTTCGTTATCAATCTTTTCTGTCATCTTGTTGTTTCCAATATATGTTTTTTTTAAAACAAGTATAACATCTTTTCTATATATCTGAAGATCTCCAAGCACTGGATTTTACCACAATCTCGCTCGTCTGTCAGCCGTCTGCTGAGAGCATCCCACAAAGCACGAACTCCTAAGCTCCAGAGATCTCTGGTCAAAAACGCTCTTGTCTAAAGGAAGTAGTAATAAAACAAACACACACCTTTCAGAGCTTGGTGCAAGTGGTTAGACTACTTTGCCATGAAGACAATCTCCCCTTAAACAAAAGTATTTGTAAAGGGGTTAACGGAGAGTTAGAATCAGGGATTTATAACCTGGGGAGGACATGGAGCGAAGCGCTTGAGACTGCAGAAAATAGGTGGACACATGAGCTGGTTGAGACAGTATACTTCATTGGGGAATGCATAGCACACCAAGAAGAAGAAGGAGAAGAAGAAGAAGAAGAAGAAGAAGAAGAAGAAGAAGAAGAAGAAGAAGAAGAAGAAGAAGAAGAAGAAGAAGAAGAAGAAGAAGAAGAAGAAGATGAAGAAGAAGAAAATGTGATCTACCTAGTCTCAATAACAAGAAATAACATTTTAAATCATGCGTAGTTGTGACTGAAGTACTGAAATTTTGTGAGTTCTTACTCCATCCTGTGACAAATATGTCAAAACTAGTCAAAAGGTCAGACAACTGAAACACACCCAACGTTGCGAGGAGGCTCGGCATTGAAAATCTGACTGGGAGTCCTTGTGACGAACTGAAACCCTAGCTGCCTCACGCTCCGACAGTTATGGGTTCGATTCCGGCCTACGTCATTTTGTTCACGAGTGCAATTTTCTCTGAGAATCCTGGGGATCATCGATGGAGGAGCTAAGGAGTTCGTGCTTTGTGCAACGCTTTCGTTAGGCCGACCTGTGGATAAAGACTGATCCATGTGAGATAAAACCCGGTGCAATGAAGTCTATACTCTTTCCTTGTATAGTCTTTTTTTCAACATGGGACTGGCACAGTTAGCCGTTGCTAGCAAAATACTGATTAATCCATTGACACACCTAAAGACATATATGGCATACGATGCAAGCATTATATCTTATAGATCGATCCGCACTAGATTATCAGTTAGTCGGTCGTGGTTCCAATTTCACGACAAAAAGGTTGCTCAATAATGTTTCGTCATGTGCCAGTGAATATCCAACACAATTCTCCTCACTGCCTTATGTAAAAAGTGGAATAGTTAGAAGTCTCGACAAACCAACAGCCAGCACAGGTATACTATACATAATGCTGCCGCCAGAATGCCAACACTAAAGTGCCCTAGATCAATGATGTGGTCAATATATAGAAAGCTAGACCATCGTGCCAGCAAGCACGCATGCTGGACACTAAGGTCACTGTAGGCTGACGGACGGACTACGGAGGACATTGCTCTACCTATGATCGTATCTGTAGGCTGATGAAAGGACTACGGAGGACATTGCTCTACCTATGATCGTATCTGTAGGCTGATGGACGGACTACGGAGGACATTGCTCTACCTATGATCGTATCTGTAGGCTGATGGAAGGATTACGGAGGACATTGCTCTACCTATGATCGTATCGGTAGGCTGATGGAAGGACTACGGAGGACATTGCTCTACCTATGATCGTATCTGTAGGCTGATGGAAGGACTACGTAGGACATTGCTCTACCTATGATCGTATCTGTAGGCTGATGGAAGGACTACGGAGGACATTGCTCTACCTATGATCGTATCTGTAGGATGATGGAAGGACTACGGAGGACATTGCTCTACCTATGATCGTATCTGTAGGCTGATGGAGGGACTACGGAGGACATTGCTCTACCTATGATCGTATCTGTAGGCTGATGGACGGACTACGGAGGACATTGCTCTACCTATGATCGTATCTGTAGGCTGATGGAAGGACTACGGAGGACATTGCTCTACCTATGATCGTATCTGTAGGCTGATGGAGGGACTACGGAGGACATTGCTCTACCTATGATCGTATCTGTAGGCTGATGGACGGACTACGGAGGACATTGCTCTACCTATGATCGTATCTGTAGGCTGATGGAAGGACTACGGAGGACATTGCTCTACCTATGATCGTATCTGTAGGCTGATGGAAGGACTACGGAGGACATTGCTCTCCCTATGATCGTATCTGTAGGCTGATGGAAGGACTACGGAGGACATTGCTCAAACTATGATCGTATCTGTAGGCTGATGAACAGACTACGAAGGACATTGCTCTACATATGATTGTGTCCGGAGTTCTATGACAATAATCTGAACTTACCTGCAGAAGAAGTGTGCGTAAATCGACTCATAGTATTTTGTTGTCATCATCTTCGTCACCAACGTCAGTGTCTTTATCGACGTCTTCGTCGTCGTCATCATCTTCTTAATCATCATCGAAATATTATCATCACCAACATCATACTCGTCATCGATATCATCATCGTCATTGTTATCATAATCCCCATCACTATCGCCATCCTCACCATCATATCATCAACATGATGATGATGATGATGATGATGATGATGATATGACCGAACGCTATTAAACTTTCTGTCTGCCGATGCGGAATTAGCGGGCTCAACGCCTACACCGGACAGTTGGACTAAAATATTGACTTCTCGTCCTTGACTTGGAGACGTAAATTACAAGCACCTATGATGTCGGAGTGGGTTCGCCTGAGGGAGAGGGGCACTGGTAATAGCGAAAGCTTATCCACGACGCAATAATCAGTCCAGAGCACACGAAGCGGTAGCACGTTTATGGACTACGCTAGTGGTCAAAGGGAGGGACCAAAAACATTTTACAATTCTCAATTGTTTATGCGTTGCTCCTTTCTCTAGATGTTAATATTGAATTTGATGTGTTAAAATCGACGATATAACCAATGAGTAGTATAATATCCTAAATACCGGTGGTCATTAAATACTAGAGAATCGATATGCTGATGACACATTACTACTAACATCACAGAATGTTATAGAAAAAAAAAAAACACAAAAGAATAGTGAAAATCACAACTTATATCTTAACATAGCAAATACAAAGATAATTCACACAGGTAAAACGAAAATGAAGAACTAAATATTTGTTAATGAGAAACAATTGGAGGTGGTGGAAAATTTCGATTATCTTGGGTCACCAACAATAGTGACATAATGAAGAAAATTAAAAGACTAATATCTATTGCTCTTCAGGAACTAAAGCAACTGAATACATTAGATTTTTAAGAGCATGCATCTTTCCCATTGCAACATACGCTTGTGAGACCTGGACACTTACTAAACAAGCTGAACAGCGCATACATGCCTTTGAATATAAATGTTCTAGACGGGTTTTTCATGGTTTAGGTACAAGAAATGAAAGAGGGGAAAAGCTAATAGAATGGGCAAATATCAATGATATGATAATTGGAAACACATGGTTTAAACACCATAAAAGACGACTGTACACATGGATAAGCCCTGATAAGAAAATACGCAACCAAATTGACTACATACTAATTAATAAAAGATTTAGAAATGCTTTAATTAATGTAAAGACAATGCCTGGTGCTGACTGTAATAGTGATCATGTACCCCTATGTGGACATATAAAAGTAAGATTAAAGAGAGGGAAAAAAATGGTTAAGAACATGAGACTTAATAAAGAGGTTCTGGAAATAGATAAAGAAATGCAAGAACAATACAGAGTGACTGTGAAAATAGGTACAATGCAATAACTAAAATACAGAGTATAGATGAACAATGGGAAATGTTAAGGGACTCCATTCATCAAACTAGCAAAGAAGTATTACCGGAGAGAGGCAAAATAGCTAAGAAAAAATGGATGAATGAAGATATCTTAAAACTGATGGACAAAAGAAAACAGAGTAAAAATGACAAACAAGAATACGCTAAGATAAATAAAGAAATAAAAGATACATGTGGGAAGGCTAAAGAAAGTTGGTTAAACGAGCAATGCAAAAAATTTGAATTAAATTCCATTAAAGATACAAAAAATATGCACAGACAAATCAGTGAGCTTACAGGAAGAAAAATAAGAATAAATACAGGGTGTTTGAAATCAAAAACAGGAAAGATAATATTAGAGGAAGATGCTATAATGAAGAGGTGGAATGAGTATATAAGAGAATTATATGAAGGAGAAAGGGAAGAATTAACAGAAGATAGTAACTTAGAAGGTCCACCTATTCTGAAAGAAGAAGTCGCTGACGCTATGAAACGTATGAAGAAAGGAAAAACAGCTGGGCCAGATGAAATCACAATAGAAGAATTAGAAGTATTGGGAGAATTTGGAGTAGATATATTAACCAAAATGTTGAATGATATTTACAGCAGTGGATATTTACCCAGCGATATGCTGAAATCTGTATTTATAGCTATACCAAAAAGACCAGGAGCAATTGATTGTGAAGATTTTCGTACAATTAACCTTATAAACCATATCACTAAGCTTCTACTCAGAATCATAATGAGAAGAACCAAAAAGAAAATAAAAATGGAAATTAGTGAAGAACAGTATGGATTTATGGAAGGAAAGGGCACAAACAATGCAATTTATACATTACGGACACTAATAGAAAGGTCAATAGAGAAACAGAGAGACATATATTTGTGCTTCATAGATTATACTAAGGCATTTGATAAAGTAAAACATGATGAACTGATTAAAATGTTGGAAGATATCAACACTGATGGAAAAGATTTAAGAATAATAAAGAATATTTACCGGAACCAAGTAGCAGCAATTAAAATGGGAAATAAAGAGGGTAGTTACGAACAGATAAAGCTAGGAGTACGACAAGGGTGTGTCTTGTCACCAGATCTTTTCTCCCTGTATAGCGAAGTAATAATGAGAGAGATCAAAGAGATGCCAGGAATACTAGTTGGAGGTTATAATATAAATAATATACGCTATGCAGATGACACAGTATTGGTGGCGGATAATTCAACAGACCTACAACAATTATTAGACGTTGTAGTAACAGAGAGTGCAAGGAAAGGACTCTCCTTGAATATCAAGAAAACAGTAACAATGGTAATATCAAAGAAAATGGTGACACCAAAATGTGACATAGAAATAGAAGGGAAAATCCTTAACCAAGTGGATAATTTTAGATACCTAGGGGCATTTATAACATCAGATGGAAGATGTACAACAGAGATTAGGAGCAGAATAGGGCAGGCAAAAGCCGCATTTCAGAAAATGAAGAGTATCTTATGCAATAAGTCACTATCACTGAATGTAAGAAAGAGAGTGCTGAAATGCTATGTAGAACCAGTTTTGCTGTATGGCAGTGAATCTTGGAATGTAAATGAACAAATTAAGAAGAAATTAGAAGCAACAGAGATGTGGTTCCTGAGACGAATGTTGCGAATTCCTTGGACTGCCAGAGTAACTAACGACGACTGCCTGAAACAGGCTAACGAAACTAGAACATTATATACAACAATAAGACAGAGACAAACAGCTTTCCTCGGTCATGTGATGAGAAGAGAGGCATTGGAGAACATCGTAACAACTGGAAAGATCGAGGGGAAGAGAGGCAGAGGTAGACCAAGAGAAGTGATGCTGGATGGATTGAGACGGTGGCATGGAGGAATATCAGCAGCAGAGTTGATCCAGAAAACCAAAGACCGAGATCTATGGAGAGCCATGAACGCCTACGCCAGCCGGCACGGCACTTGATGATGATGATGAGACGGGTTCTAAGAATATCTTGGATACAGAAAAGAACCAATGATTACATTCGACAAGGACTGAATATTGAAGAAGATTGGCTACTGAAGACGATAAAACAAAGAAAATTTAAATTATTTTGGTCACTTGAAACGTAATGAAAGTGTGGAGACAACAATCGTGGAGGGGTATATGCAAAGAGAAGAGAAGAAAAGAAAGGCCAAAGAAACGATGGGTGCAGGATGTGGCAGATGATCCCCAGATGGATGTATCAAACGCTGGACATCTTGATTATGACAGAAGTTTTCCGGATGGTTGTTATGGGTGTGAAGTTCTGCAGAAGACATGCTACTGAATGAATGAAAATGATCCTAAAGTTACTATTCCCATTGATTACCCGATATTTAATCACGCAAGTGGACTTGTACCAAGGTATGTTTTGTGTTTTATCGCATCCATTAAGAGCTAATGTCACATATTGACCGTCCTGCCTCATAGTCTAGGAACCATGCCTCCCATTACTGTTGTGTCAAAACCATTACTGTTGTGTCAAAACCATTACTGTTGTCTCAAAACCATTACTGTTGAGTCGAAACCATTACTGTTATAACAAAACCAATACTGTTGTGTCAAAACCATTACTGTTGTGTTAAAACCATTACTGTTGTGTCAACACCATTACTGTTGTGTGAAAACCATTAATGTTGTGTCAAGATCATTACTGTTGTATTACTGTTGTGTCAAACCCATTACTGTTGTGTAAACACCATTACTGTTGTGTCAACACCATTACTGTTGTGCCAACACCATTACTGTTGTGTCAACACCATTACTGTTGTGTCAAAATCATTAATGTTGTGTCAAAATCATTACTCTTGTGTCAAAACCATTACTGTTGTGTCAAAACCATTACTGTTTTGTCACGACCATTACTGTTATATCAAAACCACCATTACATGGACGAAGAGGACCAAGAAGAAAAAGTAGAATAATAATAATAATAATAATAATAATAATAATAATAATAATAAGAAGAAGAAGAGGAAGAAGAAGAAGAAGAAGAAGAAGAAGAAGAAGAAGAAGAAGAAGAAGAAGAGGAAGAAGAAGAAGAAGAAGAAGACGACGAAGAAGAAGAAGAAGAAGAAGAAGAAGAAGAAGAAGAAGAAGAAGAAGAAGAAGAAGAAGAAGAAGAAGAAGAAGAAGAAGAAGAAGAAGAAGAAGAAGAAGAAGAAGAAGACGAAGAAGAAGAAGACGAAGAAGAAGAAGAAAAAGAAGAAGAAGAAGAAGAAGAAGAAGAAGAAGAAGAAGAAGAAGAAGAAGAAGAAGAAGAAGAAGAAGAAGAAGAAGAAGAAGAAGAAGAAGAAGAAGAAGAAGAAGAAGAAGAAGAAGAAGAAGAAGAAGAAGAAGAAAAAGAAGAAGAAGAAGAAGAAGAAGAAGAAATAGAAAAAGAAGAAGAAAAAGAAGAAGAAGAAGAAGAAGAAGAAGAAGAAGAAGAAGAAGAAGAAGAAGAAGAAGAAGACGAAGAAGAAGAAGAAGACGAAGAAGACGAAGACGACGAAGCAATTTACTACACTGACAACGTGTGATGCATCATTAGGAGTATACAAACTGTAAATATGAAATGAAAATAGCGGCACAGAAGAAGAAGAAGAAGAAGAAGAAGAAGAAGAAGAAGAAGAAGAAGAAGAAGAAGAAGAAGAAGAAGAAGAAGAAGAAGAAGAAGAAGAAGAAGAAGAAGAAGAAGAAGACGAAGACGAAGAAGACGAAGCAATTTACTACATTGACTACGTGTGATGCATCATTAGGAGCATACAAACTGTAAATATGAAATGAAAATAGCGGCACAGTATTCTAATCTAAGAGATCGCTCTCGAATCTATAATCGCTGACGCGTACACAAAATACAACCATATGAGATTTAAAATTAAAAAAAAAGACTTTCAAATGCGTTGACATTATTTTTGGATGGATTATTTTCACACGACGATCTTATTAATGTAATACCATTTCGTCGCTCCAGCGTTTCCATCAGCCACGTCAAACTAAATGTATCACGCATTTGAGAATACACAAATATCAAAAGAGCATAATCGTGGTAGATTAATGGCAACAATAGTGAAGAAAGAACAGTTTATAACGGAATTATTTTCACAATTACCAGAGTTGAAATAATTTAATTTGAAGATATCAAATGCGTTGAAGTCTTCTCGTCTTACGTAGGAAAAATGATAACATAACAGCTGTTTTGTTTCTGGCAAAGACATTCAAATCACATTAAATGCATCACTTTTGTTAACTATAATTGACAACAGGAAATCCGACTGAACAGAGTCCTATAAAACGGTCTCAAATACTGAAGTGGTCACAAAGTTAACAGCTCTACTTTGGTAATTTCACGTCTGGCAGTAGCTCATTCTTGTGCAAGATGATTACTTCGTCTAGGAGACTCAGTGGCCGAGTGGTTAGTTTGCTGGCATGCCAGGTCCGGGTTCAATCCCGGGCATTGGCAGAAGTATTACCACCTGTACGTCTCTGTGGCCGACTCGACTTCATAAGAAGTGACTGTAAAAACATGTCACTTACTGCCTATATTACCATGCAGTGTAGGAAGGGAAGGGGAGGGGGGGGGAGGGGGTCTTGAGACTGAGGTATTAAGGCCGCCTGGCTAGTGCAGTCGCCGCGAACTGTGCAGGTTAGGGTTTTACCTGTTTTGCCCACGACAGAAATAAATCCACACCTTACCGATGATTCGATCCTGGGTGCCTGAAGGAGAACCAGGCATTCTTAGCCATTGGGCCAGCCGCTGACAATGTTCAGATTTGGCGCGTGTGTTGTCATTGAAGGAATATGACAAGGGAAAGAACTGATGTAATGTAAGAAACTAATACTTCATATTCCAACGGCGGCATCTGCCATGGGATCACCTTTAGAGAGGTCAAGGACCCTCTTCCGCGTCTTCAGGCGTATTGGGTGTATGGTGCTAGTGCCATCTATTTATAGACAATTTGACGCTCGATATATAAAGTAGTCAAGGTCACGCCGGCCGCCTGCACTTCCTAGAAGATTTCAGGGCAGCCATTTTTAGGGTAAACGTGGGAACCCATGCGTTGTTCGGTTCACGAGAGTAGTATAGAAGGAGGAAAGCCGCCCGTTTTGAGGTGGAAATCGATTTCCACCTCAAAGGGCGATAACTCCGGTTAATTTCTATATCAAAGGGCGATAACTCATTTTTAAAAAGTCAAGGGCGATAACTCTTTTAATAGGCGTGGTCCGAGTAGGTGTGGTCTAGTGACACTGGGTACTATAACAACATAAAAAATTCAAAATAACAAACGACTCAAGTAAGGTATATGTTTTTTATTAAACCATGTATAGACAATACAAGGCATATTAAATAAGTAGCGGCATAGTGGGAAAGACTAGCAGGTACTACCGGGGAGTTATACGTCGGCAAGTGTGGGAAAATCTCCAGTGGGTGTGACGGTGGTCGGTTCATAACAGACGTGGAGGGGTGCATATGGAAAAGTAATTAAGTAACTGGTTGTAAAAACGGGGGTGAGTGGTATGTTAAAGTATTTTGAACTGTTAGCACATTGACGGTGTACATTAGTACGAATAAAAGGTGCGGTGGGGATAGTAGTGGGTATGGGTTAGTGGAATTAGTTGATAAGGGTGGTTATTAGTGCTATGTAGATGTTCATAGTAGCTTATTCACTAACATCACACGTGTTACAAAGGAAACCTTGAAAGCTAAAGATCGTTGATTGCAATGGATATGGTGTAGTGTCATTCGGTGGTAAGGGGTGGGTACCAGGTATTAGTGGTCAAGCAATGGTCAAGTGGGTCAAGTGAGGAAATTTTAGGGAAAAGTGGTTGTAATGATATGGTGATGATTAAAGGGTGATAAATTAGTGGTCAAGTAGTGGTCAAGTAATGGTCAAGTGAGAAAATTTTAGGGGAAAAGTAGTTGTAATGATATGATGATGATTAAAGGATGGTAAATTAGTGGTCAAGCAGTGGTCAAGTGGTGGTCAAGTAAGGAACATTTTAGGGAAAAGTGATTGTAATGATATGGTGATGAATAAAGGGTGATAAATTAGTGGTCAAGTAATCGTCAAGTGGTGGTCAAGTGAGGAAATTTTAGGGAAAAGTAGTTTTAATGATATGGTGACGATTAAAGAGTGGTAAATTAGTGGTCAAGCAGTGGTCAACCAGTGGTCAGGTGGTGGTCAAGTGAGAAAATTTTAGGGGAAAAGTAGTTGTAATGATATGATGATGATTAAAGGATGGTAAATTAGTGGTCAAGCAGTGGTCAAGTGGTGGTCAAGTAAGGAAAATTTTAGGGAAAAGTGATTGTAATGATATGGTGATGAATAAAGGGTGATAAATTAGTGGTCAAGTAGTGGTCAAGTAATCGTCAAGTGGTGGTCAAGTGAGGAAATTTTAGGGAAAAGTAGTTTAAATGATATGGTGACGATTAAAGAGTGGTAAATTAGTGGTCAAGCAGTGGTCAACCAGTGGTCAGGTGGTGGTCAAGTGAGAAAATTTTAGGGGAAAAGTAGTTGTAATTATATGGTGATGATTAAAGGATGGTAAATTAGTGGTCAAGCAGTGGTCAAGTAGGGGTCAAGTGGTAGTCAAGTAAGGAAAATTTTAGGGAAAAGTGATTGTAATGATATGGTGATGAATAAAGGGTGATAAATTAGTGGTCAAGTAGTGATCAAGTGAGAAAATTTTAGGGAAAATTTGTCGTAGCGACATGGTGATGATTAAAGGGTGGTAAATTAGTGGTCAACCAGTGGTCAGGTGGTGGTCAAATGAGAAAATTTTAGGGGAAAAGTAGTTATAATGATATGGTGATGATTAAAGGGTGGTAAACTAGGAGTCAAGCAGTGGTCAACCAAGGGTCAAGTAGTGGTCAAGTGAGGAAATTTTAGGGAAAAGTGGTCGTAGCGACATGGTGATGATTAAAGGGTGGTAAATTAGTGGTAAAGTAGTGGTCAACCAATGGTCAGTGGTGGTCAAGTGGTCGAGTGACAACTTAAATTGTAGAGGACGATGTCCCTAAGATTATGGTAGTGGTTAAAGTGATCGATGGCATGGTCAAGTAGCGGTCAACCAGTGGTCAAGTGGTCGAATGAACACTTAAAAGGTAGAGAAAAGTACGTATATTGAAACGGTGATGGTAAAATGGTCGACAACGTGGTCAAGCAGTGGTCAAGTAGTGCTCAACCAGTGGTCAACCGCTCAAGTGAGAAAATTGTAGGGTATGGTACGTGTAGTGAAACAGAGATGGATAAATTAAGTAGTGACGTTATCAAGTAGTGATCAAGTAGCGGGCAAGTACTGGTCAAATGGTCGAGTGAACACTTAAATTATAAGGGAAAGTCCGTGTAGTGAACCTGTGTTGGTTAAAATGATCGATGACGTGCTCAAGTAGTGGCCAAGTAGTGGTAAATGGTAGAGTGACTATTTAAATTGGCGGTGAAAGTAGGTATAGTGACATGGTGATGATCAAGAGTTGGTCAAGTGGTGTTCAAATAGTGGTCAAGTAGTCGAATGACCACTTAAATTATAGGGTATGGTACGTGTAGTGAAACGGTGATGGTAAAATAAGTAAGGACATGGTCAAATAGTGATCAAGTACCGGTGAAGTAGTGATCAAGTGGTCGAATGCTCACTTAAATTGTAGGGTATGGTATGTGTAGTGACATGATGATGGTTAAAGTGATCGATGACATGATCAAGCCGTTATGCCGACTGCTAAGTTCAGAAAGTAATGTCCTTACTATCGGCAATTTCCCTGACAGGAGCGCCTCGAGCACTGATTTTTGTATTGGTCAATAGCACCTAGAGGTACACTCGACACACATGGACAATAGTTACAGCCGACTAAAGATGGCGGAGCACTCTATCACACACGGGTTATTGCTACAACCAGACTACGTCTTATAGGCTAAGACTGGTCAAATATGCCGTCACATCCGGTCACATGTGTAATGGTACATCCGAGACACAGGCTCACTAACTAAAACCAGTCAAAGAATTCCCTGCTTCCGATCACATGTATAAGGGTACAGCCACTAACGGGGTTAATGACTAAACCGGTCAAAGATGGTGATGGATCCAGTGACACGCATAACGATACACGTGGAACACGTGGCTAATAACCGAAACGTTCAATGACGGTGGTGCATCCGGTAACAGGGGTAATGGGACATCTGAGACACGTGGTTAAGAGGGAAACTATAGAAAAAGGGTGGCCTATCGGTTGTCCAGTCAGGGAACCTAACTTATGATGATCACTGTGTATAGGAGTGAATACACTGCATCATCAACACTGCATCCGAAGGGTAAAATGGTCACCCCCTTCTCTCTCTCTCTTTTCTATAACCGTGTAGTCCTAGTGTTATCCGGTTACACCAAAGGACATCCGGGCATCAACACAACAAACTGCCCCGATTCAGCCTTAGGCAATGCACGTAACATGACAGGTCACATGGCCGCCGTCATAACCAGCGACGTTATCACGTAGCAAATTAGACACCCACACTTTCATTTCCTTTCTATGTGGCCATAGTATCTTTACATCTTTCTCCAGAAAGCCATTTCCAAGACCAATATATGTTTTTTCAGTGTACCTGCTCAGTGCCACACTTCACAACCAGACAAAAGTACACCTTCTATGTACCACTTCATCCGTCAAATAAGAATATATGTTAGACAAAATATTAAAATTATTGGTCAAATACAGAAATATCTCGTCCAAACTTATAAAAAGTACGAACCTTTGTTAACCTATTGGGAAAAATATCAAGCAAGTAGGAAAGTTTGTTAGTCAAATAGAAAAAAAAATATTGACCACGTAACGATATATGAATACTTATGAAAAGTAGGGAAATTTGTTAGTCAAATGAGAAAAAAAAAAAGATTGACCAAGTAACGAAATACCCCACCAAACTTATGAAAAGTACGAAACTTTGTTAAGCAAGTATGAAAATGTATCGACCAAATAGAGAAATATATCACCCAAACTTATAAAAAGTAGGAACATATGTTAACCAAATGGAAAATATCTTGGCCAAATAGGAAACTTTGTTAACCAAATGTGAACAAACAAAACAAATATTGATCAAGTAAAGAAATAACTCCTCCAAATTTATGAAAAGTACGAAACCTTGGTACCCAAATGCGACAAAGGTAGGTCAAATACTGAAATATCTCGTCCAAACTTATGAAAGGTAGAAAATTGTCTTAACCAACTGGGGTAAATATTACTCAAACTAAGAAACATGTCGACTGAAGTAGGAAATTCCGTGAACCAAAGTAATAAAATTGTTGGTCAAATACGAAAAAGTATCGGTCAAACTTATAGATGTCTCGTTTAAACTTATAAAATATATGAAAATTTGTTAGGTAAAGGTGAAAAATATTGGCCAAGTAATGTAATATCGCATCCGAACTTATAAAATGTACGAGTTAACCAAAGGCGAAAAGGAAAAAATACGAAATGTCTCGACCAAGCTTATAAAAATCTAGGAAAAAATATGACAACTAAAATATTGATCAAAAGGTATCAATCCAAACATTATAAAAATTACCAAATGTGAAAAATATCGTCCAAAGACAGAAATATTTCAACTAAACTTATAAATAAGGCAACAAAACTTGTGAAAATTTTTGGTCCAGTACAGAAATAGCTATGGAAAAAACTAAGTCCACAAAACTAAGAAAAGAAAAATGTAACTTCAGTAGTCAAATGTGTCTTGAAGTTTTATCTGAAAAGACATTTCACAATACATAATCAGCACCACTTTCCTTGTTTTACGTTACCGAAGGCCTTCACCGTATCTGGTACAGAAACAAATATACATCACTCATCTCTCCACACTCTTGGTTTCTTTCTAATACAAAGTGGTCACATCACCAAGAACTTCAAACCTCCATGGTACACGTGCTCCATTGAAACACCCATGACAGTTAACAACATGTATGGCCATGTAATCTGTGAGTCCATTGGGGATAGTTCATCCGAGTATTCGTCACCAAAGATCCATTTCCCATGGCTGACATCTTCAACTTGCTATACCACATCTTATTCTAATATACACTTTACATGAAATTTTCCAAATTTGGGGGTCTATTAAAGAATACGTAATGAGATACATAAAGACACCAAGAACATATCAGACAAAACAACTCACAAACCAGACTTAGAACTAAAACTTAAACCATATCAGATGAACCTCCCAACAAGTACTACTAGAACTCAAAACATAACGATATTAAGGAAACGCATACTAGTTTATTTCTGTTTATAACTAATTTAATATGGCAGAGAGAAACATGGTAATTAGACTATATCTGCCTTCTTCACTGCTGTTCTTTGTTCGATGACCTTTCTTCTGTCCTTGTCCTTCAGGACTGGATTCAAAATTTTTTTTTCAAGTCTTGTACACGCCTTTCAAAATGCTCACGTTCTCTGATTACATGGTGCCAGTTACCATTGCGTTCTTCGGTGCCAACAGTATGCACTGTCAAGAAGTGACGTTCTGGTGCAAAATTAACCTGTGGAGGTAAATAAAACACATTGAAACTTACAAGACGGCCACACATACTACTTCACTAAAGACAAAAACAGTTTTAAAAAAGCATGATGAGAAGTGGTAAAAGGCATCAAAAAACAGACTGTCGACATTCTAGTGGTCACGTCTTGAGAACTGGTAAAGGTATAGTCACTGATGGTTTGAAGTATAGCGAGATGTATATAGAAATCATGTATAGCAGCTAGGTCTTCTGTATTAGACATGTTTACAAAAATACATATGTGAACTATGATCATTACTACCCATACACACCTTATTCGTTGACGACGAACACCTTCAGACACCGACAGTAGGATAGTTTTCGTTCCACAACACATTAATTTTCTTGAGAGACTCTGGGGCATGACTACTATCCAAAAGGTCAATATCTTCATCTGAAGACGAATCATCACCCCAAGCAAAGGTTGTCTCTGGTACATCTAAAGCTGGCTGGGTGCCACGAGTAGGTACTGGCAGAACAATTTTTTTTTTCGATTGAATATTTTTATAAGTGTGATTGAGATATTTCTTATTTTGGTCTTTTCATACTTGGTTAACTCCTACTTTTTATACATTTGACTGAAATATTTCTGTATTTGTCATAACTTCTTCTAAGACTTTGTTCATGTCTGGTAATGTAAGCTCTGTTCCATCAAGAAAAAAGACAACGTCATGAACACAACCCACTAAAGAAAATCAACAAAAAAAAAATCTTGGTTTCAATATTTAATCACCCACGGATAACACTAGGACTACACGGTTATAGAAAAGAGAGAGAGAGAAGGGGGTGACCATTTTACCCTTCGGATGCAGTGTTGATGATGCAGTGTATTCACTCCTATACACAGTGATCATCATAAGTTAGGTTCCCCGGCTGCATTGCACAGGGTTTTTATCCCATATGGCTCAGTTTCTTTCCGCAGCGCGGAAAGCGTCACACAAAGCACGAACTCCGTAGCTCCAGCGACGACCCTCGGCAGTCTCCGAATAAAATGAATGATGCGGCCCGGACAGACAGACAGAAAGGTAGGTAGGTAGGCAGAAAGATAGGTGGGTGGATGGATGGCTGGCTGGCTGGCTGGCTGAGTGGGTGGATCGGTCGGTCGGTGGGTCGGTCGGTCGGTGGGTGGGTGGGTGGGTCGGCAGGCAGGCAGGCAGGCAGACAGACAGATAGATTAGATAGATAGATAGATAGATAGATAGATAGATAGATGGATAGATAGATAGATAGATAGATAGATAGATAGATAGATAGATAGATAGATAGATAGATAGATAGATAGATAGATCGATATCGGTAGGTCGGTCGGTTAGTGGGTGGGTGGGCAGGCAGGCAGACAGACAGACAGATAGATTAGATAGATAGGACAGACAGATAGATTAGATAGATTGATATCGGTAGGTCGGTCGGTCTGTCGGTGGGTGGGTGGTCGGGCCGGCAGGCAGGCAGATAGATAGATAAATAGATAGATAGATAGATAGATAGATAGATAGATATATAGATAGATAGATAGATAGATATCGGTAGGTCGGTCGGTTAATGGGTGGGTGCGCCGGCAGGCAGGCAGACAGACAGACATATAGATTAGATAGATTAGATAGATAGATAGATAGATAGATAGATAGATAGATAGATAGATAGATAGATAGATAGACAGATAGACAGATAGATAGATAGATAGATAGATAGATATCTGTCGGTCGGTCGGTCGGTATGTGGGTGTGTGGGCCGGCAGGCAGGCAGGCAGACAGACAGACAGATAGATTAGATAGATTAGATAGATTAGATAGATAGATAGATAGATAGATAGATAGATAGATAGATAGATAGATAGATAGATAGATAGATAGAGATAGATATCGGTACGTCGGTCGGTTGGTCGGTGGGTGGGTGGGCCGGCAGGCAGGCAGGCAGACAGGCAGACAGACAGACAGATAGATAGATAGATATATTAGATAGATAGATAGATAGATAGATAGATAGATAGATAGATAGATAGATAGATAGATATCTGTCGGTCGGTCGGTCGGTCGGTATGTGGGTGGGTGCGCCGGCAGGCAGGCAGACAGACAGACATATAGATTAGATAGATTAGATAGATAGATAGATAGATAGATAGATAGATAGATAGATAGATAGATAGATAGATAGATAGATAGATAGATAGATAGATAGATAGATAGATAGATAGATAGATAGATAGATAGATAGATAGATAGATAGATAGATATCGGTACGTCGGTCGATCGGTCGGTGGGTGGGTGGGTGGGCCGGCAGGCAGACAGGCAGACAGACAGACAGACAGACAGATAGATAGATAGATAGATAGATAGATAGATAGATAGATAGATAGATAGATAGATAGATAGATAGATAGATAGATAGATAGATATCGGTAGGTCGGTCGGTCTGTCGGTGGGTGGGTGGTCGGGCTGGCAGGCAGGCAGATAGATAGATAGATAGATAGATAGATAGATAGAATAGATAGATAGATAGATAGATAGATAGATAGATAGATAGATAGATAGATAGATAGATAGATAGATAGATAGATAGATAGATAGATAGATAGATAGATAGATAGATATCGGTAGGTCGGTGGGTCGGTGGGTAGGTGGATGGGTCAGCCGACCGGCAGACATTCAGACAGACAGACATTCAGACAGACATTCAGACAGACAGACAGACAGACAGACAGACAGACAGACAGACAGACAGACAGACAGACAGACAGACAGATAGATAGATAGATTGATTGATTGATTGATTTCCACCAGAAACCGGGCCTTGTCAGCTAGTTTATTTATATAATCACGTTTCATGAAAGAACCCACATTTGGAGACGCCTCTGAATCTTCGCGCTGTTTGTTTGAAAACGAAAGTCACGTGAAAATTTTGAATAATTTGGGTCGAATCTTGGGGAAGCTGTAAAACTGTTAAAATCATGGTCGTAATCTTTAAGTCATAATTAATATACCGTATATAAGCTAACTTTAAAATCTGCTGTAAAATCTCCAGAACAAAAATTGTTTTGTTGGGTGGACATAATGATAACGTTATATACTAAATCTCATCATTTTATCTCAGCCCGTTACTGAGATATTGAATTTTATATTGAGGCAACCAAAAAAAAACACACTATAGTATGCGTTTCCTTAATATCGTTATGTTTTGAGTTCTAGTAGTACTTGTTGGGAGGTTCATCTGATATGGTTTAAGTTTTAGTTCTAAGTCTGGTTTGTGAGTTGTTTTGTCTGATATGTTCTTGGTGTCTTTATGTATCTCATTACGTATTCTTTAATAGATCCCCAAATTTGGGAAATTTCATGTAAAGTGTATATTAGAATAAGATGTGGTATAGCAAGTTGAAGATGTCAGCCATGGGAAATGGATCTTTGGTGACGAATACTCGGATGAACTATCCCCAATGGACTCACAGATTACATGGCCATACATGTTGTTAACTGTCATGGGTGTTTCAATGGAGCACGTGTACAATGGAGGTTTGAAGTTCTTGGTGATGTGACCACTTTGTATTAGAAAGAAACCAAGAGTGTGGAGAGATGAGTGATGTATATGGGTTTCTGTACCAGATACGGTGAAGGCCTTCGGTAACGTAAAACAAGGAAAGTGGTGCTGATTATGTATTGTGAAATGTCTTTTCAGATAAAACTTCAAGACACATTTGACTACTGAAGTTACATTTTTCTTTTCTTAGTTTTGTGGACTTAGTTTTTTCCATAGCTATTTCTGTACTGGACCAAAAATTTTCACAAGTTTTGTTGCCTTATTTATAAGTTTAGTTGAAATATTTCTGTCTTTGGACGATATTTTTCACATTTGGTAATTTTTATAATGTTTGGATTGATACCTTTTGATCAATATTTTAGTTGTCATATTTTTTCCTAGATTTTTATAAGCTTGGTCGAGACATTTCGTATTTTGGCCTTTTCGCCTTTGGTTAACTCGTACATTTTATAAGTTCGGATGCGATATTACATTACTTGGCCAATATTTTTCACCTTTACCTAACAAATTTTCATATATTTTATAAGTTTAAACGAGACATCTATAAGTTTGACCGATACTTTTTCGTATTTGACCAACAATTTTATTACTTTGGTTCACGGAATTTCCTACTTCAGTCGACATGTTTCTTAGTTTGAGTAATATTTACCCCAGTTGGTTAAGACAATTTTCTACCTTTCATAAGTTTGGACGAGATATTTCAGTATTTGACCTACCTTTGTCGCATTTGGGTACCAAGGTTTCGTACTTTTCATAAATTTGGAGGAGTTATTTCTTTACTTGATCAATATTTGTTTTGTTTGTTCACATTTGGTTAACAAAGTTTCCTATTTGGCCAAGATATTTTCCATTTGGTTAACATATGTTCCTACTTTTTATAAGTTTGGGTGATATATTTCTCTATTTGGTCGATACATTTTCATACTTGCTTAACAAAGTTTCGTACTTTTCATAAGTTTGGTGGGGTATTTCGTTACTTGGTCAATCTTTTTTTTTTTTCTCATTTGACTAACAAATTTCCCTACTTTTCATAAGTATTCATATATCGTTACGTGGTCAATATTTTTTTTTCTATTTGACTAACAAACTTTCCTACTTGCTTGATATTTTTCCCAATAGGTTAACAAAGGTTCGTACTTTTTATAAGTTTGGACGAGATATTTCTGTATTTGACCAATAATTTTAATATTTTGTCTAACATATATTCTTATTTGACGGATGAAGTGGTACATAGAAGGTGTACTTTTGTCTGGTTGTGAAGTGTGGCACTGAGCAGGTACACTGAAAAAACATATATTGGTCTTGGAAATGGCTTTCTGGAGAAAGATGTAAAGATACTATGGCCACATAGAAAGGAAATGAAAGTGTGGGTGTCTAATTTGCTACGTGATAACGTCGCTGGTTATGACGGCGGCCATGTGACCTGTCATGTTACGTGCATTGCCTAAGGCTGAATCGGGGCAGTTTGTTGTGTTGATGCCCGGATGTCCTTTGGTGTAACCGGATAACACTAGGACTACACGGTTATAGAAAAGAGAGAGAGAGAAGGGGGTGACCATTTTACCCTTCGGATGCAGTGTTGATGATGCAGTGTATTCACTCCTATACACAGTGATCATCATAAGTTAGGTTCCCTGACTGGACAACCGATAGGCCACCCTTTTTCTATAGTTTCCCTCTTAACCACGTGTCTCAGATGTCCCATTACCCCTGTTACCGGATGCACCACCGTCATTGAACGTTTCGGTTATTAGCCACGTGTTCCACGTGTATCGTTATGCGTGTCACTGGATCCATCACCATCTTTGACCGGTTTAGTCATTAACCCCGTTAGTGGCTGTACCCTTATACATGTGATCGGAAGCAGGGAATTCTTTGACTGGTTTTAGTTAGTGAGCCTGTGTCTCGGATGTACCATTACACATGTGACCGGATGTGACGGCATATTTGACCAGTCTTAGCCTATAAGACGTAGTCTGGTTGTAGCAATAACCCGTGTGTGATAGAGTGCTCCGCCATCTTTAGTCGGCTGTAACTATTGTCCATGTGTGTCGAGTGTACCTCTAGGTGCTATTGACCAATACAAAAATCAGTGCTCGAGGCGCTCCTGTCAGGGAAATTGCCGATAGTAAGGACATTACTTTCTGAACTTAGCAGTCGGCATAACGGCTTGATCATGTCATCGATCACTTTAACCATCATCATGTCACTACACATACCATACCCTACAATTTAAGTGAGCATTCGACCACTTGATCACTACTTCACCGGTACTTGATCACTATTTGACCATGTCCTTACTTATTTTACCATCACCGTTTCACTACACGTACCATACCCTATAATTTAAGTGGTCATTCGACTACTTGACCACTATTTGAACACCACTTGACCAACTCTTGATCATCACCATGTCACTATACCTACTTTCACCGCCAATTTAAATAGTCACTCTACCATTTACCACTACTTGGCCACTACTTGAGCACGTCATCGATCATTTTAACCAACACAGGTTCACTACACGGACTTTCCCTTATAATTTAAGTGTTCACTCGACCATTTGACCAGTACTTGCCCGCTACTTGATCACTACTTGACAACGTCATTACTTAATTTATCCATCTCTGTTTCACTACACGTACCATACCCTACAATTTTCTCACTTGAGCGGTTGACCACTGGTTGAGCACTACTTGACCACTGCTTGACCACGTTGTCGACCATTTTACCATCACCGTTTCAATATACGTACTTTTCTCTACCTTTTAAGTGTTCATTCGACCACTTGACCACTGGTTGACCGCTACTTGACCATGCCATCGATCACTTTAACCACTACCATAATCTTAGGGACATCGTCCTCTACAATTTAAGTTGTCACTCGACCACTTGACCACTACTGACCATTGGTTGACCACTACTTTACCACTAATTTACCACCCTTTAATCATCATCATGTCGCTACGACCACTTTTCCCTAAAATTTCCTCACTTGACCACTACTTGACCTTTGGTTGACCACTGCTTGACCCCTAGTTTACCATCCTTTAATCATCACCATATCATTATAACTACTTTTCCCCTAACATTTTCTCATTTGACCACCACCTGACCACTGGTTGACCACTAATTTACCACCCTTTAATCATCACCATGTCGCTACGACAAATATTCCCTAAATTTTCTCACTTGACCACTACTTGACCACTAATTTATCACCCTTTATTCATCACCATATCATTACAATCACTTTTCCCTAAAATTTTCCTTACTTGACTACCACTTGACCCCTACTTGACCACTGCTTGACCACTAATTTACCATCCTTTAATCATCACCATATAATTACAACTACTTTTCCCCTAAAATTTTCTCACTTGACCACCACCTGACCACTGGTTGACCACTGCTTGACCACTAATTTACCACTCTTTAATCGTCACCATATCATTTAAACTACTTTTCCCTAAAATTTCCTCACTTGACCACCACTTGACGATTACTTGACCACTACTTGACCACTAATTTATCACCCTTTATTCATCACCATATCATTACAATCACTTTTCCCTAAAATTTTCCTTACTTGACCACCACTTGACCACTGCTTGACCACTAATTTACCATCCTTTAATCATCATCATATCATTACAACTACTTTTCCCCTAAAATTTTCTCACTTGACCATTACTTGACCACTACTTGACCACTAATTTATCACCCTTTAATCATCACCATATCATTACAACCACTTTTCCCTAAAATTTCCTCACTTGACCCACTTGACCATTGCTTGACCACTAATACCTGGTACCCACCCCTTACCACCGAATGACACTACACCATATCCATTGCAATCAACGATCTTTAGCTTTCAAGGTTTCCTTTGTAACACGTGTGATGTTAGTGAATAAGCTACTATGAACATCTACATAGCACTAATAACCACCCTTATCAACTAATTCCACTAACCCATACCCACTACTATCCCCACCGCACCTTTTATTCGTACTAATGTACACCGTCAATGTGCTAACAGTTCAAAATACTTTAACATACCACTCACCCCCGTTTTTACAACCCGTTACTTAATTACTTTTCCATATGCACCCCTCCACGTCTGTTATGAACCGACCACCGTCACACCCACTGGAGATTTTCCCACACTTGCCGACGTATAACTCCCCGGTAGTACCTGCTAGTCTTTCCCACTATGCCGCTACTTATTTAATATGCCTTGTATTGTCTATACATGGTTTAATAAAAAACATATACCTTACTTGAGTCGTTTGTTATTTTGAATTTTTTATGTTGTTATAGTACCCAGTGTCACTAGACCACACCTACTCGGACCACGCCTATTAAAAGAGTTATCGCCCTTGACTTTTTAAAAATGAGTTATCGCCCTTTGATATAGAAATTAACCGGAGTTATCGCCCTTTGAGGTGGAAATCGATTTCCACCTCAAAACGGGCGGCTTTCCTCCTTCTATACTACTCACGAGTGAAGATTTTCGGAGACTTCTGGGCTTGTGCTCTGTGAGACGACTTTTGATGAATCGCCATGCAGAAATAGTCATATGGCGGAAAACCTGGTGCAATAAAGATGATTATTTTGCTTTTTAAACCCTTTAAAATTGTACAAACCAGACAGCACATATCTCGTAAGTGCATAAGTAAGTAAGTGAGTAAGTAAGTAAATAAGTAAGTAAGTAAGTAAGTAAGTAAGTAAGTAAGGAAGTAAGTAAGTAAGTAAGTAAGTAAAAATAATACGTAAGTAAGTAAGTAAGCAAGCAAGTGAGTAAGTAAATAAGTAAGCTAGGGTGTGAGTAAGTAAGTAAGTACGTAAGTAAATAGGTAAGTGAATAAGTAAGTAAGTACCTAAGAAAGTAAGCAAATAAGTAAGTGAATAAGAAGGTAACTAAGTAAGTGGAGAATCAAATAAAGTAAGTGAGGAAGATAACAAGCCACTTCACCTCATTGTGTCGCGCCTGGAATGAAAGATTACCACTTCACAGTGAATGCATCTGCGATGGGATTATAAAAAGTTATTTGCATATCCTTTACGGACGTAGCAGTCCACCCCAGCATTATGTAGGCTAATAGTCATTCCCAGCCAAGTTTACGTACAGTAGTTTGTCATTGATTTCTGAACGACCTGCACCCATAGCATTTTATAAAAAAACGACTGCAGCTGTGATTCCAACGCGGTATGCGGAATTTCGAACTCCGTCGTAACGCCTTCGTTACGGAGACGGCTGGCCGGCTGCCTTTAATTGAGGGTCTACAAGGAGCCCTGCTGTGATGAGCAGGTACACTGTCGGTAGGGTCAGGGCCGACTTGCGTTGAAACGGATATTATTATTGGCTGCTTTAAGACCCGGAAATAAAAAACAGCCCCATTCGCAGTCAGATCTTACAAATGATTAATATATTTTCTACATGAGGTTAATTCTCGAAATACCTTTCGTATTTACAATGAATTCATGTCAGGATTAAGCAAGTAATGAAATGGGTGTAGTACATGCTGTTAGGTATTATTAGTAGGCGTCTCTGGGGTAAGGTTAGTGAATGCAGTTTCACAATTCCGACATACCTGGTTCAAAGTCAACAGCAGGCGGTTTGAGAGCAGATAGTGTTACGTTGTTTTTCACAAATGTACAAGCGTCGGCTTTGTGTGTCGAAGGAGTTACGGTTGCAATTCATAATACCACATATCGCGTTCCAAACACAGATGCGGGCCATTTGGAAGCAGACCGCCTTGCGTTGGTTTTCATACAGTGGTATAGGTGCCGGTCATTAAGGAAGCAATGACAAACTACTGAATGTACTTATTTTTAAAATGTTGCATATCCCCTACAGGACGTTGCAGTCAACACCAGCATTTTTCAGCTGCTGTTGATGTACTAGGCAAGTTTTACGTTCAATAGTTTGCCATTTCATTCTGAACGACCGGCTCCCATACCAACACGTTATAACACAACGCGACACCGTCTGTACTGAATGTAAACTTGCCAAGAAAACAAGAGCGTCAGCCGTTCAGAGAGCACTAGCATAGTGGTTCTCAACCGGTGGGGAATTCCCTCCCAGGGGGGAATTTTAGGGTTTCCAAGGGGGAGGGGATGAAGACCATTTTAAGATCGCTTTAATACAAGAACCGATTACTTGATATTGTTTTTCCCTTCATACTTTACAGTTAAGTACGTCTCACCCTTCTAAAATTCATTTTATAAAGTCAGTAGACCCACAAATCATGTTTTATGTGGATGTCTAGACTTGTTTTAGTATGTGCTATTAAATTTACCTTACATTTTTACGTATACTGTATAGGGGTGGGGGGATTTTTAGACAGGAAATATGAAAGGGGGGGGGAATGACATTCTGAAAATACGGTGAAAAAGGGGGGGGGGGCACGGGCCAAATTTTTCATAGGAATGGGGGGGGGAATGACGTTCTGAAAATATGGTGAAGGGGGGCACGGGCCAAAAAAGGTTGAGAACCACTGCACTAGCAGGATACTGAATTAGTGAAGTGACTAGAATAATCACAAACATCCAATACAAGATGGGGTTGATGTCATAGAGATAAAGCTAACTTTTTACCAACAATGGTGACACAATGAAGAAAATTAAAAGACCAATATGTATTGCTCTTTAGAAACTAAAGCAACTGAATAAATTGTGGCTAGGGACAGATAGACCTACAAAAGTTAGAATTTTAAGAGCAGGCATCTTTCCCATTGCAACATACGCCCGTAAGACCTGAACACTTACTAAACAAGCTGAACAGCGCATGCATACCTTTGGGTATGAATGTTATAGACGGTTCTAAAAAAATCTTGGATACAGAAAATAACAAATGCATCCATACCACAAGAACTGAATATTGAAGAATGTTGGCTACTTAAGACGATAAAACAAAGACAACTGAAATATTTCAGTGACTTGAACCGTCATGACAATTTTTAGAGAACAATCATGGAGGAGTGTTTGCCCGGGAAGAGAACAAGAGGAAGGCCAAAAAGAAGATGGGTGCAGGATGTGGCGGATGATCTCCAAATGGGTGTATCGGACGCGGGACATCTTTCTTATGATGGAGAATTTTTCCGGAGAGTTGTTATATTAGCGAAGTTCTGCAAAGGGCATGCTAACTAATGAATGCCTGATAGAGGGACACGAATAGTCAATGAATAATGACATCCCCCATAGGTTAGCAGTGACAGAATACAAGTATGTGTGGGCGAGCATTAGAAGCTGGACCCATTTCCCCACCAGTAGAGCTCTGTTGTAGAGCTGTTTGACACCAGTAGAGCTCTTCAGTTGCTCACTAGAGAAACGTTTAAACAGCTTTCATATGCGGTGTCTGCGAAGAATTCTTGGTATTAAGTGGCAAGACAAAATCACAAATACTGAAGTACTGGAAAGATCAGGTTGTGTGACGGTTTATTCCATGCTCAATTCTCGTAGACTTAGATGGATAGTACATCTTAGGAGGATGGATGATGGTAGAATACCAAAAAACATCTTTTTTGGTGAATTACAGATGGGTAAGATCTCAGGGTCGGCCTCTACTAAGATACAAAGATGTGTGCAAGCGGGACATGATTGATATAGGCATTGATAATGCACATTGGGAGCAAGTCGCCGCTGAACGTGTTGCATGGAGGGTAAACATCAGAAATGGAATAAAGACAAAGGAGAAAGTTATTGCAGATAAGTCACACACCGAGCGTTTGAGACGTAAGATGGTGCATGATGGTGGAAATGACCACGTGTTCAGATGCACCCACTGTGAACAAACATTTACAGCGCGAATTGGCCTTACAAGTCACATTCGCTACCGCCATGGGTAAAAGTTATTATGCCTTTTTGAAGCACAAACTATCGTCTGTCAAGACGGCAAGGTGCCAATGAATGAATGTCAATGAAGCGCTCTGGGATCGACCCAGCCTTATAAAATGGGTACTGGATACCTTAAAAGGGATTTTTCTAAGGATTGTCTGCTAAAAACAAAAAGGTTGTAAGGAGAAGGGAACTGGCCATCCAATCTCGTTATGTCTGATCTAGAAGATACACATGGAAAGAGAAAGATATAAGACACGCAGCGTTGGGATGGAATGATCAGGAAACTTCTCGACTGGGTCAAGGGTTGAAATACTTTATGATGATGATTCTGATAGTAAAAGGTTTACAGGGTTAAACAGCAGGCGGATCGACTTAATTGCACCTTGTTTCATCACATATGGCTCGATCTCTTTCCCCAGGGTAGCGAGCCGAAAGGGTCGCATAAAGCATGAACTTCATAGCTCCAGGGATGAACCCCAGTGTTCTCTGGGAAAATTGTAGTCGTGAACTGAATAAAAGGGTTCGGAGTCGAACCCACAACTTTCGGAGCGCGTGGCAGGCGACATAACCACGTGGGCACGGATTATGATAAGTTAATGTTAATTAGTCTGCTCCGTGGCGAAGGCGTTCGGGCGTAATTTGAAATCCCGCGTTTGAAACACAACTGCTGGCAATTTGACATCCGACCTCCTCACGTTGGTTTTTCATAAAATCATATGAGTGCCGGTCGTTCAGAAAGCAATGGCAAACTTCTGACCATAAATTTGTCAAGAAATCGTCGCAAAAAGCCAAAAATACTGTGGTTGACTGCTATCCTGTATGAGATATGCAACTAACTAAAATGTCAATTACAGCTCAAATTGGCTACACAATCAATAATATATTTAACTCAACAAATTAATAATACAATTAATTATATATTATATATGTTTTGCATGTTGTAGAATTATTCGACGACCAGTAGACTGTGAGAATGGCAACAATGCTGAAGATGGTGGTATCTGTCGCTGTCTGTTTGGCCTATCTGTGCCTGGAGGCTGATGCCGAGCCAGTTGGGGATGCGGGTGACGTCAAAACTTTGTAGGACACAGATCAATGCCAGGTTCTTAACTACACATGTATTAGGTCAGTTGTCTAGTGTATCTGTTGTGTTACCTAATTGTTTGTATGTATGAAGCGTAGAAAGCTTCAGGGCAGGAAAAAAACCTGGAAGCAGCCACCATGGTGGAATTTCGAGGTTTAGAAGGCCTGGGTGGATAAGCGCAGTGTTGTAAAGAGATGGCAAAATGACAAGAAGATCAGAGCTGGCCATCTTAGTCCCTGCATGCACTTAGAAAGAGAGATGCACGCAAAAGTAAACTAGGTAAAAAAAAAAAAAACTGGTCAAGGTGGTTAAAAGTGAAAAATTGGCAGAGGTATATCAATGAGTAAGCACAGACAAGTCATTTAAATTGTTCTGGTGACTACATAAAAGCATGAGTGGGATAGTCAAGAATAAGAGCATTTCTGACTTCCAAGATGCTGACCTCATCTGGCAGAGGACTGACGAGGACAAGGGCTAAGCCCTCTTCGAACGCTATCTAGAGCAGAGCAACCAGACAGACATGGGAGGCCGAAATCTGGCCAAGGAGGTCACCTCAGACAGGTGCAAGGCCCAGAACACTTCGGATGAAGACACAGTGACAGTGAAAGAAATCAAGGCTGTACTTCGACGATCAAAAAGCAGCGCTCCAGGGCCAGACGGCATAAGATATGACGACATCAATACGTGAACCAACAATGAGCTAGAGAAACTAGCAGACATGTACAACAACAATATAGGGAGTGCTAGCATCAATGAGGAGTGGTTACACAGTTATCTGATTCCCTTGCCGAAGCATGGCAAAGACCACACAAAAATTCAGGGATTTCGAGTTATAATCATGCAGAATACAATAGGCAAGCTGTTGGAGAAGATAACTGCCAGAAAAATATCAAGCCAACTAGAGGGGCAAGGTGTTTTCCCACCTACCCTGGGTGGGTACTGTCCAAAAAGAGAAACTTGGACCAATGCAGCAGTTTTTGCCCATGATGTCTATGAAGGTTTCCACCCAGGCATTGAAACCTTTGCTGCAGCAATTGATCTTGAGGACGCGTACAACAGAGTACGACAACACTCCAACACCAACGGTTAATCTGTGTTCAGAGATGGTGGAAAGAACGCAGGCAATGAATTACCTGGGGATACGTTTTGATCGAAGCCTTGCTTATCATGAGCACATAGACCAGGTGATAACAAAAGCTAAGCGGGGTTTGGCTGCGATGCGGGTGATGGCGGCAGCAAACTGTGACCAGCGCCAACTATATCTTGTAAACGAGTGGCTGGTCACGTCTGTTTTGGAGTATGCAATGGCAATCCTGACTCTCAGCCGTAAGCAGATAGAAAGGATGGAAAGGATACAGAATGAAGCTATGCGCATTATTCTTTGATGTACAAGAGATACAGCATGCAGGGCGATGCGCCACCTTCTTGATTTTCCAACCATTGAAGACAGGATACAAATTTGCAGAGCACGCGCCTACCTCAGAGTTAACGCAAACACACAACATCTACTGCATAGTGAAATTATGAAGGTGAAGGGCAGCAGGTTAAAAAGAGGACGGTCGTGAATGGGTCAAGCCGAAGTCATTCTTCAACAGGCTTGGATGGGTCAAGCCGAAGACATTCTTCAACAGGCGTGTTCACTTGAGGATTTAGAACCAGGCGAGGAGTGGTTACAAGTGCCAAAAGATTTCTGTACGTCCTTTTCAGTTTGCGTCCAACTAGACGGACAATGCAGACAAGAAAATCCGGCTGCTGTGGAGGCGGAAGTACAAGCGTTGATTTTAGAGAAATCGCTAGACCGGGATGCTGTCATTTACACAGATGGGTCGGTCGTCCGACATGTGAGAAGCTAATGGGCCTTTACGGCTCAGGGCGGAGGGAGAATTGTGAGGGAGGACTCTGGTGCTATTGCTGAGACCACAAGTGCCTGAGAATGGAAGTCATGGCAGTAAGTAAAGAAATTACATGGCTCGAGACACAGACATTCACTAGGGCATGTTTCCTTAGCGACTCAATGAGCATGTTCAAGTGGATAGAGATGGGGTGGATCCGAAGAGAATGGTTGCTGTCTCTGGAGCTGTCTCGGCTGGCATAAATTAGTTTCATCTTCGTGCCAGGGCATGCGGGAGTACAAGGAAATGAGCGGGCTGACAAGCTCGCAGGTAAGGCTACTGTGGAGGGCGGATGCGCCATGGACCAGGCTGACATTCTGAATGCTCTACGAGAAGTAAGACTTTTGCGAGAACCAAACGATGACTGTGAATCTACAACCATGGCCAGACTGCGAGAACAGCAAATTAAAAGAGGGGTGGCCAAACAAGAACACTACGCAGGAAGCCAAAGAAGATTGATAAACCAACACAGAACTGGTGTCGTTAGCCGCTACACGCTGCGGGATTTGCTAAGGAGGGGATCCGAACACTTATGGACTGAATGGTTCGATGTGCAGTGAGGATGATCTGTCGACTAACTAACTGACTAACTATGTATGACATCATGTCTGTCAGAGATAGTAACATGCACATTAGCGTTAACAATGTGGCTTTTAATTGAATTTTCTTCCGATCCAATATGGCGGATAGGCTGTTGAGCTGTTATGGCATCTGAGGTGTTTTTACTACTGGCTATGGTTTGTGTACGCAGATTCCTTACTGTGGACTGGTAGTACATGGTTCCGTTGCCCAACTATAGATTTAAGTGCGTGGAGCAACACTGTGAGCTGTGGATTTCATGTGGAATGCTTTTACACCAATCTGCGGTTGTTTGTATTGTGAACTGCATGTTGAGAACAATAGGGCACTGTCGGTTGCTGAACTAGCTGGGTATTCTTTATGTAGAATTGTGTGTAAAACTGATTGTTTTCTTGTAACTGCCGCTGTAACTTTAGTGAATTATAATTCTAGTGGTGGACTGTTGGCATTATGCATGTATGCCTGTCCGTGCTGTTGGCTTGTTGGGGCTGTTATCAATTCCACTTTTTATTTGGGACAGTGAGGAACATTTTGTGTGATATTCGCTGGCACAGGAACGGAGCATTATGGGGTTACCCTTTACCGTGAAGTCTGAAACGCGCCTAAATAATGACTAACTCAATCTAAACTTTAGTTTCGAAGAAGTCTGTTTCTTTTTGACCCCTCCCCCTCCCCCCGCCACACACACACAAGCGTCTATAAGTTTCAATCTCGTTGAAAACATCCTAAAAAACCATATCTGTCAATTTATTTGCTTGTTGAATTCTTCAGGCGTTTGTTTCTCTGTCTATTTAGTAAGATGGAAGAAAGATTTGTAAAACAACTTAAATTGCCTCCGGGTAGCCATCTCTCACTATAGTAAAGCCTGTGACTTTGTTCAGCATCAGTAATTGTGGAATATCATGTCAGAAATGGGGGTTCCAGAACATTTCATTCCTTTAATGGAATCATTGCACGAGGGTGAATTAATAAGTAAGTCACAAATGGCTGTAGAAAAATAACTAAAGAGATAACAACTTGAAACCAGTTTATTTTTATATATACATTGTCCCTTTATTTCTCAACATAATTTCCACCAACATCGATGCACTTATCCCATCGTTTTATCAGTTCTTCCAAACCGGCTGCATAGAACTGCGTGTTCTGTTTTCTAAACCACGTTTTCACTTCACATTCAATTTCGGCGTCATTTGCGAAATGTCTCCCGCCAAGGTGGGTTTCCTGTTTATGCTGTTAAATGTTTGTCCCGTAAAGCTGTGCATAGCTGGGTAAAAAAAGTTACGAGGGCGAATCAATACGCAAGTCACACAGTTCTGTGGAATGGCAGGTAAATGAAAACAAGGCCCGCAGTTCTATGCAACAGGTTTGGGAGGACTGATAAAACGATGGGATAAGTGCATCAATGTTGCCTGATGGCGAGGGACACTGGTAAAAGAGAAGAAATTCAGTCAAATTCTACTAGAAGTTGTGTATATGGACTGCGCTTGCGAGCATACCAAAAAAAAAAAAAAAATAAATAAATATAAAAAAAAAAAAAACACATATTCATAATGTGCCACGGGAAAAGTTCGTGTTCTCGAAAAGTTTCACTTGTTTGATGCTGTTGTTCCATAGGTAACACTGTGTAAACTTCATACGACAATATGTATTGTTGTTAAATTTCTTGTTTGCTGCAAGTGGCAATCAATACCTAAGGTATAATCCCCCTTGGAGAATTAACAATGTGTCCTTTGTTCTCTAGTTCCAGATGTGCAAATCGCTGTCAGAGTCTAGACTATCAGAACGGACTCTGTGTCGCAACAACCATCCGGTGCAACGCCACCAACTTCACCCATAAGCGCTGCAAGTGCTTTGGAAACGCCACAGACGTGGAACCCGAGGAGCCATCAGAAACCACAAGAGCTGGAGAAGGGCCATCATCATCTGCCTCAAGTTCTGGCAGTGACAGTTCTGACAGTGACAGTTCTGACAGTGACAGTTCTGACAGTGACAGTTCTGACAGTGACAGTTCTAACAGTGACAGTTCTGACAGTGACAGTTCTGACAGTGACAGTTCTGACAGTGACAGTTCTGACAGTGACAGTTCTGACAGTGACAGTTCTGACAGTGACAGTTCTAACAGTGACAGTTCTGACAGTGACAGTTCTGACTCCTCGGACTCTGAATCCTCTGAAGCGAAGACATCGACATCAAGTACACCAAAAGCCGCAACCCTGAACACTTCGACAAATTCCCCCAGTGCTGCATCGACAGACTCAGCTAATCCTGCAAGTGCTTAAGCTGCGTCCAATGATCTCAACTCCAGTGCTCCCATCCATCGAGCCAACAACGACAGTGAAAACCCAACAGTCACTCACAGAAGCACGAAACCAACAAGTAACAATGTGTGACTGACAGCCGTATATAATTTCGGACACTTCCAAGGTTTTGATATCCCAGGTGGACAATAACTATAATTGCACATAAATATTTTGACACAAGAAATTCGTAAACAATAAGTAAATGACTCTTCCCTACATCTCGTAGAATAAGGGATATATGATGCCACTTTAATAGACTACTGGGGACTCTAAATGTAATATGGTCAATATTACGCTAACCATCTTTGCTTCTCATCACATTTCGTAGTACCCATTTTAGGCTGAATCGACCTACGTTGCAGGGCTGTGAACAAAAACAAACAAACAAACAAACAAACAAATGCTCGCCTCAACGGGATTCGAACGCGTGACCACTGGTCAGCAAGCGAGTGGTATAGCCACCGCGCTACAGCGACTTTTTCTATTGACAGCAACAGGAATCTGCTGTGGGAACCTGAAGTGATACAGCCATCACTTATACTTGGCCAATCGGACCACCCCATTTTATATGCCAGAGTTCACGGGGGAATGGGTGGCCAGTCGTTCCCTCCCGTATCCAACGGTAAACATAGGCATGGAACCCCCGTCAAACCAGATCATGGCAACGTCCTAGCCATTACACTATGCGCCCGCTCAATACTAGTAATACCTGACATGAAGCCTCCCAGTAACATACATGCGGCCCGGTGGCCATGGGTTCGGATTCGCATAGAGACGGATTTTAAAAATTGATCTAGGCTCTTAGGTGGACCCAGTCAAAATTGGTACGATAAAATCCATGGGAAGTGAAGGCCTCCGGTGTGATATAGGCCATATCACCACTGGAGTGGCGATTGGTTTATTAAACATAGATCTATCTATGTATGTCTGCTGCGACATATGGCGGGAAACAGAGTTCTTTACTTCACTTAATTACTGTTGTGATGATCAGTTGTGTGGATAGTGCTTTAATTGATGATATTTCGTGTTCTGGTTCATTCATGACATGCAATATCGACAACTGTCATCAACAGCTGTATCATCTTCTCAATCTAATTATCAAACAGCGTCTCAGATAAACAGAGAGAGAGAGAGAGAGAGAGAGAGAGAGAGAGAGAGAGAGAGAGAGAGAGAGAGAGAGAGAGAGAGAGAGAGAGAGAGAGTATAATTTCATTGAGCACCTAAATATAATTTCATTGAGCACCTAAATATAATTTCATTGAGCATTAGAATCGCATGATAGAAGTTATTTTGTAGGATTACAGGTATTGATCGACTTACGACCTATGCAACTTACGACCATTCGACTTTACGACCACAATCACTAGCCATATTATATTTCAGATTTATTTCTGCCTCAATTATCAGTCGAACGGCGTTGTCTGCAATCATCGGCGGTAGTTAACTAAGGAAAGGGAGGCATGAGGCTATAAAGATGCTATGCTGCTAGCCGGCGTCATCAATTTCTAAGAAATAAAATGTTAATGATTTTCATGGATTTGACAGTGAACATGAACTTGAAACGATTCGGGAAAAAATAGTAAAACTCGCCAAAGACCTTTCTTTGGAGTGTGAAATTGAAGATGTCGAAGAGTTGCTAGAGAACTTACAAATGAAGAGTTAATCGAACTGGAAGAAGAAAGAGTGGCGGAAGAAGAAAGAAGAGAAGCCAAGAAAGAAGAGGATGAGCCAGAAAGAAAGTTTACCACTAAGGGATTATCAGAAGGTTTATCTTTACTGAATAAACTTCTTATACATTTCGAAGCAATGGACCCAAACATCGTACGATTTGCAAGGATTGAACGGATGGCGCACGATGTGGATGAAAAAAAAAGAAACATACAATTCAGACAAAAGCTCACCATGTTTATGAAAAAACCAACTCCGGTACCCCCAACTGCTGCCTTAGATGACGACATTAATGATCTGCAGCCAAGCACCAATGGCCAATAAAATGTTTCGTACATGTTTATATATTCTGATGTTAATGACAATTTGATGTGTTTTGCGATTGGGAAAATGTTTCCTATAGTATTTTCCACACCTGTATTTTGTATGTTTTGCAAATATTAAACCAATTTTACATGTACAGTTAATGCAGTGTTTTTCTTAAACCTGACGATGTAAAAATAAGAAACAAAATGGTGTAGAGATGATACAAATGGCACAAAATGAACATCGAAAATTATGATTTATAACAATAATAAAAGACATTTATGATATAATTTAACTTAAATATTTGTATAACATCACTTCACATTACTGTACACATAGCGTACTCAACTTACGACCAAATCGTGTTACGACCGGTCTGTCGGAACCGATGGTGGTCTAAGTCGAGCACTAACGGTATATACTTGTCGGACTTTGCTAGCGGACAGACACCGAATGATGCAATTGTTTGTACTAGTTATCTGTTAGGGTATTATCATTGCACTCCTGACAATTCCACAGTTGCTCAGATCCTTCCCCAACATATGCATCTGCGTCCGGAGCCATATCGGTGCCAGTTCTGTGTTGGTTGACGAGACACCTCAATCTCCTGATGTTTTTTTCCGGGGCGCATTGCATACAGTGAAAAAATAAAAAAACACAACTACAACAACAAGCGAAATGGTTCGGTCACATAACTAGACTACGAACTGACAGTTTACCACAACAAACAATGGTGTACAGACCAAATGGAACCAGAAGAAGAGACCGACCATGTAAGCGATGGACAAAGGGGGTTACAGTCCATTGGAATTCCGATGTGTGAAACCCATAAACAGTCATTCTACCGCTGTTTATACTTCACCACGACACCACAAGGTACAAGAGGAACAAGATGAGATGATGATGATGATAGTATATAGTGCTAATTGGGTAATGGTTTATGGAGCACATATAGAACACGTGAGATACCATTGTATAACAGGATCAGTGATGTGTGACCACTTCCAGCTTCTGAGTGTATTGCAAATCCATTTGGCTGAAATGCTTGTATAAATCTGCATTTTTGTAACTATTAATGTACACACCATGGGCTCACCGTCAGTCTAAGTAAACCACAGACGATGGAACAAGATGCTGGTGCGCCTCCATTCACCAAAATGTCTAATTACGAATTGAAGATTGTCCATGAATTTGCGTATTTGGTGTCGACACTATTAGATAATCTTTATTTGAGACAGAAATCGACAGGCGCATTGGAAAGGCAGCCACAACCCTTTCCAGGCAAACTAAAAGAGTTTGGGAGAAGAATAGACTAACAGAGCGTACAAAAGTTCAAGTATAAAAGCTTGTGTTGTTAGTACAGTACTTTATGGGTCTACAGAGCGTACACAAGTTCAAGTATAAAAGCTTGTGTTGTTAGTACAGTACTTTATGGGTCTGTACTCACGACAGGAAAGAAAGTTGAATTCCTTCCATATGAGATGTCTGAGGCGTACCCTGGGCATGTCGTGGAAAGACCACATAACAAACAAACATGTGCTTGAAAGAGCGGATGTTACCACAGTGCACTCCCTCCTTAAGCAGAGCCATGTATCTACAATGGAGGATGAACGTATTCCCATAGATCACCTACACGGAGAGATAGCCTCAGAGAAGAGGCCAACCGGAAGACCCCAAATGCGATAAAAGAATACGTGTAAACAAGTTATGAACACCCTTGGCATAGATCCAGACGCATGGGAAAGTGTTTGAACAGTCAGATGTTCCCGGAGAAGAGATGTACGAAACGGACTGGTGCTCTTTGAGTGCAATCTGATCCAATAAACTTAGGATAAACTGCACAGGCATAAAATTAAGTCACTTACTGCGAGTACTGCCTCGTCTTAGAGATGCGGAAATTTTGACAGAGATTGTCATTCTCGCATTGGACTATACAGTCATCAGCAGAGCTGTCAGGTGCCTCCCCAGCGGCATACCTATATAGTCCTTCAAGACTGAAAGAGGCCTACCTATGTAGACACGAAGATCTTATATGTGTAAATATCAGATAATGCATTTGTCAGTAGTTAAATTATAAATAAAAATAACCAAACGATCTGCCTTCTCATTTTATTTACAAATGTATTAATGGATGGAAATATGGTATCAGTCTGTCTATTAATCAGATGTCTGTCTATCTGTCTATCCGTCCGAAGCAGAGAGGCGAAATTTGTTTCATCTGAAGGCCAAACGTGAGAGAAGACAAGACGAGAATGTAAACTTAATGGAAGACGGAAAAAGGGAGATGCGAAATTGTAGTAATAGTAAACAATAGAAGGTAGGGTGTCGAGTCTATGGCTAAGGGGTAGAGTACTCTCATCGCAATCCCGCGTACAGCGTTCGAAATCTGATGCAGGGGATTTGAAAGCAGACCGCCTTGTTTTCATTTAAAAAATAGTTTGAGCGCCGGTCATTCAGAAAGCAATGGCAAACTACTGAACGTAAACTTGCTTCATAAATGACAAACAGCCAAAAGATGTCGGGGTTGATTGCGAATCCTGTAAAAAAAAAACAGATATCTTTAGAAGGCAGGGTGCTGAGTTAGGAACCGACAACACAGCACTCGGGACATTCCCAGAAGTGCTCCCTCCTCATCTGCAACAGCCAGCGAAGAGTTCTAATGATACGAGTTAGTTTATTGCATATCCTTTACAGGGAATCGCATCAGTCTTTGGCTGTTTGTGATTTCTTGGCAAATTTACGTTCAGTAGTATGGTATTGCTTTCTGAACGACCACCACTTATACCATTGCATGAAAATCAGCCCAAGGTGGTCTGCTTCCAAATCGCCTGCATTTGGAATTAGAACGCGGTATGCGGGACTACGAATTGCGTTCTAACACCTTCGTCACGGAATCGGTAGCAGTTTGATTATATCTTCCTCAGTCCTTTCCTCGGAGTTGAGTGTCTGCCAAAGCCTCTGGTCGCTCCCTGCAGCGCCATTCTCTTCAGGTCGTGATGATCTATCTGCCTGTTCGTCTGCACTATAACCACGATCCCAAAGGGCCCCGACCACATCTGCCTTATTATGCACCAATAACCGAATAACTGATCAGACCCAACCAATCTGTCTGTCTGTTCGTTTCCCACAACACCAGCGCGACCTGGGCGAAAAATCCAACAGATGCTCTCTACATTTGATTGTTGAACTGAAGCCTGCCACTCTGCCAGAAGTATGCCTGTCTTCATATTGAGAAGATGAGATAATAATAAGACAAAGAAATAGGCGAGAGCATACGACTCTTGGAGAGGGGATGGAGCTTCACATCGAACAGCAATTGCCAAGAAAAGAGATAAAGAAAAAGAGTGTGTTTGAGATTTAAGAGGTAGGAGTTGAGAATAGTTATTCTGAACCCAGTTAATGAGTAGATATCAGTCTGGGATTTTAATACCACATCAATAAGACACAAGAGAACAGAACCAGAACACATGAATGGCTTAGACATTGGAGCAAATCAAGACAAACAGAAGTACAAGTACAACTATACAACTAACGCTGATTGCTTGATTGATTGATTGATTTAGGAACCGACATCACAGCGTTCGGGGCATTCCCATAAGCGCCCCGTCCCCATCTTCAGCAGCCAACAAACGTTGGACTAGTATGTAAACATTAATGTAATTTTAGTAAAACAATGTTGGGGAACACACACACACACACACACACGCACGCACGCACGCACGCACGCACACACACACACACACACACACACGCGCGCACACGCACACGCACACGCACGCGCACGCGCACGCGCACGCGCACGCGCACGCACACACACACACACACACACACACACGCAGAGCTACACAAGCAAACATATTATAAATAATAAGAATCGTCCATTAGCCTTGCTATGAAACACTAACTACTACGTTTGTTTCTCACCACTGACCCATCGATGTAGGTCACTATGTCACCTTGATGTGTGTTACTCTGGATCAGTTGTTGCACTTCAAACTCTGTGAGTCCTCCAGCCCATTCTCTGCAATAAGGACACAGTGTTACTATTGCATTGTGCCAGTGCGACATGTCTTCCGGTAATTTAACCCACTTTTTCACGATTGATGGTCTCTAGATCACACACCTGACGTATAGATGTTTCTTTCTGTGCCATCCTGGACCTACCTCGTCTTAGTCTATGACCCTTGAACATATCCATGGCTTCATGCAGGGGGTGAACCATATCTTATCTGCACCAACTCTCAGGTACCAGAATGACCCTATGCCTATCTGCGATAATTGGTAGCGCCAGGATATGCCTCATGCATATATTTGGTGTGTCCTTTGTGCACCCCAGGATCACCCACATGGCATCATTCTGTATGCGATCCAACCTTTCAAGCTGGCTCTTTGATACTGTCAGGAGATCCAAACCATATTCAATGACAGATATTATTAACTGTTGAAAGAACATGTAAAGCATCCTCTGCTCAACCCCGCTTGCTGCCATCGCCATCAATGCATTAAGTCCCTTACCAGCCTTCACTACCAAAGCCCTCCATATGATCCTTAAAAGACATACACCTGTCAAAGGTGATACCCTAGCTCTTCAATTTACTCTCTCTACTAAGAGGACATCCATTCAACATAATACCTGGGACATCTGCCTTCACGATCCGGTTGTCCAGGGAGTACCACACAGCCGATACCTTGTCTGGGTTTATAACAGCCATTGCGTCCCTGCACCACTTCGCCACCCTGCTTACTGCCATCTGTAAGTCTACAGCCAAACGTTCCCTGTCTCTGCCCTGTCTGTACACCAGCACATAATCTGCAAATGTCACAATTCTACCAATATCTGGTGTCTCAATAGCGGCGACTTTGCTGCTGTATATATTAAAAAGCACTGGGTACATATCAAATCTCTGTGACAGCCTAGGTGTAATAGTTGCAAGGGTCAGAAGTCCAGGAACCCATGCGCAGTGCAATTTTACACTCATAAAGGACTGCCGCAACCCATTTGACAAGCCAAGGGCAGACCCCCATGCACAACACGTAATCATTGGAACGGTAGGCAAGAGTGCTAGCCACTGCGCCACTGATGCCTCTTACAGAGTTTGGGTAAGAAGTAGCTTTAGCAGAGGTCACAGTAGAGCGACTGAAAATACAGCAAGGAACTAGCTCGTGTTAGTGAACAAGAAGGAGGAAGTCAACGAAGAAGGATTATAAAGACAAGTAATTGAAGAATAAGACAGGGGAAAGAAGCAAGAGGAGATAGACGATGAGGTGAAGACATGGAGGAGATGGAGAAAAATGAAGGGGAGGTAGAAGAAGGAGAATTAGGATGGGGAAGAAGAAGAAAAAAGAAGGAGGAGGAGAAAGACGAGGAGGAGGACGAGGAGGAGGAGGGGAGAGAGAAGGAGGAGAAGACACAGTTGCGGCATGGGCATCAACAACAACAGCAGCAGAAGGGGAAAAAAGAACTATAAGAAAGAAGAAGAGGAGGAGCATAAGGAGGAGAAGAAGAGGCGAAATATTAGAAGTATATAAGGAGGAGAAAGATGAGGTGAAGTAGAAAAAGAAGAAGAACAACAAGAAGAACAACAAGAAGAACAAGAAAAAGAAGAAGCTAACTATTGTGGTAACGGGATGCTCCGTCATGTGAAAAAAAGGATATAGGAAACGAAAATAGCCGTATAATATCTTAACTCTATGCGGATCACTTTCGCATCTTTACTTGCTGACGTTGGCCAAAATAAAAACGATTCACGCTACTAAACTTGTAACAAGACAATATAGATGTAAACACATTTTCCCGCTTGATCGTGGTCGTGGTAGATCAAGGGGAAAGTAGTGAACAATGAAAATTGTTTAACTAGGAATTATCTTTACATCAGCCATGTTTACAAGAACGAGCGCTGAAAGAATTAGGAAATGAAAATAGCGATATAATATTCTAATCTATGCAGACCACTCTCGTGCCTATACCCACCGACGGCGCCAAAATAAAACGATTCGCGCTACTAAACTTTTCAATGCGTAGAACATATTTGCATGCATTTTGTCATAAGACAATCTATACATCAAAATATCAAAACAGAAAAACAAAATACTGAATCGTGGTAGATCAAAGGGAAAATAGTGAACAAGGAACTGCATTTAACTGGGAATTATGTATACAGTAGCTATGTTTACAAGAACGAGCGCTGAAAGAATTTAATATGAAGATATCAAATGCGCCGAAGTCTCTTCGCCATACTTAATTAAAATGATAACACAAGAGCTGATGTTTTTCTGGCAAAGACATTCAATGCATGACCAATGCAATTTCTTTGTTATCTGTTATCGCCAGCAGGCAATCCCATTGAACAACTTTTTATAAAACGTTCTGAAACACTGAAGTGGTCACAAAGTTAACAGCTCTACTTTGGTAAGTGCATGTCTGGCAGTTACTCATTCTGCAGTCTATATACCTTTTGTAAAATGCTGGCTTCGCGGCTTCCTTGGGATCACCATGTTGTACTCTTTTACAGGGCATGATGGGTGTTTGGTATATGGTGCTAGCCCTATATTTGTATAGACCAGTCATCCACTCTATGGGCGATGTTGTCGACATGACGCCGGTCGCCTTGACTCCCCACGACACTTCCAAAAGCCCATGTTAGGCTGGGTCGACCTGAGAGCCTGAGTCATTTAAAAGAATTCCTTCTGGAAAGGGGTTTGAACGTATGACCACAGAGTCGGCGGGCAAACCTGCTTGCCACTGACCTACTGCGGTTCTTCGAAATTACTTTTGCCTTAGCAGATTCAGTGCCAAACAAACAGTAGATTTGGACCAAACAAAAATGGGTGGTGGAAAAATGGGAAGTAAGGGTGTGTCACAGTTATGACTTAAAAGTTGTTAATATGGTACCAGACATACTGTATTATAAATCAAACTAACAGGGGTTGCATAAGGAAAACTACCGTATATAAGCTCATGGTTGATACAGGAAGTCTCGTTATCAGCCCATGGCACTTAATCAGTAACTTAGTTTAGTTTATTCGACGGATCAGCTTCACGGTACACGGGTGTAACCCATAAGTACTCCGTTCTACTCCTAACTCAAACCTGAGTCCGGAGAATCTCGCCTTAGTGCACGAACTCCGTAGCACCGGCGAAGATCCTGAAATACTTTGGGTAGATTTTTAACTCGAAATTTTTCCCGGGCAGCGACGTTAGGATACTCTTTTTCGATTTCCAACTGCCTAGTAATTTTTTACGCGCGCAACACTACACACGGGCGTTCGATCTCACTACCCGGAGACCAGGGGAAATTTGGTTACTAGAAGTCCAAGTGAAAAAATCCAGGCCTTCATCGGGACTTGAACCCGGGGCCTCCAGCACTCGAGGCGGACACCATACTTCTAGAAAACTCAGCCCCATATCATCAGTTAACTTAATTCCTTCTTATCTTTGCATATACGTCGCTTAAACGAATGCCTAGTCCGTCTTATCCACAACTTTCGTCTACAAAGATGCCTAGTCCATCGTATCGACAACTTTCGTCTACAAAGATACCTAGTCCGTCTTATCCACAACTTTCATCTACAAAGATACCTAGTCCATCTTTTCCACAACTTTCATCTACGAAGATGCCTAGACCATCGTATCGACAACTTTCGTCTACAAAGATACCTAATCCGTCTTATCCACAGCTTTCATCTACAAAGATGCCTAGTCCATCGTATGGACAACTTTCGTCTTCAAAGATACCTAGTCCGTCTTATCCACAACTTTCATCTACAAAGATGCCTAGTCCGTCTTATCCACAACTTTCGCCTACAAAGATATCTAGTCCGTCTTATCCACAACTTTCATCTACAAAGATGCCTTGTTCCTCTTATCCACAACTTTCGTCTACAAAGATACCTAGTCCTCTTATCCACAACTTTCATCTAGAAAGATGCCTTGTTCGTCATTAACATGGATAAAATCTTTAATAAGAATGTTAGTTCTTCTTACCCATCACAAAGTCGCTTAAATGATGGTAAGGCCATCGTGTATGATTTTATTGTGTTTGATGGAATTGTTGATAATTAAGCTTAGTTGAAGTTACGGGAAAACAACCATATCATATTTATTTTTTTAAATTAAAAAAAAAAAAAAAATTAAGTGCTTAAATTTATTACCAACCTGTGGTAGAAGAGTGATATGTTCAAAAAGTTCATTGCAGTTTCTAGACGAATAACTTGACAAATTTAATTCTGTATTTTCTTTATAAAAATATCCACATGTAAAGTACCCCTTGAAAGCTCTAAAAGCAAGCAAATAAGTTAAACACAACAGTAACAACTAACAAGAAAACAGATGTTAGTGTAAATAAGTCAGTGACACCTGTTCACGCTATAAGAACTATTTGGTATATGATGTTAGCCCCATATTTCCAGACCAGCCGAACCCCGATCTGTGATATGGTGAATATCATATCGGACGCCTTAACTTCCCAGAAGATTTGCCGTGACCCATCTTTAGACTGGATCTATATGGGAGTCACGGTAAATGGGAGAGGGGAAAGGGGAAAGGAAAAAATGCGCTAAATGGGGATTGGATTCGAACACATTACCAAGGGGCCGGCAGCCAATCATACTAGCAAAACATATATCTTAAATGCCTAATAATAGATTCAGGATAAAACTACGTAGTACCAACACAAACACGACAATGATGACATAACAATATACTGACGTATTTGCTTATATACCAATTACTGTTGGTTATAGTCTTAATTTTATGTATTTGGAAGGCGAGGTGACGAGGAAGGTAACTGATCATCTACCTCATTGTTTCGAGCCTGGAATGCCGGCCTAAGACTTTAACATTCATGAGAGTCTACAAGAAGCCCTGCTGAGTAATGTACAAAATCGGCAGGATCAGGGCTAGATTGCATTCAGAAGGAAGATAGTATCAGGCGGTTTGAGCCGGAAAAAAAAAACAGTGCTACTTGCGTTGGCGGCATTACAATCGTATAATATTGTTATTATATGAAGATAAACCACATAATATCTCCCGTTTTATTACGAATTAATGTCATGCTTAACCAAGCAATCAAGTAAATCTAATACGAGCTGTTTTGTATTATTAATGATCTCACGAAATGATTAGAATGGTGGATCTTGAAAGCATGAACAAAGTATAGCCAGCGGAAGGACACGAACGGATAATAAATAATGGTATCGCGTATAGTTTATAATCTTATATATAAAATAGAATCTCCGTCTGTATGTCCGTATGTCCTTTATGCGCTCGCGAACGGCCCATCCGATTGAGATGAAATTTTCTACACGTCTTCCTTTCATTCCAGCGCAGCCAACTGTCATATTTATTTTAGTGTGAAATCGGCTGCTTACTGAATATTATTTAATTTTCAATTTTTCATTATAATTTATATACAGCGAGGGGACCTAACTCTGTAAAAGTTATTTCAAGGGGCATAACTTTTAATAACTTTTCTGTATAACTTATAGTCATATTGTTGCATCGTTTTCAAAGATTTATAAACTCTTTGTCCATAGTTATGTACCGGCATATGAGTTATAATAAATAATGACACAATCTGTAAGGCATTTTCAAAGTTTTCATAAAAATAATGCACAATGCATAACATTGTAACTCATCTTTTTATGCTTAAGAAGTTACTGTAGTCATGCAGGTGATTAGAAAGAGTTTTCATTAAAAATAATGGATGGTGTGTGGAAGGACATTCTTTTAAGTTACTTTTTTTGTTGTATGAATTTAATGAGACGCTACCCACCTGGAGCTGGGCGAAGCCACGCCGGGTCAGATAGATAGACAGGCCCACCTTTTCGCTTCAGTTATGTACAGGCATATGCGTTAAAATGCTCCTCCTCCTCTCACCTCCTCCTCCTTCTACCCTCTTCCTCTTCCCCTCCCCCTCCTCCCTCTCCCTCCTCCTCCCTCTTTCTCTTTCTCCTCCTTCCTCCTCCTCCCTCCTCCTCCCTCTTCCTCCTACCTCCTCGCCCTCCTCCTAATCACTCCTCTTCCTTCCTCCTCCATTCTCCTCCTCTCTCCTCCCACTCCCTCCTCCTCCCTCCTTCTAATTCTACGTCCTCCCCTCATCCCTACTCCTCCCTCCTCCCCTTCCTCCCTCCTCCTCCTCCCTCCTCCCCCTCCTCCTCACTCTCCTCCTCCCTCCTCCTCATCCCTCCTTCTCCCTTCTCCTCCTCCCTCCTCATCCTCTCTCCTCCTCCCTCTACCTCCTCCCTCCTCCTCTCTCCACATCCCTCCTCCTCCCTCTTCCTCCTCCTCCCTCCTCCCTCCTCCTCCTCCCTCCTCCTCCCTCATCCTCCTCCCTCTACCTCCTCCCTCCTCCTCCTACCTCCGCCTCCTCCCTCCTCCTCCTCTCTCCTCCTCCTCCTCCCTCCTCCTCCCTCCTCCTCCCTCCTCCTCTATCTCCCTCCTTCTCCCTCTCCTCCTCCCCCCTCCTCCTCCCCCTCATCCTGCGTTTTTCTCCTCCCTCATGCTCCCTCCTCCTTCTCCTTCCTCCTCCCTCTTCCTCCTCCCTCCTCCTCCCTCTTCATCCCTCTTCCTCCTCCTCCCTACTCCTCCTCCCCTCCTCCCTCCTCCTTCCTCCCTCCTCCTCCCTCCTCCTCCCTTCTACTCCTCTCTTCTTCCTCCTCCTCCCTCCTCCATCCTTCCCACCTCCTCCTCCCTCTTCCTCCCTCCTCATCCCTTCTCCCCCTCCTCCCTCCTCCTCCTCCCTCCTCCTTCTCCCTCCTTCTCCTCCCTCCTCTTCTTCTCTCCTCCTCCTCTCTCCTCCTCCTCCTCCCTCTACCTCCTCCCTCCTCCTCCCTCCTCCTTCCTCCTCCTCCCTCCTCCTCCCTCCTCCTCATCTCTCCTCCTCTTAATCCCTCCTCCTCCCTCCTATTCCTCCCTACTCCTACTCCTCCCTCCTCTTCCCTCCTCCTCCTCCTCTCTCCGCCTATCTCTTCCTCCCTCCTCCTCCCTCTTCCTCCTCCCAGCTCCTACTCCTCCTTTTTCTTCTTCTTCTGCTGCTGCTGCCGCCGCTCCATTTACCCAAGTTAATTGTTGGGGAAGATGTAAAGACCTTTCAAGTGCTCTTTCTAATGCTTTTTGTAAGTTGATCTTCGTTTATCTAGGTTGTTCTAACTGCAACCAATAAATGATTAGACAGACAGGCAAACAGACAGACAGACAGACAGACAGAGAGGGAGGGAGAGACAGACAGACAGACAGACATACAGACGGGAACGGGAACTTATATGACTACTTATATGAATTAAATGAGATGCTCCCCATCAGGGGCTGGGCGAAGCCGGGCAGGGTCAGGCAGACAGATAGACGGACAGATAGATAGACAGACAGACAGATAGACAGTCGGGAACGGGAACTTATATGACTACTTATATGAATTAAATGAGATGCTCCACACCAGGAGCTGGGCGATGCCGGGCCGGGTCAGACAGACAGACAGACAGACAGACAGACAGACAGATAGTCGGTAACGGGAACGGGAACTTATATGACTACTTATATGAATTAAATGAGATGCTCCCCACCAGGGACTGGGCGAAGCCGAGCCGGGTCAGCTAGTAAACGATAAAGTAAGACACGTTTACACTATCAAGTTGCTTACAGATCTACACATTGATGGAAAAGACTTTAGACTTGTAAGAAACATATATTGGAAACAACAAGCTGCCATAAAGATTGACAACGAAATAGGTTAACAACAGCGTATTACGAGAGATCTACTACATTGATGTGTAATATCGCCAGAACTTTTCCCCATATACAGTGACAGTATGTTTAGAAGTTTAGAAGATATTAGAGAAATCACCATGGAAAGACATATTATTAATAACATTAGATATGCGGATGATACAGTATTGATCACAGACAATGAATAGGATCTGTAACATTTAGTAGTTGCGGTTGTTGTACACAGTGAACAACTGGGGTTAGAATACAATTGTAAAAAGGCCCATATTATGGTCATCACTAGGGAGACAGAAATACCACATTGTAATATACGGGTAAATGGAAATATTCTTAAACAAGTGAATATGGACAAATATCTAGGAACAGTCATACCATCTGATGGGAGGTGCCTTGCAGAGATTACAACGAGAATCGCTATGGCAATGGTGGCCTATTGCAAGATGGAAAACACACTGACCAATAACATGATAACATTTGCAACGAGATGAGGTGCTACATAGAACCTGTACTTTTATATAGATGCGAAGCTTTGGCAAAGAGCAGACAAGCTGACAAACATCTAATGGCAGTGGACAAGTGGTTTCTAAGGAAATTTCAAAGAATATCAGTGACAGACAGAGAAACCAATGTGCGGGTTCTACAAAACACAAAGGAAAACCGTAAAATGATTAGAGAAAGTAGACCCAGAAAGTCAACATTTTGTGGACATGTTATAATAAAAAATAAACTAGAGAACGTGGTGACAATTGGCACGATGTAAGAGGAAAAGAACAAAGGGAAGGCAGAGAAATAAACATAGGATGCCTTGGCCATGTGGCATGGTCGATACAAGCACACTGAGATGATCCACGACTCTGGTGATCGTGTGAGATAGCGAAACATGACCGCCCACGTTTATCGCATGTCACATGATGGTGATGATAGTTTATAAGTGACAGAATACGAATGTCTATGGACGAACATTATCAACTGAGTTCTGTATTCCCACCTAGTACGGCTGTGGGTTCGACCCAGCCCTTTAAAACAAGCTCGGGATAATGTTAAGTATGTTCTTGGAATTGTCTGCAAAGACATGGAGATGAAGAAGAGGAATGGTCGTCCCATCTCAGTATGCCGGTGGCATTTAACAAGTAAAAAGCTGACAATTAACCATTCAATTCATTATCAATTTGTTTTCTAAAACAAAACCAGAACGCCATTTAACCTGCATGTAGAGTTTGGTTCGTTTCGCGGTCCGGACTGCAGGGGAAAAGAATGATAAATTGCTCCCATTTGATCCTGTGTAAGGGAGAAAAACTCGGAGATGCAGTGTACGCATAGAATACATTATCACAAAATGTCAAGATGTTGCTCAAAGTTTGCAGTACAAAAATAGAATGTTACTGGCCAGAAATTCAAACAACAAAGGGTTCCATATAGAATGAATGAAGCGTGCTATGTGCTTATATCAGCTGAAAGGAGGTTAGCATGGCAGAATAGATAAGATTGCTCGTTCTTAAACATCCGATGTGTTAAAGCCGAGGTAGGGGGTTCAACCCTACACCGACAAGCTGGACTACATTAGAAATAGAAGCCCGTGTATAGACTACACTTGAGTTCAATTCACTTCATTTAATATATAACTCTCCGGTATGCACATGACGAGGCGCAGCAAAATATGCAAGGCAATAAATGGTGATCAATTTTGTTTGTTCTTCTGTGTTTACATTTCCTATGTTTTATGTAAAATAATATATTCTGTCTGGTTCGCATGTCGTAGAATTACTCATCTAACAATACACTGTGAGAATGGCAACAATGCTGAAGATCGTGGTATCTCTGGCCGTGTGCTTGACCTATCTGTGCCTGGAGGTTGATACCGCAGCAGTTGGTCGGTATGAAGACGATGGGTATGATGTCAACGGTGTGGAGGGCACAGTTCAATGCCCAGAACTTCAATACAAATGTACAAGGTCAGTTGTCACGTCTTTTTGCTATGTTATTTTTTTGGCATGCCCGTCTATACTCATGTCTGGCAGAGACGATAACACATATATTTGCTTTAATAATTTGACCATTTAACTCAACGATAAATAGGTCCTAACGTATGAATTAGAAACCAGTAGAATAACTACAACAATTACTTCGTTTTTTAAATGTTGCATATCCCTTTACAGGACGTTGCAAATCAAATAAATCAAATGAAATCAACTTTATTTTAAAAGGGTCACAAAATAGGCACGCAGGCCCGTCTTACATTCGGCGCTTCCAATCACTCATATTTCGTTCATCAATAGTGCATTATACATTTACATAGAAAGAAAAAAAAACCATTGTCAAATGAATGTTGCAAATATAAACAATGCAAATTACCATGTTATGAGGCACATCTCCCACCCATCCACACATCACCCCCCCCCCCCCACACACACACCCAGGGACACATAATACCCCACCAACCGACCCATCCCCCTCCCATAATCTCCCACACACACACACTGCCCTCACCCGTTCTCCCAACCCACACACACTTACCACCCACACAAACATCCTCCATCAACCCATACATCCCGCACCCACCCACATACATCCTAACCCACATACCCATCCCCCACTCACACATCCTCTACCCTCCCATCCACACTCGAACCACCCATCCCCCAACCACACCTCCATCGACCACACATTCCCCATCCACACACACATCCACCACCAACCCACACATCACGCACCCACTCACATATCCCCAAACCATACACACACATCCCCACCAACAGTCATCTCACTACCTACAAACACACATCTCCCTACCCACCTGTATATCCCCAATCCAGTCACACACACACCCCACCACCCACACATACATCCACACACACCCACACATGCACTAACTCACACCCCCACCACACATATATCCCCCAACCGTACCATACACACATTCCCCACAGACCTAATATTCCCCACCCACACACCACACACAGGTATCCCCCACCCACACATCCCACACCCAAACACCAAAACATCCCCCACCTACACACCACACACATATCCGTCACCCACATACCACACAATATCCCCACCCACACACCAGACACATATCCTCCATCCACACCCACACAGATAGCCTCACCCACCTACCCTGCACATACCCCCACACCACACAACCCCCCCCCACCCACGCACACATCCCCACCCACACACCACACACATATACCCAAACAACACACCACACATCTCCCCACCCATACACACATCCCCCACCCATCTACCAACAGACACACACACTCACTCACCCACACATCCTCCACTACGCACCCACACACCCAGCAACCGCCCACTCCTAACCAAACATCTCTCGATCACACATACCCCCACCCACACACACCCTCCATCCACTCACACATCCCGCTCCGACACACACACATCCCTCACCCACCTATACGTTCTTCAGCCACTCACACACACCCACCCACACATTCCCCTACCACCCACACATACTCTACCCACACATATCCCCCACCCATACACACATTCCCCGCACCCATCACACACATCCCACACACACACACACATACACACACACTATCCCCCACCAACCCACCACAAACCTACATCCACCCATACACTACACACACACATCCCCGACCCACACACCACCCACATATAACCAACCCACACACCATACACTTCTCCCCACCCACCCTTACTTCCACAATCCACCCACACACATCTCCTACACACACACACCCGCCACCCACACATACTTCCTGCTAACCATCCACACATCTTCACCCAGCGACACCACATTCCCCAGACCCCCTACTTACACCCCGACACATCCACTCACACATACCCCCACCCACCAACACCCACACATCTCACTACCCACCAACACCCACACACCCCAATCCATCCAAACGCATACCCCCACCAACATCCTCACACTCACACACATCCCCCATACACACACACACTCCCACATCCTCACATCTAGACACATACATAACGCCTCGCGTGATCATTGAAACTAACATGAACAAACTCGCACACTTTACTCACACACATAAACTGACGATTGTCGTGAGCAGTCTCACAAAAATGTAAAACATGGAGAAAAATGTGTACATATACAGTGTGTGGCGTAAAAAATAATGATGCTCCCACACACACAGATACACACAGAGACAGACACACACACACGCACACACACACACACACACACACACACACACACATTCACTCTCACACTCACTCACTCTGTCCCTCATTCACACTCATTGACTCTCTCACTCAAACTACAGTAATATACATAAGTTTATATTACACATGATGAAATCAAATGACATTCAACTGATAATATGACAGATGAGAATTGCAGTCAACACCATCATCTTTCAGCTGCTGTTGATGTACTAGGCAAGATTACGCTCAGTAGTTTGCCATTGCTTTCTGTTCACAGTTAACAATTACTATTAAACTACAAACATTAATTAACTAGTGTCTGCGTAGAATAGAAGAACTGATATGATTTGACAGTCACTAATGTGCGGCTTACGAACAGAACTAGACAAATACCAGTGAATCAAGAGACGAGGAAAAGAACCTGGCGCAGGATAGGACACACCTGAGAATTTTATAACAATAAACTCTTGTCCCTGGTCCCTGGGACACACAATGCAAAGGAAATATTCATTCATCATGAACCAGGCCGATAACCGTGAGCGTTTAGGATTCGCCATCTCACTCGATCACCAGAGTCATGGATCAGCTCTGTGTTCCTGTCATGAGCATACCGCGTGGCCAAGCCATCCAGGTATTTACTTCTCTGCATTTCCCTTGTTCTCTTCCCCTCGATCTTGACAGTTGTCATCAAGTTCTAAAATATAACGCTTCTCATAACGTGACCAAAAATTGTTGACTGTCTACGTCTAATTTCTCTAATCAGTCTACGATTTTCATTTGTTTCTTGTATTACTTGGTGGTGACAACTGGCAAGATCGAAGGGGGGAGACTAAAGGGAAAACCGAGAATTAAATACCTAGTTGGCTTGGCCACGTGGCATGGTCGAGACAGAAACACGGAGCTAATCCACGACTCTGGTGATCGAGTGAGATGGCAAAACATGACCGCCCACGCTTATCGGCATGGCACATGATGGATTACTTGGTCATTGGTTTTTCTGTCTGTCCATAGTATTCTCTTCATTCTCCTCAGAAACCACATCAGATGTCTCTCAGCTTGTCGGCTCATTGTCCACGCCTCTCATTCATACAAAAGCACAGGTTCTATGTAGCAGTTCAAACCTCTTTTTCTTGTTGCAGTTGACATCATTTATTTGTCAGTATGTTGTTCCTCTCGCAAAAGGCTACCTTCGCACTGGCGATTCTTGGTCTAATCTCTTAAAGACATCTCCCATCAGATGTTATGATTGTTCCGGGATAATTTTACCGATTCACTTGTTTATGAATATTTCCATTTATTGTTGAGCTTTTATCTTTTGTTTGTTTCATTTTATACTAAAAGAAGAATTAAATATCACCTGTTCTATATTGCATTGAGCTGGGTTGAGCTTTTATCTTTCTCTTGTTTGCTTATAGACTAAGGCAAAGATGAAGTATCAAATGTTCTATATTACAAAGAGCTGTGTTGAGCCCGTGTCTAACTATTGTCTACTGTTTAGCTACAGGTGGATGCTGCCCTCTTTTCTAACCCAAAATTTCGTTTTAAGCGTAGGGGAACCACGTTTGTCTTAGAAGGCCAGATGTATCTGCTTTGGTTATGCCCTTTCTCCATCGCTTGAGTCGCTGACAAGTAGAACTGAGTTGAAATTTATCTTTTATTTGTTCGGTTACAGGCCAAAGAGTAAATCATATTCTACGTTAGACAGTGCTGTACTAACTTTGTTTATTCCTACTGTGTTTTGTTTAGTCCTAAGTGGGTGCGGTCTCTTTCTGTTAAGCGTACAAAAGCCAAGCATATGTTACAAGACCAGATGTATCTGCTTGGTTACAACGTATCCTGTTTGCTTAGTATATTATTATCGTAGTCGATCCACCATTTTCTTCTTCTTCCCTTGTCACTATATTCACATCTTTGTTATTGTGTATTCTCTTATTGGTAACGGATAGGGTTTCATTCACGCAATGTACCAAACCACATCATGTATTGTTTATATTTTTCTCGTGTGCTGTAAGTGACAATCAGTGCCGTAGATTAATTTAACTTGGTGAATTATCAATATCTACTCTATACTCTAGGTCCGACTGTAAAGTACGCTGTGCAAATCTCAATTATCGAAAGGGACGCTGCATCTCAAGATTCATTAAGTGCAACAACTTGGAAGTCCTCTACAAGAAATGTACGTGTTTTCGACAAGGGTCATCTGAATTCGCAGGTGCTGGAGAAGGGTCCTTACCAACTGTCTCCAATTCTGACATTGACAATTCTAACTATGGTACCTCTGTAGCTAAGACATCAGCAAGCAAACCAGAAGAGGCATCTAAAGCCACATACTTAGACAAACCCACAGCTGCCCCAGGTAGTGCAGGAGCAACAGTGGCAACAGCAGCAACAGCGGCAGCAAAAGCAGCAGTAATAGCAGTAACAGCAGCAACAGCAGCACCAGCAGTAACAGCAGCAACAAAAGCAACAGCAGAACCAGCAGCAACAGAAGCAACAGCAGCAACAGCAGCAACAGCACCAGCAGCACCAGCAGCAACAGCAGCAACAGCAGCAACAGCAGCAACAGCAGCAACAGCAGCAACAGCAGCAACAGCAGCAACAGTAGCAGGTCTTGCCAATACTACATATAATTGATGTAATCTATAAAACACAAGCGTAGATCTCTCTATGCCTCCATTTATCTGTCTATTTGTGTTCGGAGTATTTATATATCATTAATGCTCCTCCACTATTCTGTTTTTCACTATTTCCATCGTTATTTTCCCGCTTGTTCTTCTTATTATAATTCTTAGTAGAACGTCATCTGTGCAGAACTGCGCTCTCACCACGGCCCGACAAGAGTTTCGATCCTTTGCAATGTCCCTGCCTCGTGCATTTTCACGCTTAACTTGTTTTCAGTGTCTTGTGACCACCTTCGTGCTGGTAGAGGTTTGTCTCTTCTTCTGATTATTATGCCTCCCATTGATGTCTGACTTTCTTGTTCAAACCATTGCAATGTTTACTAAGTTTAAGCATTTAAGATCTCATCTCATCATCTCATCTCATCTCATCAACTCATTATCTTATCTCATCATCTCATCTCATCATCTTATCTCATCTTGTTCCTCTTGTACATTGCGGTGTGGAGGTGAAGCATAAACTGCGCGAGAGTGCCCGTTTATAGGCTTCATTTATCGAGATTCCCATGAACTCTGCTATTCCCTCTGCCCATCAGTAATTAAGATGATGTTTATAAAATAAGCTCGTTTGACTCGTGCTCCGAAGGTTGTGGGTTCGATTCCGAGCTGCGTCCTTCGGTTTACGAGTTAAATGTTTCAGGGACTCCTGCGGGTCGTTGCTAAAAGCTACGGAGTTCGTGCTTTGTGCGACGCTTTCCGTGCTGCGGAAAGAGACCGAGCCATCTGGGATCAAACCCGGTGCAATGAAGTCGACCCTGTATACTTATAACCGACTTTTATTTTTTAAAATAAGCTGTCTTCCACATTCAGATCTTGAAGAAAGTCAGTATTTTTCTTCTTCTAATTCCTGCTGCTCTGTATTCTAATACATTAATAACATCTAATATGAAAATCCCCCATGGCATACTTTATTGATTGGGAATTAGGCCCACAACTTTTTATTGTATGTTCCACTGGAACAATGCATGTTCTCAACAATGTTACTTTATTTGGTGGCGTTCTTCCATAAATTCTTAATATTGTTTAACTTCTGCATTGTTATGGCCAATGCACATCTTATTTCTTTTGTCCATTTCCATGATGTAGACTATGGATTTAAGAAATGCGGTTTGTGACATGTTTATTTTACTTTTTCCTGATTGTGATTTTTGGTTGACATGCTACGTCCTGTAAAGGATATGCAAATAACTTAACTTTTGAAAGATAGCTTTAACTATTATACGTGATGTTATTACATGATGAACGATTAGAGTTAGTTTTACTTAGATCCCTCCATAAGAGAGCCAGGAGTGATTAAGTGGATTTAGAGTTCAATACAAATCAGGAAAATAAAACTAATAAAGAACATTGTTCAAGCAGCTGACCAGAATGTGCACTAGAAATAAGAACAAAATAACCCAGCTGTATAAATACATTGTGGGAGAATAGAATTGCGTTGAGATTCGGAATAGTATTCATGTTTGGAGTTATGATCTAAACATGTCGGACTTTGCAAGCGGCCAGGCACCAACTGTCGGACTTTGCTAGGGCCAGGCACCAGCTGTCGGAATTTTGGGGGTTGGCTGAGTAGAAAACTAACTGATCTGCGGTTTATGGAGGTCATGGAGAAACACTTGAGTGGGTATGCACGAGCCGATCTATGATGTATATTCACTTCCGGCAGTCCCTATCGATATCACAAATCCACGTGGCAAAATAAATTGTCTTAAGCTGCATTTTCGTGACCATTATTGCACACATGAAAATCTTATATCTATAACTGACAACTTATGAATAATTCAATGGTTACATTAAAAATACAAATACCAAAGCCCTCTTTCTTGTACTCATATTGAGAAATTTAGTGATGGATGATAATATTATCCGTTTGTGTCTATCAATCTGCGTATCTGTCTGAATGTCTATGTTGTTCAAACCATTCGTCCGTCCTCATCTAGCGAGATGAGGTCAAAAATGAAGAAAAGAAAAGAGGAGCATTCCAAAATATTCAGAACACGAAAAAGTAGATAAAAGAACTGAGAAGATGAAATAGTAGCCAAGAAGATAGACGAGAACAGATGTCCAGTGGAAACTGGCTGATGGCTCACACGAACCTGGACCATCAATAAACTTAGGATCTACTTAGAGACAGGGGTTAAGAGTATTTGCTCCCAACCCCTACAATGCTATTTTTCAGATTGAGAAAATAAGACCGCAGCACCCGGACAAAAGAGCAAGAGGATAACATCAGAGCACGTGAACGACGGAAACTTGACGAAATAATATATCCATCCATCATCCATCACGTGCCATGCTGATAAGCGTGGGCGGTCATGTCTTGCCATCTCACTCAATCACCAGAGTCGTCGATCAGCTCCGTGTTCCTGTCTCGACCATGCCACGTGGCCAAGCCATCCAGGTATTTACTTCTCGGTCTTCCCCTTGGTCTCTTCCCTTTGATCTTGCCAGTTGTCACCAAGTTCTCCAGTTCATTTCTTTTCATAACATGCCCAAAAAATGTTGACTGTCTACGTCTACCGCGACCTCTTCTATTGACAGCTGCAGGAACCTGCCGTGGTGACCTGCAGTGATAAGGCCATCACATACATTTGGCCAATCGGGCCATCACATGTTTATGTCAGAGTGCACGGAGGAATATGTGGCCAGCCGTTCCCTCCCGTATCCAACGGTTAACACAGGCATGAAACTCCCGCTAGACCAGATAATGGCAACGTCCTAACCATTACACTATGCGCCCGCTCAATACTGACAGTACCTGACATGAAACCTTATAGTAACATACAGGCGGGTCGGTGGTCATGTGTTCGAATTCGCATAGAGACTGATTTTTATAATTGAACTAGGCTTCAAAGTCGACCCAGCCAAAATGGGTGCGATAAAAGTTCATGGGAAGTGAAGGCAGCCGGCGTTAATTTGGTTGTATTTTTTAATGATTGTGCACTGTTTGAAAATATTGCCGTTCCAAGTTTTGTATTCAACATAATAGGTAAATACAAAACTTGGATCAGCAATATTTTCTAAAACTTTTATTTTGGAGCATATCCCCTACAGGACGTTGCAGTCAACATCAGCATGTTTCAGCTGCTGTTGATGTACTAGGAAAGATTACGCTCAGTAGTTTACCATTGTTCTTTGTTCACAGTAAACAATTACTAATAAAGTACACACATTAATTAACTAGTGTTTGCTTTCTGAGCGACCGGCTCACATACCCTGTAAGTTACCAACGCAGCGAGAACCGCTACAGATTCTCGCGCAGGTTACGTTATTCCCGAGAATATACGGGATTACGGAGAAAGACGTTAACCCCTAGGTCAGGGGTTCAAACACTGCAGTCATTAAAAATACACCCTGTAGTGGGTATATTAACCCCTGGAGTGGCGATTGGTTTATAAAACATAATTATCACTGTATGCCTAGTGCGCCATATGGCGGGAAACGAGTTCTTTAATTCACTTAATTATTATTGTGATGATCAGTTGTGTGGGTATTGTTTTAATTGATGGTGGTTCGTGTTCTGGTTCAAGAAGTTTTCATTCATGGCATAAAATACCAACAGCTGTCACTAGCAGCTCTATCATCTTCTCCATCTGATCATCAAACACATTTTTAGACAAACAGAGAGAGAGAGAGAGAGAGAGAGAGAGAGAGAGAGAGAGAGAGAGAGAGAGAGAGAGAGAGAGAACGAGCCAGAAAGAGTATAATTTTATTGCGTACCATAATAGCTGGTCTCCCTGGCCGAGGAGTTAGGAACATTGTTCGTAATCCCGTATATCCACGCTATGAAAACAGCAGCTGCGAGAATCGGCAGCGGTTTGCGCCGCTCTGGTAACTTACGGGGGAATGTGAGCCGGTCGTTCAGAAAGAAATAGCAAACTACTGAACGTAAAAACTTGCCTAGTACATCAACAGCAGCTAAAGAATACTGGTGTTGACTGCAACGTCCTGTAAGGGATATGCAACATTTAAAAAACAAAGAAAACATAATATAAGCTCATTGAGCATCAGAATGGATGATAGAAGTTATTGTTTAGAATGATATATTTGTCGGACTTTGCTGGCGGACAGGCATCGAATGATGCAATATTTTGGTGTTAGTTTTTTTATTGGGGTACCATCATTGCACTCCGGACAAGTCCATAGATGATCAGATCTCCCTTCAAAGTCCGGAGGCTAATATTGCCAGTTCTGTGTTGGTTGACGAGACACCTTATTCTCCTCATGTTTTCCGGGACGCATTGCATACAGAGAAAAAAAAAAAAAAAGATAACATTTTCGGTCACATTTCTAGGCTACCAACTGACAGTTTACCCCAACAAGCAATGATGTACAGACCTAATAGGACCAGAAGAAGAGTTCGACAATGTATACCATGGATAGAGAGAATAACAGAAGCCATTGGAATCTCGACGTGTGAAGCCCATCAACGGGCACTTTCCTGTTGTTTATGCTTCACATCGACACCGCAAGGTACCAGAAGAACAAGATGAGATGATTGATTGGTTGATTGATTTAGGAACCGACATCACAGCATTCGGGACATTCTCATAAACTCTCCGTCCCTATCCTCAGCAGCCAGCGAAGAGTTCCAACACTAATAGTTCCTGTAGCAATCTGATTATATGTCCGTCTCGCCTTTCATCTGAGCGTCGAGCGTCGGCCAGATCCCCTCGTCACACCTCGCTGCCTCATTCTTACCAGACTATGGTGATCCATTTGCTCCTCTGAGCAATAAGATGATAATGATGATTGCATACAGTGCTAACTGGGCCAAGGTTTATAAAGGCCATATGGAATACATGAAAGACCATGCATGACAGGATGAGTGATGTCTGACCACTTCCGACAGTTTCTGATTGTATTGCAAATCCAGTTGGCTCAAAGGCTTGTATAAATCTGCATTTTCGTAACTATTAATGTACACATTTAGATCTTATATATATAAATATC
>OY992890.1:37691187-37788687 GCA_963921405.1 Cepaea hortensis
CTAAGAGGCGAGGGAAATACCTGACGCTGAATAGGAGGATACTTTCGTAACAGAGGATAAAGGTCAACGGAATAAGAAAAATAGATACCCCAATTCTGACACAGAAGCACCGGGAGCTGTAGGTATTACAAGATCACTGGCGCTGGATTGGAGGATACTTTCGTAAAAGAGGATAAGGGTCAAAGGAATAAGAAAAATAAGTACCTCAATTATGATACAGAAGCACGGAGAGCTATAGGTATTACAAGATCGCTCAACAAATCCACAATGAACAAAGGCTATTTATGGGGAATATCAACAGTAGAAGTGAGATTGAAAAATAGTCTTATGTGGCAAAATACTAGACCTATCCGGCCACAGCGCATTTTGTCAATCTCGTGAGTCGCTGAAAGGGTCAACTGTGTTGAGCTTTTATCTTTTGTTTGTTTGCTTTTAGATTAAAACTGTAGTATGTCCCGAAAATAATGCCTTCATTCACGATCAATTATTTAGAAAACTGTCTGTTGCATCGTTATGAAATTTTTCCTGTCGTCTTATATTTACCCCCACCCAAGGAATATGTCTTTGATAGTTCCAAAAGCAATTTAAATCATCGAAAGCGGCGATATTTCTTTGATGTTTTGCTGAAAAACTAGTGATTTCTCGCTAACAAATTTGTGTTTACAGTAATTCAGATGACACACAAGGCGTATCCGGATTCGTATGGCAGTGGGTGCAATGAAAGAACTAGCTTAAAAGTCGACAGGGTCGGCTGCATTGCACCGGGTTTTTATCGCATATGGCTCAGTTTCTTTCCGCAGCGCGGAAAGCGTCGCACAAAGCACGAACTCCGTAGCTCCAGCGAGGACCCTCGGAAGTCTCCGAAAAAATGCACTCGTGAAATGAAGGACGCGGCCCGGAATCGAACATACAACCTTCGGAGCCCGAGTCATACGGCTTGACCACTTCACCACGGAGAATCCCGAGAGGGGTGCAATGTGTAATATTAGTAAAGACAGAGAATTTACAGAGGCATGGGGTAAATAATTTGTAAATTAACAGGAAAGTAGAAGGAATATATTTCTGACCTTATTTTTCATTTCCTTCTTGTTTCTTCATCTGCTGGTTAATAAAGTGTACACAAGCATTCATGTTAGTTTTTTTATATTAAGTTCGTGAAAGCTTCCCAATAGCTGTGCGTTAATGTGCGTATGGAGTGACCAGAAATGATATCGCAATTTGGTCATCATGTTTCCATTTTTAAGGATCTGTTCAGCTGTCTGTGTAGTTTGTTCATACGTACACATGGGTGACAGACCCGCTTTGAGTCTTCGTGAAAGATTGTCTACTCTGCTGTTTACCGTTCAGAGACGGAACATCATAACCTGTTTTGCACTATGAAAATAGTTGTCAGTGTCTGTAGTGGGCTTTCTTCTTAACGACCAAGATGTTGTCCTCTTTTCATTGAAGTTTATAGATTGATTCGTATGCACGTGTGTTGTCCCCTAATTTGACAACGTGTTTGCTCTCACGTTTCTTGTTATGCCACAATATGTCAGTTTCCACCGCAATATTACTCTTCTGTTGGTATTCAATGCGTTTAGTGTGTGTGTGTGTGTGTGTTTTTTTTTTCCAATACAGTTGTTTGTCACTGCTGAGGGCTTGCGGAATTGAAAATTCATCACTGCGGAATACAAACTGTTGCCATTGGCATTATGCTGAAGCTGTAATGTTTAGGGCCTGCAATTCGTCTGAATAGTTGGAGCAAAATATCCCAGTAAGTGTGTACGTAGATTAAGGTCTGCGATCTGCTCAGACCTTAATCTGTGTCGGACGATTCCTGTAGGTTGATGATTGCTCTCGGTTGCATAAAATTAAATCCATCCTTTCTCCAATAGTCCTCTTCCTCTTTCAACACATGGTCCTCACACTTTTTCCAGTAACTTTTATCAATATTTAATAGACTGGGTTAGTATCTTGACGTCAGACAATTTGAATGTAGTATTGGCAGCTGCCACTTGTCCTTTAATGTTAGCCCACACAAGTTCTATAGGGTTTAAATGAGAATGATACGGCGGAAGTCTCAAGCACCTATGGCCATGCTCTTCTATAAACTTGTCGATTTGAAATGTATTGCTTTTTTGCGCCTGTTTTACAAGGGACAACAACTGTAGCTTGAAATATGTTTCTGGAAATTGTATATTTTCCATTCGGAGCCATATCTTTATTGCTTCCTTTTTGCTCAATGCCGTAGGTATTTTATCTTCTTGGGCAACACCATTGTGATATGATGCATTGTTCATGATTAGACAAGACGGTCTATCAAGGGATGGAAGTACTGTATTCTCGAGCCAATCTCTAAATACATTACCATTCATCTCATTATGATAATCCCTATTGTCTGTATGCTTTGATACGAATACGAGCCCAGCATTCTGTAGTAAGCCATTATGAGTACTACCAGCATAGGCTATGACCAAACGCTGTCCTTTACTACTGGGCACACAACGCTTTATCTTTCCATCCATTGATTGCCATTCCTTTTCACTTGTGTGGTGCGCATTGATCCACGTCTCATCCAAATACACAATGTCATAATTTTCTTTGCGCATTTCCCTTATTTCAAGTAGGTATCTGCTTCTCAAGGCTGATAGATACGGTTCCTCGCAAAGAATATTTCTACCGCCCTTGTACTTTCAAAAAGTGAAGATAATGTCCTTATAATTTTCCACAAAGTTGTTTTGGATAGCTCTATGTTATTGTTCTTTCTCACCCAAACCCTAAGGTTTCTTACAGTCACTGCTTCTTTGGCATCCAGCATTTTTATAATGCTGGATAATCCTGGATATAAAATTCAAAATTTTAAAATTTTAGGAGTCTCCGTGGCGAAGTGGTCAAGCCTTTTGACTCGGGCTCCAAAGGTCGTGGGTTCGATTCCGGGCCGCATCCTTCGGTTCACGAGTTAAATTTTTCGGAAACTTCTGTGGGTCGTCGCTAGAGCTGCGGAGTTCATGCTTCGTGCGATGCTTTCAGCGCTGCGGAAAGAGACCGAGCCATAAGGGATAGAACCCGGTGCAATGAAGTCGACCTTGTCGAATTTTAAGCGACTTTTCAAAGCATTTTTATAATAGCTCGCCTTATGACATCTTTGTCAACAATAATCTTTCTACCTACCGTTTGGTTATTGCGTGGTGGTTTAATTCCAGATTCTTGCACCCATCGACGAAATTACCGTTTACTCAAACCCAATGCATGCATTGTTCTTTTTTCGGAATTTGTAATAGTATAAACAATTTCGCATTCAATCCCATTGAAAAATATTCACACATTTCAATGTTAGCGATAAGTGGTAAGATGTAAAAAAAAAAAAACAACAACAACATATTAATCAGGTTTCATGAAATAACCCCTATTTTGAGACACCTCTGAACAGTACTAGTTTAAAACAACGCGGGGGCCAATCCCCGCCAATCACGCATAAGGCCAATCCCGTGAAAATATTCAACATTGAGCGCTGATTGTCTGGCTACGCTGCAATACATTTAAACTTATGAATTTCATCTCAGACTCGTAAATTAAATACCGCATATAAACAAACTTTGAAATCTGCTGTAAAATCTCCAGAACAAAATTTTTTTTGTTGGGTGGACATAATGATAAGGTTATATACTAAATCTCATAATTTTCCCTCAGTTGGTTACTGAGATATGGATGTTTATATTGAGGCAAACAGATGTGGACATACTATAGGATGGAGTATCATATGTTAAATATTACGTTGAGTTGGGTTGAGCTTTTATCTTTTGCCTGTTTGCTTATAGATGCATTATAAATTATTCTATATTACGAAGAGCTGTGTTGAATCTTTGTCTTCATATTGTCTACTGTCTAGCCACAGGTGTATGCTACCCTATTTTCTAACCCACACTTCTTGTTAAGTGTGAAGGAACCACGTTTGCCTTTCGCGGCCAGATGTATCAGCATTTGCTACGCCCTTTCCCCACCTCTTGAGTTGCTGAAAAGTAGAACCGAGCTGAATTTATCTATTGTTTTTTTTTCTCGCGCTCAGGCCAATAAGTATAACATGTTCGACATTAGACAGAGCTGTATGGACTTTGCATCTCCCTACTGTGTTTGGTTTAGTCCTATGTGGGTGCTGCCCCTTTATGTTGAGCCTACAACAACAGCTAAGCTAAGCATGTGTTTACAAGGCCAGATGTATCTGTTTGGTTACGTCGTATCCTGTTTGCTTAGTAATGTTTTATCGTTGTCGATCCACCATTTTCATCTTCTTCCCCTGTCACTATGTTCACATGTTTGTTGTTGTGTATTCTCTTATTGGTAGCGGATAGGGTTTCATTCACGTATGGTACCAAACCACATAATGCATTTTTTATATCCTTCTTTAGTGCTGCCGGCTTCCTGGCCTAGAGGTTAGAAACTTTTCTCCGTAATCTCGTATACTCTCGTAGGTAACGTGACGACGGTGAGAATCAGCAGTGGTTCGAATCACGTCGGTAACTTACGGGGTATGTAAGCCGACCGCTCAGAAAGCAATGGCAAACTACTGAGCGTAATCTTGCCCCATAATGTTGTTTAACTTCTGCATTGATTTCTTTTGTGCATTCCCTATGTTGTGGATTATGGGTACAAGAAATGCAGTTTGGGACATTTTTAATTTTCTTTTTCTTGATTGTGACTTTTGGTTGACATGCAGTTTTGACTGTGGGCATTATTTTTGTATTTGTTTATGTTTAATAAATGTTAATATTTACCAAGTCTTTGAAATATTCAATGGTAAACTACTGAACTTAAAATGTTGCCAAGAAATTACAAACAGCCAAAAAATGCTGGAGTTGACTGCTGCGTCCTGTAAAGTTTAGGCAACTAACGTAACGTCTGAACGATAGCTTTAACTATTCTACGTGATGTGGACAAATGATGAAAGATTAGAGATAGTGCTACCAAGATCCCCCGTGAAGAGAGCCACAAGAGATTAAGTGGATGCAGAGTTCAATACAAATCAGGAAAATAAAACTGAAAAAGAACATTGTACACGCAGCTGAACAGAGTGGCAACTAGAAAAAAGAAGAAAATAATAACCCAGCTGTATGTTTACATTGTAGGAGAATAGAATTGCGTTGAGCTTCAGGATAGAACTCATGTTTGGATCTAAACTGCGAGCAGTCAGGCACCAACTGTCCGACTTTGGGAGTTCGCTGCGTACAATACTAACTGGGCCATAGTTCAAGGAGGACATAGGGAACACTTGAGGGGGTATGCATGAGTCGGTCTGTGATGTTTATTTACTTCCGGCAGTCCCTATGGATATTACAAATCCACTTGTCAATTTAAAATTATGGTCTTAACTGTATTTTCTTGACTGTTATTGTACATATGAAGATCTTATATGTAAAAGTATAATCTTATGAATAATTCAATGACTACAAAATAAATAAAAATTATAAAGCAATGTTTCGTGTATTTATATTGACAAATTTAATGATGGATGATATATTCTCCTTCTGTATGTCAGTGTGAGTGTCTGTCTGAATCTCTGTGTGTCCGCCAGTCCGTCTGTTTAAACAAGAAAACTACAGTGAAATGAGAGCAAATAGGAAGAGAAGAAAGGAGGCAAGCAATAATATACATTGAGGAAAGACAAATCTAATCATGTGATTACTAGAACCAGGTCATCATCATGTGCCATGTCGAAAAGCGTGGGCGGTCATGTTTCGCTATCTGACACGATCAACAGAATCGTGGAGATATAGCGAGCCAGAAATTCAACATATCAACAACATCGCCGTATGCGTCCTTCGTCCTTATCATGACAGAGAAGGTGAAGTAAAACAGAATATGAACAACAAGAAGAACAAGAAAAGAAAGCAGCTTACCACTATGATAGCGGGATGCTCCGTGATGGGAAAAACAGGGAATAGGAAATGGAAATAGCCGTATAATATTCTAATCTATGCAGATCACGTCTATACCTGTTGACGGTGACGCAAAATAAAAGGATTCGAGCTGCTAAACTTGTCACAAGATAATCTACATGTAAACACACTTCCCCGCTTGAGCGTGGTCGTGGTAGATCAAGGGAAAAATAATGAACAATGAATAGTATTTAAACGGGAGTTAGCTTTACATCAGCTATGTTTACAAGAACGAGCGCTGAAAGAATTGTTTATGAAAATATCTAATGCGCATCACGAGCAGGCAATTCCATTGAACAGCTTGCTATAAAACGGTCTGAAACACTGAAGTGGTCACAAAGTTAACAGCTCTGCCTTGGTAAGTGCATGTCTGGCAGTTGCTCATTCTGCAGCCCATATATCTTTTGAAAAATGCTTACCTCGTTTGACTTCGTGACTTCCTCTGGATCACCTTGTTGTACACTTTTACAAGTCAATAGGCATGTTTTAGGCATGCACCCTTTGAAAACCAAAACCAAGCAAATAAGCTAGACACAACAACAAACCAGAAAACATATATTAATGTAAATATGTAAGTTACATCTTTTCACACTATGAGACCTCTTTGGTATATGGTGCTAGCCCCACATTTCCAGACCAGCCGAACTCCGATCTGTGACATGGTCAATATAACACCAGCCACCTTAACTTCCCAGAAGATTTGCCGAAACCCATTTTTAGACATGATCGTTATGGGAGTCAATGTAAATGGGGTAGGGGAGAGGAACTAACTAGCTATATGGGGATTCGTAAACATTACCACCGATCAGCTGCCTTGACATCCACATATATCTGAAATGACTAATAGATTCAGAATAAAATACGTAGTACTAACAAAAACACTACACTGGTAACGTAACAATAGACTCAAATATTCGTTGATTATACCGATTACTGTTAGTTAAGTTTAGTTTTATGCATTTAGAAGGAGCGGGGACGAGGAAGGTAACTGGTCACTCACCTATTTGTGTCGTGCCTGGAATGACGGCCTAACACTTCACAACCCCAAAGGCAGTATCCACTATGAGACTTTCTTTTCCCTTTGTTTTAGGAGAGTCTACAGGGAGCGCTGCTGAGTAAGCAGGTATAGTATCGATGGGATCAGGGCTAGATTGCATTTGGTAGGAAGATAATACCAGTTGCTGTTAGACGGGAACCACAGCGCTGCTTGCGCAGGGGGCCTTACAATTGTATAATAGGTTTACTATATGAAGATAATCCACACAATATATCCCGTATTATTAAGAATTAATGTTATGCTTAAGCAAGAAATAAAGTAAATGTGATACAAGTTATTAATGATCTCACGTAAAAGTTAGAATGGTGGAGCTTGAAAGCATGAACATAGTATAGCCGATGGAAGTCTGTCTGTCTGTCTGTCTGTCTGTCTGTCTGTCTGTCTGTCTGTCTGTCTGTCTGTCTGTCTGTCTGTCTGTCTGTCTGTCTGTCTGTCTGTCTGTCCCGGCCCGGCTTCGCCCAGCTCCTGGTGTCTGTCTGCTTGTCTGTCTGTCTGTCTGACCCGGCCCGGCTTCGCCCTGCTCCTGGTGGGGAGCATCTCATTGAATTCATATAAGTAGTCATATAAGCTCTCGTTCCCGACTATCTGTCTGTCTGTTTGTCTGTCTGTCTGTCTGTCTGTCTGTCTGTCTGTCTGTCTGTCTGTCTGTCTGTCTGTCTGTCTGTCTGTCTGTCTGTCTGTCTGTCTGTCTGTCTGTCTGTCTGTCTGTCTGTCTGTCTGTCTGTCTGTCTGTCTGATCCGGCGCGGCTTCGCCCAGCTCCTGGCGGAGGCGACTAATTAAATTCATATAACAAAAACAAAAAAAAAGTAACTTAAGAATGTCCTTCCACACACCATCCATTATTTTTAATGAAAACTGTTTTTAATCACCTACATTACTGTAGATAACGTCTTTAAACATAAAAAGATGAGTTAGAAAATTTTCACTATTTAAATAGATGCATTATTTTTATGAAACCTATAAAAATGCCTTAAAGATTATATTATTATTTATTATAACTCATATGCCTGCAAATGACTGTAGACAAAGAGATTATACATCTTTGAAAACAATGCAACAATCTATATATAAAATAATAGCAATGTTATTAAAAGTTATGCCCCTTGAAATAACTTTTCTTATGTTAAGTCCCCTCGCTATATAGAAATGATCATGTAAATTTAAATATTAAATTTTAGTAAGTAAATAGCTGATTGTACACTAAAAACTATGACAGTTGGTTGCACGGGAATGAAAAGAAAACTGTAGAAAATTTCATCTCAATCGGATGGACCGTTCGCGAACGCATAAAGAACGGACATACATACATACATCGTCTTTTATAGATATAGATAAACGATAAAGTAAGACATGTAGACATGATAAAGATGCTTGCAGATCTAAACACTGATGGGAAAGGACAAAGGCTCTAAAATCAAGCTGCCATAAAGATTGATAATGAAGCAGGTAAGTATCAGTCTATTACGAGAGGTGTGCTACACGGATGTGTAATGTCCCCAGATTATTTTTCCATATACAGTGAAAATAGTTTTAGAAATGTAGAAGATATGTAAGGAATCACCATTGGGTGACGTAACAACAATAACATGCGGATGGTTACGTATCATTGTAGAAAATGAACAGGATCTGCAACATTTAGTACATACGTTTGCTGTACACGGTGAGGTTATAATTAAATTGTAAGAAGACACAGATTATAGTCGTCACTAGGAAGAAAGAAATACCACAATGCAATATACGGGTGCCGGCTTCGTGGCTTAGAGGTTAGCGACTTTTCTCCGTAATCTCGTATACTCTCGTAGGTAACATGATGACGGTGAGAATCAGCAATTGTTCGAATCGCATCGGTAACTTACGGGGTATGTGAGCCGGCCGCTTAGAAAGCAATGGCAAACTACTGAGCGTAATCTTGCCAAGAAATCAACATACAGCTGAAAGATGCTGGTGTTGACAGCGATGTCCTGTAAAGGATATGCAAAGAAAAAAAAATACGGGTAAATGGAATTATTCTTAAACAAGTGAATTGTTACAACTGTCACGAAACATTCATAAAATTTATTCGGAGGTGCCTTGAAGAGAATAGAACAAGAATCGCATGGTAAAGGTAGCCTTTTTCAAGATGGAAAACATACTGACCAATGAAATGATGTCAATTACTATGAGAAAACGAGTATTGAAGTGATGCATAGAACCTGTACTTTTGTATGGATGTGAACGATTAGCAGACAAACTGAACACATCTATGGCAGTGGAAATGTGGATTCTGAGGAACATGCAAAACACACTTGTAAAATGGACAGACATAAAAACTAATGAGCATGATCTACAAGAAGCAGATAAAAACCGTAAATTGATTAGAAAAATTAGGCATAGACAAGTCAACATTTTGTGGACACGTTGTGAGGAAAAATAAATTATAGAACTTGGTGACAACTGACAAGATTTAAGTGGAAATGTACAAGGGGAAAGCAGCGAAATAAATATCTTGATGTCTTCGCCACGTAGCGTGGTCGAGACAAGAACACCGAGTTGATCCACGTCTCTAGTAATCGTGTGAGATGGCGAAACATGACCACCCACGCTTATCGGCAATGCACATGATGCTGATGATAGCTTACAAGTGACAGAATACGAATGTCTATGGACGGACATTAGCAACTGAGTTCTGTATTCTCACTTAGTTGTTGTTTGTCCATCAAGAATGATGATGATGACCATTCATTTCATCCAGTAGGGTTGAAAGTATGGAGCCGTGAGTTCTAAGATGGCTGAAAAGGCCTATTTTAGCTCGAAATATTCTTTGACAGTGTGGACAAAGAATGCTTGACGTTTCTGGAAGAGGATTTCCTGCAGTGGTTTTTCTGTCCTGCCTTTTATTCACAGTTCTTGCAGTCCTGGTTGCCTCACAAATGACTGCACCCTTGCGTAATGATGCACGCCACGAATTTCGGTCTCTGGCTGCAGTTTCCCAGGTGTCATGATAAATTACAAAAGCATTTAGTGAGATTTTCAGTGTCTTTAAAGCGTTTCCTCTGGCCGCCTTGGGAGCGAATCTCGCCAGCTCACTTAGCTTTGGGGTCGACCCAGCCTTTTAAAATAAGCTCGGGTTAATTTTAAGTATGTCCTGGGAATTGTCTGCAAAGACATGGAGATGAAGAAGAGAACTGGTCCTCCCACCTCAATATGCCCGTGGCATTTACTATGCAAAAGACTAACAATTAACCCTTCAATTCATTACGGATGTGATTTCTTAACAGTAATAAAAAAAAAAAAACGCCGTTTAAGCTGCATCTAGAGTTTGATCCGTTTCACGATCCTGACTGTAGGGAGCAAGGAACGATTTACTGCTCCCCTTTGAACCTGTGTAGTAGATCGGACGTCTAGTCTTCTCGATAAGGGCGAAAAACTCGGAGATCCAGTGTGCACGTTTCGTTTGTGAAAATTTCCGCAACAGTTGGAATGTGTAAAGAAGAGATGGAGAAGGTCACCCCTTAACTGATGCAGTGCCAAACAAACAACAGGTTTGGATCAAACATGTACACAATCAAATGAACAAGTACTATAATGTAATCTTCATTCACTGAGTAGTGAACTTGTGGAAAATACCACGAAACTAAACAAATAACACGATCACCCTAATTTGGAGACATATCGTCCTCCTGCCCAAATAGGAGGTCACATATATCGATATTGTATTCTTCAACACTGAATCAGGTTAATCAAATATCACAATCTGAAAAAAAAGCTACAGACAAGAAAACTATTTATATGATTCTAGAATATACACACATCTTTATAGTCGCGGGTGCTACGACTTTCGTTCACTGTGCTGAGTTCCTTCTTGTGTGATTTATGGAAGAAAACTGCAGCAATTATGGTGATAAGCGCGGGCAGTGAAAGTGATAATTAACTAAAACCAAACCAACAACAACCAGCCTCAAGGCATTGGGTTGAAGTCTGTGGACACAGAAATAGCTGACACCTGTAGAGGAAACATTACCGCCCGAGTCCTAATCCCAGCTGGTCTGTACGTGCTGAACCATGACCTATAATAATGATCCTCCAACAGATGTGATGTTCCAGATTAGTTCTTGCACGCCAAGCTGGTTTCTGAGATAGGGAGGGGATGGAGAGCTTTATAGCACGGACCCCTGGGAATCGTCGTTTGGTAGCGGGTGGGAACTGAAGTGTCTACATCAACCACATTCCGAAACAAGCAACGTTATCGGGGCTCCTACAACCTAAACATCAGGCATCGGACTTAATAGTTAAGACTCGGTCTCCCAGATGATTAAATAACAACCAACGAACCGACTGACCGAGTGACATAATCCGTCTAGGGATGTGGGCCATGTCGTTAGTAGTACTGTATAGATGTTATCTAATTGACATTACCCGCAAGCTTCGGGTAATGCCATAATAATAAGACTGCACACCAAGTATCGTTGATATTAAAGTTAATCTGAAAGTGACATTACATTTTCCGGTTACACCACATCTACGAACTCCAATTCGAATTATCACATAAGGCAGGTTCTTTTTCTAAGTTTAATTTCATTCTTCTTCTACTCACAGTTTTCATTTATACTTCCTACAAGCTAATGAACGATCACACCAACGTTCAGTTACCACCGGATTTAAAATAACCATAACTAAAAAGGGTGGCACTATGAATGGTCATTGCCCTCATAGAAACTTGGCCAGGTCCACTCTCGACCACGGTCAAACGCCGAGTGTCCAGACGATAACTCTCTTCTGAACTTGGCCGACACTCGAGCATCTCGCACGCGGCACGTGCCGTTTCAACCGTGAGCGATGGCCACGTACAAATGATCCATGACAGAGCAACCAACAACAAAAACCATGCTGAACATGCTTCCTACGTTATCACATATTATTACCACCATGAACGGTTGTCAACGAATATTAAATGTGTAATGTTACCGCAAACACATAGAATGCTTTAATACAGGATAACAAGATGTTGCTCAATGTCGGCAGTACACAAATAGAATGTTACTGAATAGAGAACAAGAAATTCCACCAACAAAGGGCACCGTATAGAATATATGAAGCGTGCAATGCAGTTTTATCAGCTGAAAGGAGGTCAGCAAGGACGAATGGAGACTGCTCGTTCTTAAACATACGGTATGCTGATGCCGAGGTAGGGGGTTCAACCTCTACACAGGCCAGTTTGACTAAATTGTTGACTTCTCGTCCTTGACTTGGGTACATAAATTACAAGTACCTGAGTAGTCGGAGTGGGTTCGCCTGATGGCGAGGGACACTGGTAATAGGGAAGGTTAATCCACACTCAAAGATCAGTCTAGTACCCCAGAAGTAGAAGCACGTGTACGGACTTGGCTTGAGTTCAGTTCACTTCATGCAATATAGAACTTTGTAGCATGCATGTGACGAGATGCGACAAAACATCCAGGCAAATAATCGTGCAACATATTATTTTTGGCTTCAGTGTTTCAATCCCCTAAGGAAATGCATTGCTTTATTTTAAATAATATATTCTATTTGTTCGCATGTCGTAGAATTACTCATCTAACAATACACCGTGAGTATGGCAACAATGCTGAAGATTGTGGTATCTCTGGCTGTGTGCTTGACCTATCTGTGCCTGGAGGTTGATACCGCTCCTGTTGGTCAGTATGAATTGGATGGGTATGACGTCAACATTGTGGATGGCACAGATGACTGCCCGGAACTTCAATACGAATGTACAAGGTCAGTTGTCACGTCAGGCTGTTATGTTATATGTTTGTATGTCCGTGTGTAGCTGTGTCTGGCAGAGACAATAACGCGTATATTTGACCATTTAACTCAACGATAAATCGGTACTAACGTATGGATTAGAAACACGTAGAACAACTAAAACCCCCGGGAAGATTAACCCGGTCATTAAATGCCCGCAGAAGTCGAAGTGTCGGCCTAACGGCGCAAGAACGCAGCTCTGCTGCAAACAGGCACAACGCAATCACGTCCGAAAAAAACTATCCGGATGAACGCAGAAGAACTGATATGATTTAACTGAGTCACAAATGTGCGGTCTACCAACAGAACTTGATAACAGCAGTGAATCAAGAGACGAGGAAAATACCCTGGCACTGGATAGGACTTACACTGAGAATTATTTAACAATAAACTCTTTTCCCTGGAACCCACAATGCAAGCGAAATATTGGAAATAATAAATACACACGGAGAAGAGAATTAGAGACAGAAAAGAATGACATGAAGATGATAAGAACACCTTTGTATGGAGTGACTTGGTTGAGAGTAATGCCTTAATGAGGGATAAATGGTAAAAATAAGAAGAAAAATGGATATCCCAATTCTGACACAGAAGCACCGAGAGCTGTAGGTATTACAAAATCATTCAACAAATTAATTAAGAACAGAAAAAGGACATTTACGTGGAATATCTGCAGTAGAGGTGGAATAGGGAAGAAGACTTATGAGGCAAAATACTAGACTTACTCGACTTACACAGTGTCTTTTGTCAATCTCATGAGTCGCTGCAGGGTCAACTGTGTTGAGCTGTTATCTTTTGTTTGTGTGGGTTTAGACTAAAACAAAGATGCAGTATCAAATTTTCTATCTGATTAAACACCATCGGATGATTAATCGTCTTAAACGACTTCCCATATCTGCCATGGGCTTATACATCGCTGAAATGTTGTCACTGCAAAATGTTAGTTTAGTTAGTTAGTTAGTTAGTCGCGGTTCCAAATTCACGGCAACGGGTCGTCCGCATTATGCTCCGTTACTGTACCAGTGAATATCACACAAAATGGAGCTAAGGAGTTCGTGCTTTGTGCGGCGCTTTCGTCGGGCTGCCCTGAGGAAAGAGACCGAGCCATATGTGATAAAACCCGGGTCAATTAAGTCTTTCTGGTGACTGCCATTTCCATCGACAATGAACTGTATTTCTCGTGGAGGACTTTTATGTTGGCGTTCTGGCGGCGGCATTATGCACAGTGTACCTGTGCGGGCTGTTGGCTTGCCGATACTCCTGTCTGTTCCAGTGTTCACTGCAAAATGTTGTCTAGTTAAAATGGCAGTACAGTAGTTTGTCTTAAATAACTCCATTTAATTTGATATATAATATAATTCGTCTGCTACAATATTAATAACATATATATCATACATGTGACACATCCCTACTTCAAATTTTTTGTCACCCATTTGTTTGGCCAAAACCTACTTTTTTTGGCACAGAATCAGCTATATTGCATAGAGCTGTGTTTAGCCCATGTCTTCCTATTGTTTAACCGTCTAACCACAGGTGGATGCTGCCCCCTTTTTAAACCCACACTTCTTGTTAAGCGTAGGGAAGCCACGTTTTCCTTCCAAGGCTAGATGTATCTGCCTTGGTGACGTCATTTCTCTACCTTTGAGTCGCTGAAAAGTAGAACTGCGCTGAAATTCATCTTTTGTTTGATTATAGGCTAAAAACTATAACATGTTCTACATTATGCAATGCTGTTTGACCTTGTATCTTCCTACTATGTTTTGTTTAGTCCTATGTGGGTGCTGCCTCTTTCTTTTAAGCGTAGAAGAGCAAAGCATGTGTTACAAGATCCTATGTATCTGCTTGGTTACGTCGTATCCTGTTTGCTTAGTATAATCTTATAGTTGTCAATCGATCCACCATTTTCATCTTCTTCACCTGTCACTATATTCACATCTTTGTTATTGTGTATCCTCTTATTGGTAACGGATAGGGTTTCATTTACGTAATGTACCACATCACATCGTGTATTGTTTATATCCTTCTCGATTGCTATAAGTGACAATCAGTGCCGTAGATTAAATTTACCTCGGTTAATTATCAATATGTACTCTATACTCTAGGTCCGACTGTGAAGAACGCTGTACAAATCTCAATTATGGAAAGGGACTCTGCATCTCAAGATTCATCAAGTGCAACAACTTGGATGTCCTCTACAAGAGTTGTTCATGTCTGGGACAAGGGTCATCACAATTCGCAGGTGCTAGAAAAGGGTCCATTTCAACTATCTCATATTCTGGTATTGACAGTTCTAACACTTCAGCCTCTGGTACGTCTGTAGCTAAAACATCAGCAAGCAAACCAGAGGCGGCATCTAATGCTTTAAACAAACCCACAGCAGCAGTAACAGCAGCTAGAGCAGCAAGAGTAGAAAGAGCAGCAACAGCTGCAACAGCAGCAACGGCAGCAACTGCAGCTACAGCAGCAACGGCAGCAACTGCAGCAACAGCAGCAACTGCAGCAACAGCAGCAACTGCAGCAACAGCAGCAACTGCAGCAACGGCAGCAACAGCAGCAACAGCAGCAACTGCAGCAACGGCAGCAACGGCAGCAAGAGCAGCAAGAGTAGAAAGAGCAGCAACAGCAGCAACAGCAGCAACGGCAGCAACGGCAGCAACCGCAGCAACAGCAGCAACTGCAGCAACGGCAGCAACGGCAGCAACGGCAGCAACAGCAGCAACTGCAGCAACGGCAGCAACAGCAGCAACGGCAGCAAGAGCAGCAAGAGTAGAAAGAGCAGCAACAGCAGCAACAGCAGCAACAGCAGCAACAGCAGCAACGGCAGCAACCGCAGCAACAGCAGCAACAGCAGCAACGGCAGCAACGGCAGCAACAGCAGCAACGGCAGCAACGGCAGCAACACCAGCAACAGCAGCAACGGCAGCAACTGCAGCAACAGCAGCAACAGCAGCAACGGCAGCAACTGCAGCAACAGCAGCAACGGCAGCAACAGCAGCAACAGCAGCAACGGCAGCAACGGCAGCAACACCAGCAACAGCAGCAACGGCAGCAACTGCAGCAACAGCAGCAACGGCAGCAACGGCAGCAACGGCAGCAACTGCAGCAACAGCAGCAACTGCAGCAACGGCAGCAACAGCAGCAACAGCAAAATATTAATCCCATAACTTATTATTGTATGTTCCACAGAAACAAATGCATGTTCTCAACAGTTTGACTTTAGTTTATTTGGTGGCGTTGTGCAACAGATTCTTAATGTTGTTTAACTTCTGCATTGTTATGGCCAGAGCACGTCTGATTTCTTTTGTGTATTCCCGTGTTGTAGACCATGGATTCAAGAAATACAGTTTGTGACATTTTCTATTTCTGTTTTCTGATTCTCATTTTTGGTTGACATGTAGTTTTGACTGTCGATGTTATGTTTGTATTTGTGTATGGCAAAAAAATGTTAATATTCACTATGTCATTTTAAAGATGCAATGGCAAACTACTGAAAGTAAAACTTGCCGAGAAATCACATAAAGCAAAAATCCCCCCCCCCCCAAAAAAAAAAAATGCCGGAGTTGACTGCTATAACTTGTAAATGATATGCAACTAACTTGACTTTTGAAAGATGGCATTACATATTATATGTGATGTTAACAAATGATGAAAAATTAGAGATAGTTCTAGTTAGATCCCCCGATAAGAGAGCCAGAAGAGATTAAGTGGATGCTGAATTCAATACAAAGCGGTAAAATAAAACTAATAAAGAAGATTGCAAAAGCAACTGGCCTGAGTGAGAACTAGAACCAAGAAAAAAAAATAACTCAGCTGTATAAATACACTGTAGGAGGACATAATTAGTCCATTACCACTCATGGACAACAATCACCTTCGGATTAATAACCATGTGAGGGTGAGCCGTTGATGGACCCTAATTATAACTTCTCCTTCAAGTTGAACTGGGGAGGGGTTATGGTGAAATCGAATTGAATCGAAAATAGACTTGCATTAAGCTTCAGAATAGAATTCATGTTTGAAGTTATAATCTAAACTTGTCGGACTTTGTTAGCAACCAGGCAACAACTGTCGCACTTTGTTAGCAACCAGGCAACAACTGTCGGACTTTGTTAGCAACCAGGCACCAACTGTCGGACATTGTTAGCAACCAGGCAACAACTGTCGGACTTTGTTAGCAACCAGGCAACAACTGTCGGACTTTGTTAGCAACCAGGCACCAACTGTCGGACATTGTTAGCAACCAGGCAACAACTGTCGGACTTTGTTAGCAACCAGGCAACAACTGTCGGACTTTGTTAGCAACCAGGCAACAACTGTCGGACTTTGTTAGCAACCAGGCACCAACTGTCGGACATTGTTAGCAACCAGGCAACAACTGTCGCACTTTGTTAGCAACCAGGCAACAACTGTCGGACTTTGTTAGCAACCAGGCACCAACTGTCGGACATTGTTAGCAACCAGGCAACAACTGTCGCACTTTGTTAGCAACCAGGCAACAACTGTCGGACTTTGTTAGCAACCAGGCAACAACTGTCGGACATTGTTAGCAACCAGGCAACAACTGTCGGACTTTGTTAGCAACCAGGCACCAACTGTCGGACTTTGTTAGCAACCAGGCAACAACTGTCGGACATTGTTAGCAACCAGGCAACAACTGTCGGACTTTGTTAGCAACCAGGCAACAACTGTCGGACTTTGTTAGCAACCAGGCAACAACTGTCGGACTTTGTTAGCAACCAGGCAACAACTGTCGGACATTGTTAGCAACCAGGCAACAACTGTCGGACTTTGTTAGCAACCAGGCAACAACTGTCGGGCTTTGTTAGCAACCAGGCAACAACTGTCGGACTTTGTTAGCAACCAGGCAACAACTGTCGGACTTTGTTAGCAACCAGGCAACAACTGTCGGACTTTGTTAGCAACCAGGCAACAACTGTCGGACTTTGTTAGCAACCAGGCAACAACTGTCGGACATTGTTAGCAACCAGGCAACAACTGTCGGACTTTGTTAGCAACCAGGCAACAACTGTCGGACTTTGTTAGCAACCAGGCAACAACTGTCGGACTTTGTTAGCAACCAGGCAACAACTGTCGGACATTGTTAGCAACCAGGCAACAACTGTCGGACTTTGTTAGCAACCAGGCAACAACTGTCGGACATTGTTAGCAACCAGGCAACAACTGTCGGACTTTGTTAGCAACCAGGCAACAACTGTCGGACTTTGTTAGCAACCAGGCAACAACTGTCGGACTTTGTTAGCAACCAGGCAACAACTGTCGGACATTGTTAGCAACCAGGCAACAACTGTCGGACTTTGTTAGCAACCAGGCAACAACTGTCGGACATTGTTAGCAACATGGCAACAACTGTCGGACTTTGTTAGCAACCAGGCAACAACTGTCGGACTTTGTTAGCAACCAGGCACCAACTGTCGGACATTGTTAGCAACCAGGCAACAACTGTCGCACTTTGTTAGCAACCAGGCAACAACTGTCGGACTTTGTTAGCAACCAGGCAACAACTGTCGGACTTTGTTAGCAACCAGGCACCAACTGTCGGACATTGTTAGCAACCAGGCAGCAACTGTCGGACTTTGTTAGCAAACAGGCACCAACTGTCGGACATTGTTAGCAACCAGGCAACAACTGTCGTACTTTGTTAGCAACCAGGCAACAACTTTCGGACATTGTTAGCAACCAGGCAGCAACTGTCGGACTTTGTTAGCAAACAGGCACCAACTGTCGGACATTGTTAGCAACCAGGCAACAACTGTCGTACTTTGTTAGCAACCAGGCAACAACTGTCGGACATTGTTAGCAACCAGGCAACAACTGTCGGACTTTGCTAGCGACCACGCACCGACTGTCGGACTTTTTGGTGTTGGCTGCCTACATTACTAACTGGGCCATGTTTTATGGAGGTAATAGGAAACACTTGCGAGGGTATGCATGAGTCGATATGTGCTGTGTATTCACTTCAGGCAGTCTTTATGGATATCACAAATCTACTAGGCTAAAGCAATTGTCTTGAGCTGCATTTCCGTGACCATTATTGTACACATGAAGACTCATATGTACAAACCATAGCTTATGATTAAAGCAATGGCCACATTATTAACAAAATGACAAAGCAATCTTTCTTGTACTCATATTGATAGATTTAATGATGGATGATATATTATCCGTCTGTGTCTGTCAGTCGGAGTGTATTTCTGAATGTATGTGTGTCCACCCACCCGTCTGTTTAAAAAAGCGAGAGCTAACTCTAGTGAGATGAGGACAAAAGGGAAGAGAAGAAATTATTAGAATACCAAAGTACTTAGAACAAACCCCCCCCCCCCCCCAAAAAAAAAAAAAATAGATAAAGGAACGGAGAATAAAAGTGAACTAAAGAGGCAAGGTGAAAAGACGAAATAGTAACAGATCAAGAGGATAGACGGGAACGGATGTCCAATGGAAAGTGTTTGAAGGTTCACAGCGAACCTGGACCTTCAAAAAACAGATAAATAATAAGAGCATTCTTAGGATCTACTTAGAGGCAGGGTTTGAGGACATTTACTCATAACCCATCCAATGATATTAGTCAGATTGAAAAAAAAAAAAAGTAATTCCACTTCGACCAAAGCCACTAACTAGTGCTGCATCTAAATACTAAGCCAATCCTACAGGTGTTTAAGCTGCGTCCAATGATCTCAACTCCAGTGCTCCCATCCCTAGCGCCAACAACGACAGTGAAAACCCAACAGTCACACACAGAAGCACGAAACCAACCAGTAACACTAAGTGACTGACAGCCGTATACCATTTCGGACAACACTTACAAGGTTTTGATATCCCAGGGCTGAAAATATCCTGACGGACAATAACTATAATTACATATACATATTTTGACACTAAAACTTAGAACAAAATAAGTACAGAACTCTTCCCTACATCTTGTAGAGTATTGGCTATATGATGCCAACCCCATGCTCTAATAGACCAACGGGCACTCCATGAGTAATATGGCCAAATGTTCATTGACAACTTCTCCTTAACAGAACATTTCGTGGTACCTATTTTAGAACGGATCAACCTAGGAACCAAAGGCGATTATTAAAATATTCTCACTCCCCCGATGTGTCTCCACCTTGACGTGGTGGGGGAGCTTGCGTGTCCCATAGACCCCATTTGCTTGCCGATGGGTGAAAAATTACATATCGGACAGCTTATGGGATAGGGACCAGACTAAGAGAGACACAACCTGCTGCTCTGCAGGCATAGACTGAGGATAGCAGTCAAAATTTAAATGAGGTGCACAAAGGCAGAATTTCTTGGTCCGGACAAAACTCTTAAGGCTCCCTGTCGAGGGCTGTGGTTGAACGCCTCTAAGCCACAAACCCTCGGATCTTAGAGCCAGGCTGATACCCGTCTACCGGAAAATAGAAACATGATACTGAGCAAGCTACATGCTCAGGTCTGATACATGTACGAAGGCTCCCAGCTGGGGGATACGAGAGTTTCCCGGATGAAGGGGCCTGGCCGTTTCCCGTTCACTGCTGCACGAAGGTAAGGTGCTGAGCCGGCAGCACATGTAGCCTACCACGTGAGCGAGTACAAAAAAGTCAGAAAAGTGACCCAGTCGAAGGGTTACGGAAACTGTCTGTATCTAACTCATAGAGAGTGTAGACAAAAGTGGAATAATGTCTCATCAACGCAAGATGGAACGCACGGCGAGCGAACCTATTGCGTGGTCTGAAGTCACAAGCAAAAGCTTACCGAGTGGATGTCACTCGCAGTCTGACCGCTCCTGGTGTGTGATTGAGCGATCAGTGGCAAGTGGGATGCCCAACACATGGAAGTGAGGAACTAAAGCAGCCATGAGCAGGACGTGGAAACTCCTTGGGTGAGCCCAGTCTCAGAGCAATATGTGCCGGCTCTGCAATTATGGAAGCCTCCTTGGATAGCGAGATAATGCCCATGGTCTGCCCCTGCCTTCCCTTGAGGGCAGACCACGATATCGTTGATCGTTCTATCTTGACCAGCTGAGATGTGGGTGACATTACAACAGTCCAACGTGTCTCGAAACCAGAGGAAGGCTAACCTCACTAAAAAATGCCCGCCGGAAGTCGGAAGTGTCGGCCTACGGGTGGCAAACTAAAAATTGACACTACGCAATTACGTCCGAGTGAAATGTCTCGCCCGATAGTCTCTCGTGCTAGGAACAGCTCTGACTACCTAGTTTCCGAATGCCGCTCTTGTTCGGAACAGCTCTGACTAGGTAGTTTTCCGAATGTCCGCCGTGCCTGGAACAGCTCTGATGGGTACAGGGACAAGCACATGTCCGAAAACTCGCTTAGTGGAAACCAACCGCAGAGCTGACTGGTTTGTGCAGGAACGGCCCAGGGCGAGCGAAATGCCCAATATATTGAAGTGAGGAATTAAAACAGCCATGAGCAGGACGTGACGATTCCCTCGGTAAACCCAGCACCAGAGCGTTATGTGCCGGCTCTGCAATTATGGAAGCCACCCAGGATGGCGGAAAATGCTATGGACTGTCCCTGCCTTCACTTGAGGGATGACCGTGTAGTCTTCGACTGTTCCAACTAGACCAGCTGAGATGTGGACGGTACCACAAAAGTGAGAGTCTCCCAGGATTGCTAACCTGGTCAAAAATGCACGCTAAAAGTCGGATGTGTTGGCCTGAGGGTTTCGACCCGAGGGTGCCTAACCAGACACACCGCAATCACATCTGAAAAAATCACTCCGGATGAACGCAAAGAAGAAGAGAAAATATTCTCATATCGGTGGGATTCGAATACATGATGAACCAGTCAGAAGGCGGGTGGCCTAGCCATATCGGTACCGCGACCTCTTCTATTGTTAGTAGTAGGAACCTGGTGTGGGCACCTGCAGTGATAAGACCATCACTTATATTTGGCCAGTAAGGTCATCACTTATATATGGCCAATAAGACCATCACTTATATTTAGCCAATAAGGTCATCACTTATATTTGGCCAATAAGGTCATAATTATATTTGGCCAATAAGACCATCACCTATATTTGGCCAGTAAGGTCATCACTTATATATGACCAATCGGACCTTCACATTTTTATGCCAGATTGCACGGGGGAATAGGTGGCCGGTCGTTCCCTCCCGTATCCAACGGTAAACACAGACATGGAATCCCCGCCAGACCAAATCATAGCAACGTTCTAACATTTCACTTTACATCCACTCAATACTGACAGTACCTGACATGAAACACAAGAGTAACATACAAGTGGCCCTGTGGGCATGGGTTCGGATCCGGATAGAGACGGTTTTAAAAAATTGATATAGGCTCCCAGGTCGACCCAGTCAAAATTGGTACGATAAAAATTCATGGGAAGTGAAGACGGCTGGTGGTATATTGGGCATATCACACCTGGAGTGGCGATTGGTTTATTGAACATAGAACTATCACTATTTGCCTACTGCTCCATTTAGCGAAAACAAAGTTCTTTAATTCACTTAATTACTGTCGTGATGATCTGTTCTGTGGATGCTGGTTTAATTGATGGTGTTTTGTGTTCTGGTTCAAAAAGTTGTCATCCATGACATAACATATCAACACATATCTTCTCCATCTGATTATCAAAAACATTCTAAGAGAGAGAGGGAGAGAGAGAGAGAGAGAGAGAGAGAGAGAGAGAGAGAGAGAGAGAGAGAGAGAAGAAAAGAGAAGAGAAGAGAAGAGAAGAGAGAGAGAGAGTGAGAGAGAGAGAGAGAAAGAGAGAGAGAAAACGAACAAACTTTATTTTCAAAGGGTTAAGAATTGGGCACGCAGGCCCGTCTGACATTCTGCCCTTCTTCTCTCTGTCGTCTCATACTTATTTCTTTCAACATCAGCTATGAAGCTAATCTTATACAACAAAAGAGCAATATGCATTAAACAGCATGGAAAATAATCAATAATACATGACTCACTAAGGCAATTTTTAGCATGGTCATTATAAATACCTAAGGATGATGTAACGTACCATACATATGGGAATGTTTATTAGCTAGTTGTCGTTTGAGATAACCTCCCATTGTTTTTATTAAATTAAATTAATTAATTAATTAATTAATTAATTATTTTTTTTGTTGGGGGGGGGGGGATGTAGTTTGTACTGAGATATGTGTTCAAACAACTTATGACTGTATGTATAGTGATTGGTGGTATCTTTGATTTCTTGTGGAAGATTTTTCCACAAGTGAGCGTAGAGTACGCTAAGCCTGTTTTGTATAAGTCTATACTATGTTTAGGCGTTCGCTATGTCTTGTGTTATGTGTAAACAGTGGCCAAATGTAGCATGGCGCATTTTGAAATAGGATTTTATGAATAAGTTTAGTCTTATTAAAAAAGTAAGCGTTTGTAGAGTGGCAGTAATTGAAGACATTCATGTAGGCTATAATTTTTTCCCCCTGGGAGGAATGGGTTACCAATTCCTTCTTAATCCGCCATCATAAGAAAACCCGGAAACGGCTCATGAACCTCTAAGAGTGAAACAAAGAGAGATAAGTAAATAGGCTTTCCGGTGGAAATCATCGTGAGTTTCGGGAATTTACTGAGAACAAAGAGGAGCATACGCAACACTGTGAATAAAATTTGCCCCCGTGAGTTCTCCCAGTCAGCTGTTACTCACGTTACAAATGATAAACAGTGTTTGATGTATCAACTGTAATAAACAAAATACTGAACAAAATCAACAAGGAAAAGACTCGAACTCATATAATAAATTAACAAATATATTGGGACAAATGGTGGGGTTACGGGGAGATCTGTGATCTTTTGATGGAAAAAACATACCACACTCATGTTGCAAAGAACAAGAAAAATCATTCTAATATAAGATCATGCAAATCCAATTCCATCTAATAAATAATTACAAATGTTATCGACTACAAATATATGTAAATTTCTTCATTTAAATCCATTGAATGGGTGGGTTCACAAAACACTTGTCTGCTAACTAACACGCATCAGTGTCCATTGCCGGTAGGCACTAGAGCAAGTTTTTACAATGTCTCTGCTCTAAACATACTTCTTCTCCAACTGATGAACAGGATCAGGCAAAAATTCACTGGGTGAAAATACTCTGGTGTTTCTTTAATAAACTGTCAATTTTCATAGGGTACAATCGTGGATATGAATGTAAAATATACTGTACTAGACCACATAACTTTAGACGAAGATTCTTTCACCTTAGAAAGGTCGGGTGGTCATTCCATAAAGCGAGGATCCACTCTTTAGGCTGTCCAAAAGGCAAAATCCTCAAATCATTAGCTATGATGAAGAAGACAGTCCCCTGGTATATGGTCATGGTTCCGAACAACTCAACAGTCACCAGCAGACCAAGAAGTAAGACCATGTGAATGATTTACAAATAAGCCAAAAACACCCCACCCGGTTCTGGCGATATACATATAAATATAAACCATTGTGCACATGAAATAAACCCAAATGCCATGATGAAATGATGATGTCATGATAAGGTGAAAACGTCAGGGTGAGAAAAAGATGTCATGAGGAGAGAAAGACATCGGGATGAGACACAACGTCATGTTGTCGGAGTATTTATATAGCATTAATGTTCCTACACCATTTTGTTTGCACAACTTTCCGTCGTTATGTTCCCGATTGTTCTTCTCATTATAATTCTGAGTAGGACGTCATCACAAACATGTAGTGGATCTCGCGCAGAACGTCGCTCTCGCCAGGACCTGACAAGAGTCTCGATTCTCTGCAATGTTCCCTGCCTCGTGCATTTTCATGCTTAACATGTTTTCAAGATCTTGTGTCCACCTTCGTGCTGATCGAGCTTTGCCACTTCTTCTGATTATTATGCCTCCCATTGCTGTCTGTTTTTCTTGTTTAAACTATTGCAATGTTTACTAAGTTTAAGTATTTAACATCTCATCTCATCATCTAATCTCATCATCTCATCATCTCATCAACTCATCACCTGATCTCATCATCTCCTCTCATCTCATCATCTAATATCATCATCTCATCTCATCATCTTATCTCGTTATCTCATAATCCGATCATTTCATCTCATCACCTCATCTCATCACCTCATCTCATCATCTCATCTCATCATGTCATCTAATCATCTCATCACGTCATCATCTCATCTCATCTAATCTTGTTCCTCTTGTACCTTGCCGTATCGAGGTGAAGCATAAACAACGCGAGAGTGCCCGTTCGTGGGCTTCGTGTATCCAGATTCACATGGACTGCTTTTCCCCTCTGTCCATCAATATTTAAGATGATGTTTATAAATAAGCTGCCTTCCACATTAAGATCTTATAGAAAGTCATTATTTGTAATTCTGGTTGCACTGTGTTCTAATATGTTAGTAACATCTAATATGAAAAGCCCCTATGGCATACTTTACTGATTGGGAATTAGGCCCACAACTTATTATTGTAGGTTCCACTTTTAAAAAGCATGTACTCAACAGTTTGACTTTAGTTTATTTGGTGTCGTTGTGCCATAGATTCTTAATGTTGTTGAACTTCTGCATCGTTAAGGCCAGTGCACATCTGATATTTTTGGACGCATTCCAATATTGTAGACAATCCATTCAAGAAATGCAGTTTGTCACATTTTTAATTTTCTTTGTCTTGATTGTGACTTTTGGCTGATATGGAGTTTTGACTTTGGGCATTATTTTTGTATTTGTTTATGTATAATAAATGTTAATATTCACTAAGTCTTTTGAAAGATGCAATGGCAAATTACAGAACTTAAAAAGTTGATAAGAAAATACAAACAGCCAAAAATGTTGGAGTTGACTGCCACGTCCTGTAAAGGATAAGAAACTAACGTAGCGTTTGAAAGATAGCTTTAACTATTCTACGTGATGTTAACAAATGATGAAAGATTAGAGAAGTGCTACTTAGATCCCTCGATAAGAGAGCCAGAAGAGATTAAGTGGACGCAGAGTTCAATACAAATCAGGAAAATAAAACTAAAATAGAACATAGTGCAAGCAGCTGAAAAGAGTGCAAACTAGAAAGAAACAAACAAAAATAACCCAGCTGTATGTATACATTGTAGGAGAATAGAATTGCGTTGAGCTTCAGGATAGAACTCATGTTTGGATCTAAACTGCGAGCAGTCAGGCACCAACTGTCGGACTTTGCTAGCGGCTAAGCACAAACTGTTGGACTTTGGGAGTTCGCTGCCTACAATACTAACTGGGCCATACATAGTTTATGGAGGTCATAGGAAACACTTGAGAGATTATACATGAGTCGATCTGTGATGTGTATTTACTTCCGGCAGTGTCTATGGAAACTACTGAGCGTAATCTTGCCAAGAAATCAACAATCAGCTGAAAGATGCTGTAAAGGTCCTGAAAAGGTTATGCGAACACACACACACACAAAAACAAAAAACAAAAAAGTCTCTATGGATGCCGGTCTACCTGGCCTGGGTTTAACGTCTTTCTCCATAATCCCGCATATTCTCGTAAGTAACGTAACCTGCGCGAGAATCGGTAGCGGTTCTCGCCGCGTTGGTAACTTACGGGGGTATGTGAGCCGGTCGCTCAGAAAGCAATGGTAAACTACTGAGCGTAATCTTGCCTCGTACATCAACAGCAGCTGAAAAATGCTGATGCTGACTGCAACGTCCTGTAAGGGATATGAAAAAAAAGTCTCCATGGATATTACAAATCCACTTGGCAATTTAAAAATATGGTCTTAACTGTATTTTTTTGACTGTTATTTTAGAAATGAAGATCTTATATGTAAAAATGACAACTTATGAATAATTCAATGGCTACAAAATAAATAAAAATTATAAAGCAATTTTTCTTGTACTCATATTGACAAATTTAGTAATGGCTGATATATTATCCGTCTGTGTCGGTCAGTGTGAGTGTGTGTCTGAATCTCTGTGTGTCCGTCAGTCCGTCTGTTTAAACAAGAAAACTACAGTGAAATGAGAGCAAATAGGAAGAGCAGAAAGGAGGCAAGCAATAATATGCAATAAGGAAAGACAAATCTAGTCATGTGATTACTAGAACCATTTCATCATCATGTGCCATGCCGATAACCGTGGGCGGTCTTGTTTCGTCATCTCACGCGATCAACAGAGCTTGTTTCGTCATCTCACGCGATCAACAGAGTCGTGGATTACTCGGTGTTCTTGCCTCGATTACGCAGTGTGGCCGAGCCATCTAGATATACCCTGTTATCTGTTCCCCCACGCCACACACCGTAATGTCTACTTAATAGTGTGAAAAGTACGATTTTTTCTTCAAATAAAACTTATCGTGTATATAGAAGAAGTATCAAGTACGAACATTTTCTACCAATTTTCATTCAATGGATTCACAGCAAAATCAAGTGATAATCTCAAAAAACGTTTATAGTTAAATGATTTGTTGTAATTACTATTAATTTATTGTTATGGCATTATCTTTGATTAGTATATGATGGATTATATAATATTGTATGTAATGTTATTGATTGCATAGATGTTTGATTTTAAGAATACTATTTGATTATGGGTGAATGAAAATTTTTCAAACAATTCTACATTGTTGAAAAGAATGTTAGATGACCGCTAGTATTTAAAAAAAACAAACAAACACAATTGTCCATATTTTTAAATAATACATGTATACATACTACATTTATGTTTCAAAAACACATGTACACATATGTTTTATAAATATATATATATAGTTAGTGTATTTCAAATGCACAGGTATATTTTATGTAATTATATAGAGACACATGATTGAATGGCATGTATGAGTACGATGTCAATCAAACATACGTCGAATACTAACAAATATTACAAAGACGAGACTTATGCATTCTTTATGATTTTCATTACATATGATATTCCCAAAGAGTAAAGGCTTGATAAAGTACCGACCTCATGTGATTTACGTCAATCTCTTCATGTCAATGACACGTATTTTTTCTACAGAGGCGGGTAATTGTCATGTCATATAAATGTATAAATGAATGATGAATGCACGGGCATAACAAAATAAAAGTAGAGGCCAAATATATACTATTTCATTCACCAACAAGTCTTACGAATAAACGCACCAACTGCGTGTAATAAAAATACGTCACGAACGTGCGTCAATTAGTAACCTAAAGTTTGCAATTTCACTATAGGCATGGAACACAGAGACACCAACACGTTTTAGGAACCCCATACTTTCACTGAAGCCACTTCAACTCTAAAAGACAACCGTTAGGACTTTTTCTACAACAAACTAGCGGCCAGGGGTACTATAGACACGCACACGATAGTCAAAATAAGCGCTCAGAACAAATTGATAGACTCACACTTTCCAGGCCGGGGTTGTTAAGAGTGAGCAGAAAACGAGAGGAAAAGGAGCCTGGGAAAGACAGCCGTAAAATTCCAAGCAGAGTATACTTATAGTCAGGGGTGGATACGGTGACTAACGGGTCCCAGGGCATCAATCAGCTCATAAAGGAACCTGGCCGGGCGCTAGGATATTGTTTGCATACCTGTGAAGATATTGCGCTGTGAAATAAAGTTGTCATTTTCCGTTCGCGACTGCAAACAAAAGGCCTTGTCGAGTTCTTTGAAACTGACTGAAAATGGGCTTCGTTGAGCGCATGTGAACCCGCAGGCTGGGGTTGGTTTGAAGTGGTTGTCTTCCAGTTATCGGTTATCAGTTATCAGTTATCAGTTGGGATATCTTCATTGCACTCCGGACAAGTCCATGGGTGCTCAGATCCTTCTCCCAGCATATGCATCAGCGTCCGGTGGTTAATAGTGCCAGTTCTGTGTTTGTTGACGAGGCACCTTGTTTTCCCGATGTACCTCTTGTTTCTGACCGTGCCAATTCTTACTCCCAAGTCTTTCATCCTGAACAGCAATGTGGATTCACTGACGTCAAAAATCTCTGTTCTCGACATATCTTTAAGAACGTTCGTTAATAACATCGGCACGATCCATGGGCTGGCCATGTACAGGGGGTGTAGAGCCAGCTAGTTTGTCAGCTCTTTCATTTCCCTCGACTCCCGCATGTTCCGGGACCAAGATGAAGGTGACTTTACGGACAACAAACTCCCGCAGCGACTCGGTCCACTGTCTACGTACAGATCCAGCTTCGACCTTCCGAATGGTTGTCTTCCAGAGAATCATCACCTGCCTAGACACATCTTTTCTGGTTAGCGAACATCAAGTCAAGTCAATCAATCGACACTAGTCAGAAAAAGAAGAAGAAGAAGGAGATAACGAGGAAGACAGAGACTGTCATCATCATCAAACGTTAACTGTCATCGTCTCTTGTTATTCAAGAACATTCTTTAGAGCACCGTGCGAGCCGATCCTATATGCAATAACAAGCAAGAAATTCAACACGTCAAGAACATCGCCGAATGCATCCTTCGACCTTACCATGACAGAGGTGAAGTAAAAACAGAATAAGAACAACAAGAAGATCAAGAAAAAGAAGCAGCTTACCACTATGGTAGCGGGATGCTCCGTGATGGGAAAAACAGGGAATAGAAAATGAAAATAGCCGTATAATATTCTAATCTATGCAGATCACGTCTATACCTGCTGACGGTGACGCAAAATAAAACGATTCGCGCTGCTAAACTTGTCACAAGATAATCTACATGTAAACACACTTCCCCGCTTGAGCGTGGTCGTGGTAGATCAAGGGGAAAATAATGAACAATGAATAGTATTTAAACGGGAGTTAGCTTTACATCAGCTATGTTCACAAGAACGAGCGCTGAAAGAATGTGTTACGAAAATATCTAATGCGCATCACGAGCAGGCAATTCCATTAAACAGCTTCCTATAAAACGGTCTGAAACACAGAAGTTGTCACAAAGTTAACAGCTCTGCCTTGGTAAGTGCATATCTGGCAGTTGCTAATTCCGCAGCCTACGTATCGTTTGAAAAATGTTTACCTCTTTTGACTTCGGGGCCTCCGTGGGATCACATTGTTAGACACTTTTAGAAGTCATTAGGCATGTTTTAGGTATGCACGGTTTGAAAAATAAAACCAAGCAAATAAGCTAGACACAACAGACAGCAACAACAAACCAGACAACAGATATTAGTGTACATAGGCCCTAAGTCAGTGACACCTGTTCACAATATGAGAACTCTTTTGGTATATGGTTTCAGCCCCAAATTTCCAGATCAGCCGAACCCCGATCTGTGATATGGGAAATATAACACCAGCCGCCTTAACTTTCCAGAATATTTGCCGTGACCCATCTTTAGACAGGATCTATATGGGGAGTCAACGTAAGTGGGAAAAGGGGGGGGGGGGGGTGCATGGGAACTAACTAGTTGAATGGGGATTCGAACACATTACCACCGAACAGCTGCCTCGGCGTCTACTCATCTCATCTCATCTCATCTCATCTCATCTCATCATGTTTCTCTTGTACCTTGCGGTGTCGAGGTGAAGTATAAACAGCGGGAGAGTGCCTGTGTTATTCCCTGCGTCCATCGCTTATGTGGCCGGCCTCTTCCTCTGCTTCCCTCTAGTCTGTACATCATTGCTTGTTGTGGTATACTGTTAGTTAGTAGCCTACTTGCATGGCCAAACCATTTGACTTGCTGCTTTATAATAAAATCTAGTGCAGCTATAACCCCCACTTTAGTCCTGATGTCTTCATTACTGATCTTATTTCTTCTTGATACATTGAGTATTCTTCTCAGGAATCTCATTTCTGTTATTGTGATTTTTCTTTTCTATTTTTCTGTCATTGCCGGCTCCCTGGCCGAGAGTTTAAAAGCTTTCTCCGTTAACCCCGAATACTCTCGTGCTTGACGTGAGCGCACGAGAATTAGAAGTAGTTTGAGTCGCGCAAGTGACTTATGAGAGTATGGAGCCGGCCGCTCAGAAAGTCGTGGCGTGCTGATGAGCGTAATCTAGCCTATGAATCAACATATAGATGAAAGATGCTGGTGTTGACCGCAATATCCTGAAGCAGGATGGAAACGCGGGAAAAATTTTTTTTTTTTGGTCATTGTCCAGGTTTGGCATTGGTAACATAGAGTTGCTAGGAATATTGTGTTGTGAAGTGCTTTCTTAGTAGTTATTGATACATGTTTGTTCTTTAGTATTGGTGTTATTTGTCCAATTGTTTGGTTTGCTTTATTGCATCTATTTTTGTTCTCGTCTTCTGATCTGCCATTTGATGATATTATACTTCCTAGGTACTTGAAACTCTTTACTTGTTTCAAGGGATGTTCGTATAGGTGAATCGTTGTTGCTTTTTCTTCTTTAGTTGTAGTCAACAGCTCTGTTTTACTTGTGCTAATATTCATGTTATGTTCCCTACACATTTCGTTTAGACTATTCATGTGGTCTTGTAATTCAGCTTCTGATTTTGCTATTAGTGCTTGGTCGTCCGCAAACAGGAATTCTCTAAAGGTTAGATTTGCAGATGGTTCTTCTTCTGTGTTCTCGTCAAGCAGTGTTCTTGCGGTCTCTGTTTGGCTGTTTATTTTTTTTTTTTTTTTTTTTTTTTTTTTTACATATGTTGTCTATATATGTTATAAACAAGAGAGAGGACAGGACACAACCTTGTTGTACTCCGGATCTTATGGTGAAGGGTTCTGAGTGTCCTCCAGTTGCTCTCACTATGCATTCACTGTTGTTGTATAAGCTTCTACATAGGTTTGTTAGATGTGTACTCACTCCTTATTGTTTAAGGATTTCCCACAGCTTGTTTCTAGCTACTCTATCAAATGCCTCTTCTTGGTCAACAGAGGCTAAGTAGAGTGTTTCATTAAATTCAATTGATTTTTCTATAAGTTGTCTAAGGTCAAACGTGGCATCTGTGCATTCTTTGTTTTTCCTAAATCCAAGTTGTTTCGCTTAGCTGGGGTTCTATAATAGTTCGTAGTCTTTTCTCAAGAATTTTGCTAAATATTTTCCCAGTATGACTCAACGCGTCCACATATATCTGAAATTAATAATAATAGATTCGGGATAAAACTACTTAATACTAACACAAACACTACACTGATGACGTAACAATAGACGCAAATATTTGCTGATATACCGATTACTGTTCGTTAAGTTTAGATTTATGTATTTGGAAGGAGCAGGGACGAGGAAGATAACTGGTCACTCAACTCATTGTGTCGTGCCTGGTAACACTTCACAACCCCAAAGGCAGTATCCACTATGAGACTTTCTTTTCCCTTTGTTTTAGGAGAGTCTACAGGGAGCGCTGCTGAGTAAGCAGGTACAATATCGGCAGGATCAGGGCTAGATTGTATTCGGAAGATCTATCAGTTGCTGTTAGACGGGAAAAAAACAACAGCGCTACTTGCGTAGGCGGCCTTACAATTGTATAATAGGTTTACTATATGAAGATGCCGGTCTCTCTGGCTGTGGGGTTACAACACTTTCTCTCTGTAATCCCGTTTATCACGCAGAGTCTCGCAGCGGAGCGAGAGCTGAGGTGGTTCAACCCCCGCTCGTGACTTGCGGGATACTGAGACGGCCGCTCAGAAAGCAATGGCAAACTACTGAGCGTAATCTTGCCAAGAGATCAACAGACAGCTGAAAGATGCTGCTGTTGACAGCTAAGTCCTGTAAAAGGATACGCAAACTTTTAATTTTTTAATATGAAGATAATCCACACGATATATCCCATATTATTACGAATTAATGTCATACTTAAGCAAAAAATGAAGTAAATGTAATACAAGCTGTTTTGTATTATTATGGATCTCACGTAAAAGTTAGAATGGTGGATCTTGAAAACATAAACATAGTATAGCCGATGGAAGGACACTAACGAATACTAAATAATGGTATTGCGTATATTTTATAATAAGCGTATAGTTTATAATAAACAATAAAATAAGACATGTACACATGATGAAGATGCTTGTAGATCTTGACACTGATGTGAAAGAACCCAGACTTGTTTTAAAACAAACAAACATATATTCTAATACCAAGCTTCCATAAAGATTAATAATGAAGTAGGTCAATATCAGCCTATTACGAGAGGTGTGCTACACGGATGTGTAATGTCCCCCAGATTATTTTTCCATATACAGTGAAAATAGATTTAGAAATGTAGAAGATATGTGAGGAATCACCATTGGGGGACGTAACAACAACAACATTAGATATGCGGGTGATACATTATCGATTGTAGACAATGAACAGGACCTGCGACATTTAGTAGATACGTTTGTTGTAGACAGTGAACAACTAGGGTTAGAATTAAATTGAAGAAGAAGATTATGGTCGTCACAAGGAAGAATGAAATACCACAATGTAATATACGTATAAATGGAAATATTCTTAAACAGGTTAATTGTTACAACTATCTCGAAACAGTCATAACATCTGAAGGGAGGTGCCTTAAAGAGATTAGAACAAGAATCGCTATGGTAAAGGTAGCCTTTTTAAGATGGAAAACATACTGACCAATGAAATGATGTCAATTACTATGAGAAAACGAGTGTTGAAGTGATGCATAGAACCTGTACTTTTGTATGGATGTGAATGATTATCAGACAAACAGAAACACATCTATGGCAGTGTAAATGTGGATTCTGAGGAAAATGCAAAAATTATAACGGACAGATGTGTAAGATGGCGAAACATGACCGCCCACGCTTATCGGCAAGGCTCATGATGCTGATCATAGCTTACAAGTGACAGAATACGAATGTCTATGGACGGACATTAGCAACTGAGTTCTGTATTCTCACGTAATACGGCTTCAGGGTCGACCCAGCCTTTTAAAACAAGCTAGGGCTAATTATAAGTATGTCCTGGGAATTGACTGCAAAGACATGTAGATGAAGAAGAGAATTGGTCCTCCCACCTCAATATGCCCGTGGCATTTAATATGCAAAAGACTAACAATTAACTCTTCAATTCATTACGGATGTGATTTCTTAACAAAGAAGCAAAAAAAAAAACAAACAAACAAACAAAAAACAAACAAACAAACAAACAAACAAAACGCCGTTTAAACTGCATTTAGAGTTTGGTCCGTTTCACGATCCTGACTGCAGGGAGCAAGGAACGATTTACTGCTCCCCTTTGAACCTGTGTAGTAGATCGGACGTCTAGTCTTCTCGATAAGGGCGAAAAACTGATCCAGTGTGCACGTTTCGTTTGTGAAAATTGCCGCAACAGTTGGAATGTGTAAAGAAGAGATGGAGAAGGTCACTCCTTAACTGATGCAGTGCCAAACATACAACAGGTTTGGATCAAACATGTACACAATCAAATGAACAAGTACTATAATGTAATCTTCATTCACTGAGCATTGAACTTGTGGAAAATACTACGAAACTAAACACATAACACGATCACCCTAATTTGGAGACATATCGTCCTCCTGCCCAAATAGGAGGTCACATATATCGATATTGTATTCTTCAACACTGAATCAGCTAAACCAAATATCACAATCTGAAAAAAAGCAACAGACAAGAAAACTATTTATATGATTCTAGTATATACACACATCTTTATCGTCGCGGGTGCTACGACATTCGTTCACTGTGCTGAGCTCCTTCTTGTGTGATCTATGAAAGAAAACTGCAGCAATTAAGGTGATATCCGCGTGCAGTGAAAGTGATCATTAACCAAAACAAAACCAGAAACAACCAGCCTCTAGGCATTGGGTTGAAGCCTGTGGACACAGAAATAGCTGACACCTGTAGAGGAAACATTACTGCCCGAATCCTAATCCCAGGTGGTCTGTACGTGCTGAATCGTGACCTATAATAATGATCCTCCAACAGATGTGATGTTCCACATTTGTTCTTGCACGCCAAGCTGGTTTCTTAGATAGGGAGGGGATGGAGAGCTCTACAGCACGGGCCCGTGGGAATCGTCATTTGGTAGCGGCTGGGAAGGGAAGTGTCTACATCAACCACATTCCGAAACAAGGAAATTTTTTTCGGGGCTCCTACAACCTGAACACAAGGCATCGGACTTATTAGTTAAGACTCAGTCTCCCAGATGATTAACTAACAACCAACTAACCGACTGACCGAGTGACATAATCCGTCTAGAGATGTGGGCCATGTCGTTAGTAGTACTGTATAGATGTTATCTAATTGACATTACCCGCAAGATGCGCTGTGCCATAATAATAAGACTGGACACCAGGTATCGGTGATAGCAATGTTAAACTAAAGGTGACATTACATTTTACGGTTACACCACATCTGCGAACTCCAATTCGAATTATCACATAAGACAGGTTCTTTTTCTATGTTTAATTTCATTCTTCTCTTCACAGTTTTCATTTATACTTCCTACAAGCAAACGAACTATCACACCAACGTTCAATTACCACCGGATTTAAAATAACCATAACTACAATGGATGGCACTATGTATGCCATTGCCCTCATAGAAACGTAACTAGGTCCACTCTCTATCAAGGTCAAACGCCGAGTGTCCAGGCGATAATTCTCTTCTGAACTTGGCCGACACTCGAGCATCTCGCACGCGGCACGTGCCGTTTCAACCGTGAGCGATGGCCACGTACAAATGGTCCAATACTCAGAGCATCCAACAACAAAAACCATGCTAAACATGCTTCTTACGTTATCACATATTGTTACCACCATGAACCTGTTGTCTACGAATATTAAATGTTTAAAGTTACTGCTAACACATAGAATGCTTTAATACAGAATAACAAGATGTTGCTCAATATTAGCAGTACCAAAATAGAATGTTACTGAATAGAGGATCAGAAATTCCACCAACAAAGGGTTTCATATAGAATATACGATGTGTGCAATGCTCTTATATCAGCTAAAAGGAGGTCAGCAAGGCCGAATGGATAAGAGTGCTCGTTCTTAAACATCCGGTGTGTTGATGCCGAGGTAGGGAGTTCAACCCCTACACCGGTCAGTTTGACTAAATTGTTGACTTCTCGTCCTTGACTTGGGGACATGACATGACATTGGCACCTTGCCGTCTTGACAGACGATAGTTTGTGCTTTAAAAAGGCATAATAACTTTTAACTATGGCGGTAGCGAGTGTGACTGATAAGGCCAATTTGCGCTGTAAATGTCCGTTCACAGTGGGTGCATGTGAACACGTGGTCATTTCCACCATCATGCACCATCTTACGTCTCAAACGCTTGGTGTGTGACTTTTCTGCAATAATTTTCTCCTTTGACTTTATTCCATTTCTGATATTTGCCCTCCATGCAACACGTTCAGCGGCGACTTGCTCCCAATGTGCATTATCAATGCCTGTATCATTCATGTCCCGCTTACACACATCTTTGTATCGTAGTAGAGGCCGACCCTGAGATCTCTTACCCATCTGTAATTCACCAAAAAAGATATCCTTTGGTATTCTACCATCATCCATCCTCCTAAGATGTCCTATCCATCTAAGTCTACGAAGACTGAGCATGGAATACACCGTCACACAACCTGATCTTTCCAATACTTCAGTATTTGTGATTTTGTCTTGCCACTTAATACCAAGAATTCTTCGCAGACACCGCATATAAAAGCTGTTTAAATTGTTCTCTAAAAAAAAAAAAAAAAAAACTGTACACTTGGGGACATACATTACAAGTATCTGAGTAGTCGGAGTGGGTTCGCCAGATTGCGAGGGACACTGGTATAGGGAAGGTAATCCACACTCAAAGATCATTCTAGTACCCCAGAAATAGAAGCACGTGTACGGACTTGGCTTGAGTTCAGTTCACTTCATGCAATTTAGAACTTTGCAGCATGCATGTGACGAGATGCGATAAAACATACCAGGCAAATAATCGTGCAACATATTATTTTTGGCTTCAGTGTTTCAATCCCCTAAGGAAATGCATTGCTTTATTTTAAATACTATATTGTATTTGTTTCGCATGTCGTAGAATTACTCATCTAACAATACACTGTGAGAATGGCAACAATGCTGAAGATCGTGGTATCTCTGGCTGTGTGCTTGACCTATCTTTGTCTGGAGGTTGATACCGCTCCTGTTGGTCAGTATGAATTGGATGGGTATGACGTCAACATTGTGGATGGCACAGATCTCTGCCTGGAACTTCAATACGAATGTATAAGGTCAGTTCTCACGCCAGGCTGTTATGTTATATGTTTGTATGTCCGTGTGTAGCTGTGTCTGGCAGAGACAATAACGAGTATATTTGACCATTTAACTCAACGATAAATCGGTACTAACGTATGGATTAGAAACACGTAGAACAAATAAAAACCCCGGGAAGGTTAACCCGGTCAACAAATGCCCGCAGAAGTCGAAGTGTCGGCATAACGGCGCAAGGACGCAGCTCTGCAGTAAACAGGCACAACGCAATCACGTCCGAAAAAACTATCCGGATGAACGCAGAAGAACTGATGATTTAACCGAGTCACAAATGTGCGGCCTACCAACAGAACTTGATAACAGCAGTGAATCAAGAGATGAGGAAAATACCCTGGCACTGGATAGGACTTACACTGAGAATTATTTAACAATAAGCTCTTTTTCCCTGGAACCCACAATGCAAGCGAAATACAGGAAAACATAAACACACACGGAGAAGAGAATTAGAGACAGAAAAGAATGACATGAAGATGATAAGAACACCTTTGTATGGAGTGCCTTAATGTGGGATAAATGGTAAAATAAGAAGAAAAATGGATATCCCAATTCTGACATAGAAGCACCGAGAGCTGTAGGTATTACAAAATCATTCAACAAATTAATTAAGAACAGAAAAAAGGACATTTACGTGGAATATCTGCAGTAGAGGTGGAATAGGGAAGAAGACTTATGAGGCAAAATACTAGACTTACTCGGCCACAGCGTCTTTTGTCAATCTCGTGAGTCGCTGCAGGGTCAACTGTTTTGAGCTTTCATCTTTTGTTTGTGTGGGTTTATACTAAAACAAAGATGCAGTATCAAATTTTCTATCTGATTACGCGCCATCAGATGATTAATCGTCTTAAACGACTTGCCATATCTGCCATGGGCCTATACATCGCTGAAATGTTGTCACTGCAAAATGTTAGTTAGTTAGTTAGTTAGTTAGTCGCGGTTCCAAATTCACGGCAACGGGTCGTCCCCATTATGCTCCGTTCCTGTGCCAGTGAATATCACACAAAATGGAGCTACGGAGTTCGTGCTTTGTGCGGCGCTTTCGGTTGTCTGCCCTGAGGAAAGAGACCGAGCCATATGTGATAAAACCTGGGTCAATGAAGTCTTTCTGGTGACTGCCATTTCCATGGAAAATGAAGTGTATTTCTCGTGGAGGACTTTTGTGTTGGCATTCTGGCGGCCCGTTGCGTGGAGTTGGAACCACGACTAACTAACTAACTAACTAACTAACTTACTAACTAACTAACTAACTAACTAACTAACTAACTAACTAACTAACTAACTAACTAACCAACCAACCAACCAACCAGCCAGCCAACCAACCAACCAACCAACCAATCAACCAACCAACCAACCAACCAACTAACTAACTAACTAACTAACTAACCAACTAACTAACTAACTAACTAACTAACTATCTTTTAAGCGTAGAAGAGCAAAGCATGTGTTACAAGATCCTGTGTATCTGCTTGGTTACGTCGTATCCTGTTTGATTAGTATATTGAATATTCTTATAGTTGTCAATCGATCCACCATTTTCATCTTCTTCCCCTGTCACTATATTCACATCTGTGTTCTTGTGCATGCTCTTATTGTTAACGTATAGGGTTTCATTTACGTAATGTACCAAACCACATCATGTATTGTTTATATCCTTTTCGATTGCTATAAGTGACAATCAATGCCGTAGATTAATTTACCTCGGTTAATTATCAATATGTACTCAATACTCTAGGACCGACTGTGAAGAACGCTGTACAAATCTAAATTATGGAAAGGGACTCTGCATCTCAAGATTCATCAAGTGCAACAACTTGGATGTCCTCTACAAGAAATGTACGTGTCTGGGACAAGGGTCATCAGAATTTGCAGATTCTGGAGAAGGGTCCTCATCAACTGTCTCAAATTCTGATGTTGACAATTCTAACTCCTCAGCCTCTGGTACCTCTGTAGCTAAGAAATCAGCAAGTAAGCCAGAGGCAGCATCTAATGCCCCAGCTTTAAACAAACCCACAGCTGCCCCAGGTAATGCAGCAGTAACAGCAGCAAGAGCAGCAAGAGTAGAAAGAGCAGCAAGAGTAGAAAGAGCAGCAACAGCAGCAACTGCAGCAACTGCAGCAACAGCAGCAACGGCAGCAACTGCAGCAACGGCAGCAACAGCAGCAACGGCAGCAACGGCAGCAACAGCAGCAACGGCAGCAACGGCAGCAACGGCAGCAACGGCAGCAACAGCAGCAACGGCAGCAACTGCAGCAACGGCAGCAACAGCAGCAACGGCAGCAACAGCAGCAACGGCAGCAACCGCAGCTACGGCAGCAACCCCAGCTACGGCAGCAACAGCAGCAACAGCAGCAACGGCAGCAACAGCAGCAACAGCAGCAACAGCAGCAACAGCAGCAACCCCAGCTACGGCAGCAACCCCAGCTACGGCAGCAACAGCAGCAACAGCAGCAACGGCAGCAACAGCAGCAACAGCAGCAACGGCAGCAACCCCAGCTACGGCAGCAACAGCAGCAACTGCAGCAACAGCAGCAACCCCAGCTACGGCAGCAACAGCAGGAACAGCAGCAACGGCAGCAACGGCAGCAACGGCAGCAACAGCACAGCAGCAACGGCAGCAACAGAACCAACAGCAGCAACAGCAGCAACGGCAGCAACGGCAGCAACGGCAGCAACGACAGCAACGGCAGCAACAGCAGAGACGGCAGCAACGGCAGCAACAGCAGCAACAGCAGCAACGGCAGCAACAGCAGAGACGGCAGCAACGGCAGCAACAGCACATCAGCAACCGTAGAAACAGAGGAACAGCAGCAACAGCAGCAACAGCAGCAACAGCAGCAACGGCAGCAACTGCAGCAACAGCAGCAACGGCAGCAACGGCAGCAACAGCAGCAACAGCAGCAACGGCAGCAACGGCAGCAACGGCAGCAACAGCAGCAACAGTAAAATATTAGGCCCACAACGTATTATTGTAGGTGCCACTCTAAAATGCATGTTCTCAAGTCTCAACAATTTGACTTTAGTTTATTTGGTGGCGTTGTGCCATAGATTCTTAATATTGTTGAAATTCTGCATTGTTATGGCCAGTTCACGTCAGATTTTCTTTTGAGGAGTCCCATGTTGTAGACTATGGATTCAAGATATGCAGTTTGTTACATTTTAATTTCATTTTTCTTGATTGTGATTCTTGGTCTGACATGTAGTTTTGACAGTCGACGTTGTATTTGTTTATGGTAAAATATGTTAATATTCACTATGTCTTTTGAAAGATGCAATGGCAAACTGCTGAAAGTAAAAACTTGCCGAGAAATCACAAACAGCCAAAAATTTGCTGCAGTTGACTTCATCGTCTTGTAAATAATATGCAACTAACTTACATTTTGAAAGATAGTGTTAAATATTATATGTGATGTTAACAAATGATGAAAAATTAGAGATATTTCTAGTTAGATCCCTCGATATTAGAGCCAGAAGATATTAAGTGGATGCTGAGTTCAATATAAATCGGGAAAATAAAACTAATAAAGAAGATTGCACAAGCAGCTGACCAGAATGCGAACTAGAATGAAGAAAAAAATAACTCAGCTGTATGAATACATTGTGGGAGAATAGAATTGCGCTGAACTTCAGAATAGAACTCATGTTTGGAGTTGTAATCTACACTGTTCGTACTTTGCTAGCAGAGACCAACAGTCGAACTTTTGGGAGTTCGCTGCGTACATTACTAACTGGACCATGGTTTATGGAGGTCATAGCGAACACTTGAGAGGGTATGCATAGGTCTGTCTGTGATGTGTATTCACTTCCGGCAGTCCCTATGGATATCACAAATGCACTTAGCTAAAGAAAGTGTCTTAAGCTGCATTTTTGTGACCATTATTGTACACATGAAGATCTCATTTGTATAAATGACAGTTTATAAATAATGCAATGGCCATATTATGAATAAAATGAAAAAAGCAATCTTTCTTATACTCATATTGGTCAATTTAGTGATGAATGATATAGTATCCGTCTGTGTCTGTCAGTCAGAGTGTCTCTCTGAATGTCTGTGTGTCCGTCCGCCCGCCTGTTAAAAAAGGGAGAGATAACTTTAGTGAGATGAGGGGAAAAGGGAAGAGAGGAAAAGATGATAATTCCAAATTATTTAGAACACAAAAACGTAGATAAGAGAACGGATAATAAAAGGGAACGAAAGAGGCAAGGTGAGAAGAGGAAATAGTAATAGACCAAGAGGATATACGGGAACAGATGTCCAATGGAAAGTGTTTGAAGGCTCACAGCGAACCTGGACCGTCAAGAAACAGACAAGTAATAAGAGTATGCTTGGGATCTACTTAGAGGCAGGGGTTGAAAACATTAGATTATAATTAGTCATACGATTAGATAGATTTTTTAAAAAAATGCCACTTCGACCAAAGCCACTAGTGCTGCATCGACAGACTCAGCCAATCCTACAGGTGCTTGAGCTGCATCCAATGATCAACTCAACTCCAGTTCTCCCATCCATCGAGCTAACAACGGCAGTGACAATCCATTAGTCACACACAGAAGCATGAAACCAACCAGTACCATTATGTGACAGAAAACCGTATATTATTTAGGACAACACTTCCAAGGTTTTGATATCCCAGGGCTGAAATTATCTCTATAGACAATAACTGTAATTACATATAAATATTTTGACAGTAAAAATTCGAAAAAAAATTAAGTAAAGGACTCTTCCCTACATCCTGTAGTATATTGGATATACGTTACCAGCCCCATACTTTAATAGACCAATGGACACTCCAGAACGAAGAAACAAAATAACTTTAGTGAGATGAGGGAAAATATATGGCCAATATTTCATTGACCACTTCTACTTAACAAAACATTTCGTGGCACCTATTTTAAAATGGATCAACCTAGAAACCCAAGGGGATCAATAAAACAAACTCACATCGGCGGGATTCGAATACACGATGCCCCAGTCAGCAGGCGAGTGGTCTAGCCATTGCGCTACCGTGACCTCTTCTATTAACAGTAGGAAGAACTTGGTGTGGGCACTTACAGTGATAAGGTCATCACAAATATTTGGCCAATAAGGCCATCACTAATATTTGGCCAATAAGGTCATCACTTACATTTGGCCAATAAGGTGACCACATATATTTCGCCAATAATGTCATCACTAATATTTAGCCAATAAGGCCATCAATTATATTCGATCAATAAGGTTATCACTTATATTTGGCCAATAAGGTCATTACATATATTTGGCCAATAAGGTCATCACTTATATTTGGCCAAAAAGGTCTTTATTTATATTTGGCCAATAAGGTAATCACTTATATTTGGCCAATAAGGTCATCACTTATATTTCCTCCGAAGTCGGAGAGGATCTGCCTGCACGGCGAGGAACCACCAGTCTGCACACCAATAAGCCAGACATGGGACAACGGATACTCACGTAAACCTCAGTCCGGTATGACATCACACTGATGTTGGACAACAGGATGTCACCATCCAACATACAGAATTTCACGATGGATTTCATAGCCAGCGAATGCAAACAACAACAACAACAACAACAACAACAACAACAACAACAACAACAACAACAACAACAACAACATCACTTATATTTGGCCAATAAGGCCACCACTTATATTTAGCCAATAAGGCCTTCACTTATATTTGGCCAGTAAGGCCTTCACTTATATTTGGCCAATAAGGCCATCACTTATATTTAGCCAATAAGGCCTTCACTTATATTTAGCCAGTAAGGCCTTCACTTATATTTAGCCAATAAGGCCTTCACTTATATTTGGCCAGTAAGGCCTTCACTTATATTTAGCCAGTAAGGCCTTCACTTATATTTAGCCAGTAAGGCCTTCACTTATATTTAGCCAATAAGACCATCACTTATATTTAGCCAGTAAGGCCATCACTTATATTTAGCAAATAAGGCCTTCACTTATATTTAGCCAATAAGGCCATCACTTATATTTAGCCAGTAAGACCATCACTTATATTTGGCCAGTAAGGCCTTCACTTATATTTGGCCAGTAAGGCCTTCACTTATATTTAGCCAGTAAGGCCATCACTTATATTTAGCCAGTAAGACCATCACTTATATTTAGCCAATAAGACCATCACTTATATTTAGCCAGTAAGACCATCACTTATATTTAGCCAGTAAGGCCCTCACTTATATTTAGCCAATAAGGCCTTCACTTATATTTAGCCAGTAAGGCCATCACTTATATTTGGCCAGTAAGGCCCTCACTTATATTTGGCCAGTAAGGCCTTCACTTATATTTAGCCAGTAAGGCCATCACTTATATTTAGCCAGTAAGACCATCACTTATATTTAGCCAATAAGGCCATCACATATATTTAGCCAGTAAGGCCTTCACTTATATTTGGCCAGTAAGGCCATCACATATATTTAGCCAGTAAGGCCATCACTTATATTTGGCCAGTAAGGCCTTCACTTATATTTGGCCAGTAAGACCATCACTTATATTTAGCCAGTAAGGCCATCACTTATATTTGGCCAATAAGGCCATCACTTATATTTAGCCAATAAGGCCATCACTTATATTTGGCCAGTAAGGCCTTCACTTATATTTAGCCAATAAGGCCATCACTTATATTTGGCCAGTAAGGCCTTCACTTATATTTGGCCAATAAGGCCTTCACTTATATTTAGCCAATAAGGCCATCACTTATATTTAGCCAATAAGGCCATCACTTATATTTGGCCAGTAAGGCCATCACTTATATTTAGCCATTAAGGCCATAACTTATATTTGGCCAGTAAGGCCATCACTTATATTTAGCCAATAAGGCCATCACTTATATTTGGCCAGTAAGGCCTTCACTTATATTTAGCCAGTAAGGCCATCACTTATATTTGGCCAGTAAGGCCTTCACTTATATTTAGCCAATAAGGCCTTCAATTATATTTAGCCAGTAAGGCCATCACTTATATTTAGCCAATAAGGCCATCACTTATATTTGGCCAGTAAGGCCTTCACTTATATTTAGCCAATAAGGCCTTCACTTATATTTGGCCAGTAAGGCCATCACTTATATTTAGCCAGTAAGGCCATCACTTATATTTGGCCAGTAAGGCCTTCACTTATATTTGGCCAGTAAGGCCTTCACTTATATTTAGCCAATAAGGCCATCACTTATATTTGGCCAGTAAGGCCTTCACTTATATTTGGCCAGTAAGGCCATCACTTATATTTAGCCAATAAGGCCATCACTTATATTTAGCCAGTAAGGCCATCACTTATATTTGGCCAGTAAGGCCTTCACTTATATTTAGCCAGTAAGGCCATCACATATATTTAGCCAGTAAGGCCATCACTTATATTTAGCCAATAAGGCCATCACTTATATTTGGCCAGTAAGGCCATCACTTATATTTGGCCAGTAAGGCCATCACTTATATTTGGCCAGTAAGGCCATCACTTATATTTAGCCAATAAGGTCATCACTTATATTTGGCCAGTAAGGCCATCACTTATATTTAGCCAGTAAGGCCTTCACTTATATTTAGCCAGTAAGGCCTTCACTTATATTTAGCCAGTAAGGCCTTCACTTATATTTAGCCAATAAGACCATCACTTATATTTGGCCAATTAAGCCATCACTTATATTTGGTCAGGAAGGCCTTCACTTATATTTGGCCAGTAAGACCATCACTTATATTTAGCCAATAAGACCATCACTTATATTTGGCCAGTAAGGCCATCACTTATATTTGGCCAGTAAGGCCATCACTTATATTTAGCCAGTAAGGCCTTCACTTATATTTAGCCAATAAGACCATCACTTATATTTAGCCAATAAGACCATCACTTATATTTGGCCAATAAGGCCATCACTTATATTTGGCCAGTAAGGCCTTCACTTATATTTGGCCAGTAAGGCCATCACTTATATTTAGCCAGTAAGGCCATCACTTATATTTAGCCAATAAGGCCATCACTTATATTTGGCCAGTAAGGCCTTCACTTATATTTGGCCAGTAAGGCCATCACTTATATTTAGCCAATAAGACCATCACTTATATCTGGCCAACAGGCCATCACATTTTGATGCCAGAGTGCACGGAAGAATGAGTGGCCAGTCGTTCCCTCCCGTATCCAACGGTAAATACAGACATGGAAGCCCTGCCAGACCAGATCATGATAACGTCCTAACCTTTCAATTTACATCCGCTCAATACAGACAGTACCTGACATAAACATAAGAGTAACATACAAGCGGCCCGGTAGTCATGGGTCGGATTCGAATAGAGACGGACTTTTATCATTGATCTCGGCTCCCAGGTCGACCCAGCCAAAATTGGTACGATAAAATCCATGGGAAGTGAAGGCGGCCGGTGGTATACTGGGCATAACAACATCTGGAGTGGCGATTGGTTTATTAAACACTGTATGCCAACTGCTGCATTTGGCGGAAACAACGTTCTTTAATTCACTTAATTACTGTCGTGATGATCTGTTTTGTGGGTACTGGTTTAATTGATGGTGTTTCGTGTTCTGATTCAAAAAGTTGTCATCCATGACATAACATGTCAACACATATCTTCTCCATCTGATTATCAAAAAAGTTCTCAGAGAGAGAGAGAGAGAGAGAGAGAGAGAGAGAGAGAGAGAGAGAGAGAGAGAGAGAGAGAGAGAGAGAGAGAGCGAGAGAGAGAGAGAACGAAGGAATGAACGAACAAACTTTATTTTCACAGGGTTGAGAATTGGGCGCGCAGGCCCGTCTGACATTCTGTTCTTCTTCTCTCTGTCCTCCCATACTTATTTCATTCAACATCACCTATGAAGCTAATCTTAGACAAACAAAAGAACAATATGCATTAACACGCATGGCAAATAATCAATAATACATGACTCTCTAAAGCTATTTTTAGCATGGCCATTATAAATACCTAAGGATGATGTAACGTACCATACATATGGGAATGTTTATTAGCTAGTTGTCGTTTGAGATTATTTCCAATTGTTTTTATTTTTTATTTTTTATATGTAGGGTTATGTAGTCTGAGATAGTGTTCAAACAGTTTGCGACTGTATTTATAGTTATTGGTGGTGATTTTGATTTCTTGTGGAAGATTATTCCACAAGTGAGCGGTAGAGTACGCTAAGTTTGTTTTGTATAAGTCTATCCTAGGTTTAGAGACATGAAGTATGTTTAATCGTTCGCTATGTCCTGTGTTATATTTAAACAGTGGCCAAAGGTAGCATGGAGCATTTTGAAACATAATTTTATGAATATGTTAAGCCTTATTAAAAAGGTAAGCGTTTGTGGAGTGGCAGTAACTGAAGACGTTCATGTAGGTTATATCTCCCCCCCCCCCCCCCCCTTACCCCCCGGGAGGAAAGGGTTACCAATTCCTTCTTAATCCGCCATCATAAGAAAACCCGAAAAGGGCTTATGAACCCCTAAAAGTGGAACAAAGACAGATAAGTGAAATATCCGATCTTTATATATATATATATAAATAGGCTTTCCTATGGAAGGCGTCGTGAGTTTTGGGAATTTACTGAGGGCAAAGAGGAGTATACTCAACTCTGTGAATAAAATTTGACCCTGTGAGTTCTCCAAGCCACCTGTTACTCACGCCACAAATGATAAACACTGTTTGATGTATCAACTGTAATAAAGAAAATGATGAACAAAATCAACAAGGAAAAACACGAACTCATGTTCTAAGTTAACAAATATATTGGGACAAATGTTAGGGTTACGGGGAGATCTGTGATCTTTTGATGAAAAAAAACAAAACAAAAACATACCACACTCATGTTGCAAACAATATGGACAGTCAATCCAATATAAGATCATGCAAATCCAATTCCATCTAATAAGTAATTATAAATGTTCTCGACTACAAATATATGTGAAGTTCTTCCTTTAAATCCACTGAATGAGTAGGTGCAAAAAACACTTATCTGCTAACTAACGTGTATCTGTGTCCATTGCCAGTAAACATTAGAGAAAGTTCTTAAAATGTCTCTGCTCTAAAACTACTTCTTCTCCACCTGATGAACAGGATCAGGCAAACATTCACTGGGTGAAAATACTCTGGTGTTTCTTTAATACACAGAATACTGTACTGGTCCACATAACTTTAGACGAAGATGCTTTGACGTTGAAGAGGTCAGGTGATCATTCCATATAGCGAGGATCCACTCTTTAGGCTGTCCAAAATGCAAAGTCCTCAAATAATTAGATGTGACAAAGAAGACCGTCCCATGGTATATGGTCATGGTTCCGAATAACTCAACAGTCATTAGCAGACCAAATATGTGAGACCAAGTTAATGATGTACAAATAAGCCAAAAACACTCAACCCAGTTCTGGCCATATAAATATAAATACCAACCCTTATGGATTTGAAATAAACCCAAATGCCTTGATGAAATGATAATGTCATGATACGGTAAAACGTCAGGATGAGATAAAGATGTCATGAGGAAAGAAAGACATCAGGATAAGAAAAAACGTCATGTTGAGTCAAAAGATCATCATGTTGAGACAAAACGTCAGGATGAGATATTGACACCATGGTGAGATAAAGACGTCATGATGAGACAAAACGTCAAAGATATTATAATGACGTCATGTTGGGACAAACGTCATGATAACATCTCACCATCTTATGTCATGTCCGCAACTCTTAAAACGTACAAATGAATGTATTCTTTATATAGTGCCCTTCTCATCTTTATAATCATTAACACTTGCCTATTCTACTGGGGTTAAATTCGAACATAATTCTTTCAGAATTCATGGAAAATTAGAAATGAACCAACATTAACTTGTGAGACATTCACACACACAAAACCAAATAGATCTTTTCATGAAATAATGAACATAAGAAATATTGAGATTCATCAGGTAGAAATTCATCTATCTCTTAATATGAACAAAGATACGAACACCTGAACGTAATTGCTTCACATCTGTCTCCGTCGAGCAGGAGTTAAAGACGTGATTCGAAATCCTGCCCCTTTAGCAAGCGCCACAGTTGCACCAGAAATTCAGTATCGAACTACATGATGGTATTCACTCAGAAAGCAATTGGCAAAACACTAAACGTAAAATTCCGTCAGGTCATTAACAGCAATGAAACAATACTGGCCTTGAGTGAAACGTCCTGCAAAATGATGACCATATGTCTAGCGGTCTTTTCCACATGAGCAAAATCTAGAGAAAAGAACATTACATTCAATCGCATATTCTCGTATTATATTCAAGAAAAAATGTGAAAATTGAGAATCCAATTTAAAAAGTGCATAATAGTGCAAGATACAAATTCCTAAGAAAAGTCTCCGCAGCATGAAGAAGAATTCTTATGACGTGCATTGATCGAGAACAATTCTCACAGCACATGATGAGCACTCATAGTGAATAATTTCTATAGCATAAGGAAGAATGTTGAATGATATGCATTCATAGTGAAATGGCACTCCCATAGCAAATAGAAATATCATTCACAAGAAATGGAATTTAAATATGAAAAATCATTAATGGGATAGCTGCCGGTGTCTTTTCAGAAAGCGACAAATCTGGTTATTGTCTCACTGAAATGTTAACTTTCACAGCTGCACAATCTTACACCCAGACAACATGTTACCTTTATTACATTTACATCTGGTATCGTCAAACTATGTTAGGTAGGGGTAAGCTTACCTCCGAAGAGAATACAAGGAAAAATAAAATAAATGCAAAAATATGGAGTGTCCCTCAGTTAGTCCATGGCCAACATGACGCTCTATAATACTGCCGGTAAATTTCCAGACTTAGAGATGCTTTGCTCAGTGAGGTCTGCCAATCTGCTCACTACATTTGCAAAGCCAAGCTGTGCTAATGTTTTTGAAAAATATCAAATATCGATGATAAAATTCAGTATGGAGCTCCGATTTGCTCAAGTATGCTCAAACATTCAGAAATACTGTGGTGAACGATGATAGAAATATCACAAGAGGCAGTAACTGAAGATGTTCATGTAGATAATATTTTTGTCGGTAAGCTTTGTACCATTAATTAAACGCACTGCTCTTTCCTGGTGTGAATAAAGGCGTTTTGCTATTGATTTTGTGTATCCATCCCAGATTTTGGAGCAATAGTCAATATGTGTTTGTATGTGGGAAGTATAGAATATCTTTCTTGTGGTTTCACCAAGGAAATTTTTAAGAAAGTATAATTTCATTGAGCACCATGATATAATTCCATAGAGCATCAAATCACATGCTTGAAGTTATATTTGGGGATTATATATTGGTCGGACTTTGCTAGCGGACAGACTTCGAATAATGCAATTTGTTGATGTTAGAACGCCGAATTTTCCTTCGGGAGACCCGGGTTCGAATCCTCAGTAAGGTGTGGGATGTGTTTCTGTCGGGGGGGGGGGGGGGGGAGGAGAGAGAAATTCATAACCTGCACAGTTCGCGGCAACTGCACTAGCCAGGCGGTCTTAATTCCTTAGGCTCAAAGACCCCACTGTCATACACCGCAAGGTACTATATTGCAGTAAATGACAAATGACAGTTAGTTATCTATTGGGGCACCATATTGCACTCTGGACACATCCATAGGTGCTCAGATTCTCCCTCAACGTATGCATCAGCGCCCGGAGGATAATGGTGCCTGTTCTGTGTTGGTTGACAAGGCACCTCATTCTCCGGTTTGTTAGAGACGCATTGCATGCAGTGAAAAAAATACGACAGGTGAAATGGTTTGGTCACATAACTAGAATGCCAATTGACAGTATACTTCTTTTGCGTTCATCTTGAATTGTTTGTTTTGACGTAATTGTGTTGTCCCTGTTTACAGCAGAGCTGAGATATTTGAACCTTTCCGCCGACACATCCGACTTCTTTAGGCATTAGCTAGCTGAGTTACCTTCCCGGATGTTTCGTAGGAAGTGTTTTTATTGTTGTGGGTTTATCACCATCTCAACTGGCCCATTTAGAACAGCCAAAGACATACCGGCCAACACTCAAGGGAAGGCAAGGGCAGACCATGGGCTTTCCCCGCCATCTAAGGAGGCTTACATAATTGCAGAGCCGACACATAGCGTTCTGTTACTGGGCTCACCCAAGGAATCGTCATGTTTCTAATTAACAGTTTACCACAACAATCAATGATGTACAGACCAAATGGAACCAGACGAAGAAACTGACCATGTTAACGATGGGCAAAATGGAATTAAATTTCATGGGAATCTCGATGCGTGAAGCCTATTATGGGACATTCTTCCGCTCGTTGTGTTTCACATCGACACCGCAAGGTACAAGAGGAACAAGATGGGATGACGATGAGGATGAAGATTGCATACAGTGCTAACTAGGTCATGGTGTATGTAGGAAATATGGAACCCCCGAGGCATCGTGCGTGACAGGATGTTTGAACACTTCGGGCAGTTTTTGAGTGTATTGCAAATCCAGTTGGCTCAAAGGCTTGTGTAAATCTGCATTTTTTTGTAATTATTAATATGCACATGAAGATCTTATACGTGTACATCAGATAATGAATTCGTCAAGGGTTAAACTAAAAACAACGAAACGATCTGTCTCCTCATTATATTTACAAATGTAGTAATGGATGGATAGTATGGTATCAGTCTGTCTATTTGTATGATTTCTGTCTGTCTGTCTATCCGTCCTAAGCAGAGGCGAAATTCTTTTCATCTGAAGACCAAACGTGAAAGAAGACAAGACGAGAATGTAAAGTTAATGTAAGGCAAAACAGGAGAGAAGAGAAATTGCAATAATAGAGATCGATAGAAGGTAAGGTGCCGGTCTCTGTGGCTAAGGGGTAGAGTTCGCTAAATGCAACCCCGCCCACAGCGTTCGAAATCGGCTGCAGGCAATTGGGAAGAGACACACATCTAACAGATGCACCCTATTATTGATTGTTGAACTGAGGAATGCCACTCTGCCTGAAGTATGGTTGTGTTCATAATGAGAAGATGAGTTAGTAATTGGACAAAGAAACAGATGAGAGCATTCTGATTCTTGAAGAGTGGATGGGACTTCATACCGAACACCAACTGACAAGAAACAGCTAAGGAAAGAGAGTGTGTTTTATATGTTAGATGTTGAGAGCAGTTTTTTTCCCAACCCAGTCAATAAGTAGATATTAGTCTGACAGTTTAATACCACAGCAATAAGACACAACATCAAGAGAACAAAACAAGTACACGAGAATGACAAAGACATTGGAAAAATTCAAGTCCAGCAGACATGTGATATGTTCGAATGCAGCTGAGCATAATATTTTCAGAATTAATTTTTCAAAGGTTTTCGATTATGTCCTACTACTATAATTGAGCTGTTCACTTTATGTGATATTTAATTCTGCGGTATGCACTTGTCGACATGTAGAGGAAAATATCCCAGGCAATAAATCGCGCAGCCTGTTGCTTGCGGTTCTCTGATTAAATTCACTGAGACACAACAGTATAGTCGCCTGGTGGTTGAATGTATAGACAGTAACTGATGTTTTTTTTTTAAATTGTTGTTGTTGTTGTTGTTGTTGTTGTTGTTGTTTGCGCTCGCTCGCTTTGAAATCAAGCGTAGTCTATATACGTTCTACTACTTCTAGTAGACTGGGACAGGTTTTTGGGTGTGGATTAGCTTCCCTTATTACCAGTGCACTTCGCCATCAGTCGAACTCAATCTGATGTCAGAGGTACTTGTAAGTTAAATCCCCAAGTCAAGGACCAGTCATCAACATTTTAGGCCAACTGACCGGTGCAGGAGTTGAACCCGCTACCCCAGTCAGTGATAACATGGAGAATGTTTTGGATGGCATATGGAAGATAACTTTAGGATGGGAACGCGCATAGAGAAAATCCGTTTTCTCGAAGTTCTGATCTTGTAGAATTTCAATATTGTTCGTCTCCTTTGACGCTCTATAAACTGTTTGGTAAAGTTTTAAGCTCAAAAGCCACGAATGTCTTATTTAGTGATTGTGAAGTGCTCCATTACTTTCATTCGTGTGTAGCCACAATAAAGATCTTACCTCATCATCATCTCATCTCTTTTCATCTTATCTAATCACATCATCATCTCATCTCATCATATTCCTCTTGTACCTTGCGGTGTCGTGGTATAGCATAAACGGCCGGAGAGTGCCCTTGTATGAGCTTCATATATCAAGATTTCCATAGACTCTGTTATTCCCTCTGTTCATCGTTTGCGTGGTGGTCGGCCATGTTCTAATGAACTTTATATTAACTTGTCTGGTAGTGTTATGGAATAGTTTTTTTGTTTTTTTTAAAATACTATTTAACCTGTGGACTGTGTTGGCAAGTCTTAGTACGACATCTCTTGACAGTCCGCATTTGTTGTTGATTACAGAGATAAAGATGTACACAATGTGTGACATTTCCATTTCCTTCATTGTTGATTGTAATCTACGGTGGCAAGTAGTTTTGATCGTGAATAATATTTTTTCCACGCAAATATGCAAGAAAATAAACACATGTCGTGACGTAGAGATCTGAATAAAGGATTACATCAGTTGTCTTTGTAGCAGATGGTTAGAAATGGAATTGCATCTAAAAAAAGGAGATATTTTTAATAATAAAGATTGAATAACATTCCATTCTAGAAAGGAATAAACGTTGTGGTTTCTAAATAGAACACTTCTGCCATAAATCACATAATGTCATTAACCCCCATAGTATGTTAGGATGGTTGGCGCTCAGAACCCAGTCTTCATGAACCATGATCTTCTAGAAACAACTTTTTTTTTTTAAATAGGAAGACCAATATTCTACTACATATGCATGATGACCAACATTCCACCATACATGCAGGAAGACCAACAATCTATCACATATACCGAAAGACCAACAGTCTACCACATAAGCAGAAAGACCAACAATCTACCACATGTCCAGAAAGACCTACAATATAAGACAGCAAGAAGACCAACAATCTACCACATGTCCAGAAAGACCTACAATATAAGACAGCAAGAAGACCAACAATCTACCACATGTCCAGAAAGACCTACAATATAAGACAGCAAGAAGACCAACAATCTACCACATGTCCAGAAAGACCTACAATATAAGACAGCAAGAAGACCAACAATCTACCACATGTCCAGAAAGACCTACAATATAAGACAGCAAGAAGACCAACAATCTACCACATGTCCAGAAAGACCTACAATATAAGACAGCAAGAAGACCAACAATCTACCACATGTCCAGAAAGACCTACAATATAAGACAGCAAGAAGACCAATAATCTACCATATATGCAGAAAAACCAACAATCTACCACATTTGCAGAAAGACCAACACTCTACCATAAATACAGGAAGACCAACAATCTACCACAAATACAGGAAACCCAACAATCTACCAAATATACAGGAAGATCACCAATCTACCACATATGCACCTATACTGGAATGACATACAATCACACATCCGACTCCCGCTGCTCCGTCTCGTCAATCAATGGAGCCTGTTCACTACTGCTGGAGGTTAGAAATCCACGATTACTGTAGGCTGTCGCCAGTGCTTCAACTTCTTCTAGAGCTCTTCCCGCTTCTCGGGCTTTGTCTGCCCGAATACCATCCAACTCTTTGGCACTGTGGCTTATTTTCTTGTCGAAGGAAGTGGTGTTAAACCCTGTATGGATAACAATGAGTAACAGATGATGGCGGGTGTCTGGTATACGGGCACAACAGAATAATCAAGTAAATATCCCTTTCAGGCGTTTTATGGTGCTTTAGTATAGACCCATATTGTTATAGACCAATCGGCACTAGATAGCTGATGTGGTCGGTGTCACATCGGCCGCCTTTACTTCCCAAGACATTTTCTGATACCCATTCAATAGCCCAGATCAATATTATGATATTCATTCAGTAGTCCAGATCAATATTATGATATTCATTCAATAGCCCAGATCAATATTATGATATTCATTCAATAGCCCAGATCAATTTTCTGATACCCATTCAATAGCCCAGATCAATTTTCTGATACTCATTCAATAACCTAGACTGATAGGCTGATAGGCTAACAGGGAATGCACCTCTTGGTGGTAGTTTGCCCATGGACAAGGGGGGGGGGGGAGGTGGTCTTGCGCTTGTGGGACCAGGTGGAGAAGGCGGAGAATCAGATTGGGAACCCATATCGGGGAAAGAATGAGATTGCGGGGTATCGGCAGGGGTTCTGGAAGACTCTCAAAATTGAGAGGGAAGACCAGGAGAACTTTTAATCAGATAGCGGTGGGAACGATTATGACTCTTCGCTGGCTGTTGAACGAGGGGACGGAGCACGTATGGGAATGTCCTGAGTGCAGTGATGTCGGTTCTTAACTCAACTCAACACAACTCAATAGCCCAGATCAATTTCCTGATACCAATTTAATAGCCCAGATCAATTTTCTGATACTCATTTCATAGCCCTGATCAATTTTCTGATACTCATTCAATAGCCCTGATCAATTTTCTGATACCCATTCAATAACCCAGATCAATATTCTGATACTCATTCAATAGCTCTGATCAATTTTCTGATACCCATTTAATAGTCCTGATAAATTTTTTGATACCTATTCATTAGCACAGATCAATTTTCTGATACCCATTCAATAGCCCAGATCAATTTTCAAAATTCATAGACGTTACACTTTAATCTATTTTGCTTTGGTTATGTTTTCGACATATTCCGAGTACTTTTGGTATACGTTTCATCTGCACAACATCTACACAGGACCATCCACATTTTGTTCCTGGCCGAGAAGTTTGGCAGTCGATCTATGCCTTATAGATATGTGAGTAGTAGGACATAATCGAAAACCTTTGAAAAATTAATTCTGAAAATATTATGCTCAGTTGCATTCGAATATATCACATGTCGAGATATAAAGGAGGCAACGCCCACCCTAAACTGACCCATTATACAATGTCTTTCACACCACAGTCGAACCTATTTTTAGTTAGAGGCTGAAGCCACACCAACTCCAAATTGACCAATAAGGGATTATATTATCTTACATTGAACAAATTTCCAAAATGCAGAATACAACTCATGAAAAGTAAACAATGGTTTGACAATGAAGCTTACCAGAAAAATTGATTCTCCACCGATTAAGCTCATAGTCAAACTCTTCAATTTCCTGAAACCGGTGTCCCCACAGAATTTCACTGGCAATGTAAGAGGTTCGTGCTTGACAAGTTTCACCTGAAGATGATTGCAAATTATTGAAATTAATTAGTTTCTATCTTCCTGCAATCGCCTTCTGTCCTTGAAAAGTATCTGAAATTGAAAAATGCCATTAAGGTCTCATAACTCGAGGAAGCGAAGTTCCCAGCTGCACCTAATTTGTAAAAGTCCAGGACAATATATACTGCACTATGGTCACCACAATTATAACCAACGCTTCTGAAGCTGGTTGAACGATGTGGAAAGTTCCTTATTTTCACAAATCGGATGGATGGTCAGTCAGGGCTGAGACACCGTGAAAGGTACATAACAGACTGAAAGCCCGCGTTGGCGATGGCATGTCACATTCCCGCCAGAGTGAGTGTAAATATAGAATAATATTTTAAGGAGTGAATATTACTGTGTATTGCATACCAACCGATGGAAGTGACATGATTAATTATGTGATATGAGATATGATATTCTGTGCAGTGCTTTCGTGGTTCAATGCGATGTCAGTCACTGGTTTCAGAACGAGGAGGATGATATAGAAGGCTCTTATAGTATTGGGTAGTAACTACAACAAGATCCAGCTTAGGCCCCTATAGACGAGCCTGGAGTGCCAGATACAGGGAGGACGACTAGACCTCCAGATTCCAATCACCAGAATTCAATAGAAGCTAAACACGACTTCAAATGACACTGAGATGCCCCTTAGACCCGACCCGTGACAGTGATCAAAGACAAACCAATAATTACATATCACACAAGTATATGGAAATGCGCCGGCTGCCTGGCCGAGGGGTTAGCAAGCTTTCTCCGTTAATCCCGAATACTCTCGTGGTTGACGTGAGCGCACGAGAATTAGAAGTGGTTCGAAATGCGCCAGTGACTTATGAGAGTATGGAGCCGGCCGCTCAGAAAGTCTTGGCGTGCTGATGAGCGTAATCTAGACTAAGAATCAACATACAGCTGAAAGATGCTGGTGTTGACCGCAATATCCTGAAACAGGATGGAAACGCGGGGAAAAAATATGGAAATGCAACAAGAAGTAGTGAAGAAGAAATACAAAGATAATATGTGGACCAAATCACAAGAAATCAAGATAAGATTTGAAGGTTTCAACACACAAGGAAGGAATGGAAGAGCTGAAGATGTAATGAGTGATTTTGGATTAGGAATAATACACGAAGGAGAAGGAAAAGCAGACTTACATAATAATACAATGATTGGAAACATTGTGTAAACAACATACGAGACAGCTTTACACTTGGGAAATTTCCCATAAAAATGGTAAACCAAATTGATTACTAACCAATTACTTAAAGATGTCAACATGCGTTTATAAATGTGAAGACAATGCCAGGCGCTGACTGTAACAGCAATCACGTCCCACTTATTATCATCCTCATATTCCCTGGAAGCTGGAGTGTGCACAGATCTCGGCCCTGGCGCTCTGGATCAACTGTTCTGATATCCCAACATGCCACCCTCTACGTCCATCGTTGTTCTTGGTCTGCCTTGCCTCTTTTCCCATTTACATTTGTCACGATGCTCTCCAATGGATCTTTTCCCATTTCTATTTGTCACGATGTTCTCTAATGCATCTTTTCCCATTACATGACAACAGAATGATATTTGTCTCTGTCTTATAGTTGCACATAATTGTATAGTCATTAGCCTCTGGCAATCCTTGTTAGTTATTCTGGCAGTCCAGGGTATTCGTCTCACGAACAACATCACCAATATTCCAAGCTTTTCCTGATTTATTAATTAACGTCCAGGATTCGCTGCAGTACAGCAATGTAAATCATGTTCTATATAACATGTAAGCACCGTCTTATTACATTCGGTAATAGTAACTTATTGCATAAGACACTTTTAATTTTCTGGAATGCAGAAATGTATAAATAAAGGTAAGATTTATGAGAGGGAAAAAGGGGCTTAAGAACTTGAGACTTAATAAAGTTATTCTAAGAACAGATAAGTACTTTGATGTACGATTCAGGATGGCTGCGAAAAACGAATACAATGCAATAAATAAAATACAAATAACCATCCTGGGGTTCAACTCTTTGCCTACTCCTGGCTCTTTTCCCGTCAATTTTGTTAGTGGTCACCAGTTTTCATCTTTAGTTTTCCTTATAAGGTGCCAAAAAGTTGTAACTGTCTACAACACATAATACCAGAAATATATGAAACAATACAATGAGCCTACGATGGAATATTTCCCCATTGTTTCCCACGATAATATAACTAGAACCGTCTTAGTCGGGAACCCACAAGGTAGAAGAAAATGTGGAAAACTTAAAAGCCTCATACGGAGAAGAGAATAGAAACAGAAAAGAACAATATAGGAAGAACAACGACAGAGCTGCATGGAGTTACTAAAGATAGGAGGGCTTGGGGTGGGTTGGTTGAGTGCTTATAACTCATTGAGGCAAACAGAGCAACAGAAGAAGAGGGAGATGGAATGTTGAAATATTAAGCATGTAAATTCGCATGTGTGTCAGGTCTTAGTCATATATAACTGAGCTACCGTATGACAGTAGACCGTACTACCGAATGTTGGGCGGCGCTCACCAAACCCGACACTCCACATTATGCCAACGGCTTCCGGCGGAGGAGTGCAATTGGGAGGGTACAAGACTTACCCTAGTGCGAGGAAATGCATCCTAAAGATTAAATGGCAGGGCAGACCAAACCCTAAGCCTTGCTCGGTCTAGGACGGGAGCTCCGACAGACGGACGGTTAGAGTCTTGCTTTGCTGAGCCGGCAGCTTCTGCAGCTTATCTTGTTCCAGACGCATTTATGTCGCCTCTCCTCTGGAGTAAAATAGGCAGGCCCAGAGAGGGATCACGCTGCATGGGCAACACATGGTCTCTAAATTCAGCCCAGGCTTTGTGTTATGGAGAGGTGTCATAACACCATTTTACAAGCTCTTGTCTGTCAAGACGGCAAGGTGCCAGTCAGTCAACTTTGCATATATTTTAGTGTTTTATTAAACTGGTGCAAGGAAGATATTACAATAACACATGCGTATCGACCAATGGTGAAGTTAGACATGTGATTAATTAACTGATATGGTAAATTTCCATAAACTGGTATCTGATCTAGACTCCGTTTGATGTAGTTTTTTGAGATGCCAATCCAAACTTTAATGCAGCTGTGAATAGTTTGTTGAATGGGCGCATGTAATGCACCTGGCGAATTCAGCCCTGTCAAGAAATTGTACTCCCCCCACCCACCGCCCTCTCCCCTCTCGCTCATTTCTATTTCGTTGCAGGTGCAAAAGGATTACATACATAACTTAGTTAATAAAGTTGTTGCATATTCTTTACATGAAGTAGCAGTCAACCCCAGCATTTTTTTGGCGGTTCGTGATTCCTGAGAAACTTTACGTTCAGTAGTTTGGCATTGCTTTCTGAACGACGGACACCGATAACTGTTCATTAAAAAAAAAAAAAAAACCAACGTAAGGCTATCTGCTACCAAATCGCTCACAACCCACGAAGTGCGTCCGTAAATCCTTCGCCACGGAGCAAGTGGTTAATACAGATTATACATTCACTCTATAATGAACAAAAAGCAGACGTGAGAATATGTGATGATACAGCATATTAGATTTGGATTAGGAATAATACACGAAAGAGAAGGAAAAGCAGACATAATGATACAATGATTGGAAACAACAGTATGAAGAGGAGCGGTGGTTAGAATGTCGGATTCTCCTTCGGGAGACCTGGGTTTGAAGCCTCGGTACGGTTTGGACTCTTTTTCTGTCGGGGGCACAAAGAAAACCATAACCTGTAAAGATCATGGCGGTTTCACTAGTCGCGGTTCCAATTTCACAGCAAAGCGTCGTCCCCATTATGCTCTGTTCCTGTGCCAGTGAATATCACACACAGACAGACAGACATGAGTCTCTACAAGCCAACAGCCCATTAGGTACACTGTGCAGAAAGCTGCCGCAAGAATGTCAACACAAAAGTCCTCCTTCGATGGAAGCGGCAGTCACTAGAAAAACAGCAGCCACATATTACTACATAAGGCAAACCAGTCCGTCTTGCGACAAAGCCAGCCGCCATTTTTCCGAACATGCAGTTCACACTACAAACAGTCATGGACACATGTAAAAGCGTTTCACTGTACATAATGTCGCCGCCAGAATGCCAACACAAATGTCCTTCATGAAAAATACAGTTCATCGTCTATGGAAGTGGCAGTCACTAGAAAACCACCAGCCACACGTTTCTGCATAAGGCAAAACCAGTCAGTTCTGCGACAAACCCGGTCGCCATTACTCCGAACATGTAGTTCACGCTCCAAAGAAATGCGGACAGATGTAAAAGCATTTCACACAAAATTGACTGCTCACAGTATCGCACCACGCACTCAGCTCAGTAGCAGGGCGACGGAACCATACACTTCCAGTCCAACATGAGGAAAATCCGAATGCAAACGGTAGCCACAAGCATAAATACTTCAGAGGCTTTAACCGTTTAAGTGACTATCCTCCATGTGTGTGTGTGTGTGTGTGTTCGTGCGTGCGTGCGTGCGTGCGTGCGTGCGTGCGTGTGTGTGTGTGGATATATATATATATATATATATATATATATATATATATATATATATATATATATATATATATATATATATATATATATATTAAAGGATTGTTCTTAACCTTCCTCCCAAACGCCACATACACAGAAGCCTTACCTGTAGATTCTACAGATCCAGACATGTACAAAATCACCTCAAAATTAATGTCTGGCTCTGAGTCAAGAGGGCTGATATCATACAGGGGACTGTCCTGGTCAATCACGTGGGTGATGATCACCGGCCACAGAAGGCACATCCGGTCAGACATGTTATTGGCCATGAACCCGCAGTGGTGTTGATACAGTGGGTAGTAGGCGCCTTCTTCGGCTGCTAAACCTCGGATCACCATTCCAGTTATGGAAGCCCCCACCAAATGAGATTGACGTACATCACCAACCCGGACCTTGAATGATATTTAGAATGTGTCATTTCAGATTACTCAGTCAGAAGAATGGTATCATATGGCATGACAAAAAGCGTCCGCGGTCATAGTTCACATTGATACGATCATCAGAGTCGTGAAGCTTGCTTCATCATACGTGATGCATGCATTTATTTCTTTACCTGCTCCTTGCTTATTTCCTTTAACCGGGTACCTTCAAACATGAGGCGGACTAGACACCTCTCAGCCACGGCGCCATCCTAAATATTCATTTGTGGTTATGCTTTCTAATGTTGAAGTCTAGTCTAGGAATTGTATTTACGAGGGGGCTTCAAACGAACACCTTAAATTATTATTACGATGGTAAATTAATAAGTAAGTCACAAATGGCTATAGAAAAATAACTAAATATGATAACAACTTGAAACCAGTTTATTTTTATACATACACTGTCCCTTTACTTCTCAACATAATTTCCACCAACATTTATGCTCTTATCCCATTGTTTTATCAGTCCTCCCAAACCGGCTGCATCGAACTGCGTGCTCTGTTTTCTAAACCACGTTTTTACTTCACATTCAGCTTCAACGTCATTCGCGAAATGTATCCCACCAAGGTGGGCTTTCAGTGTTTATGCTGACAAATGTTTGTCCCGTAAAGTAGTGTATAGCTGGGTAGAAAAAGTTACGAGGGCGAGTCAATAAGTAAGTCATACTGTTCTGGGAGATGGCAGGTATATGATAACAGAGCATGCAGTTCTATGCAGCCTGTTTGGGAGGACTGATATAACGATGGGATAAGTGCATCAATGTTGGTGGAAATTATGTTGAGAAGTAAAGGGACAGTGTATGTATAAAAATGAACTGGTTTCAAGTTGTTATCATATTTAGTTATCTTCTACAGCCATTTGTGACTTACTTATTAACTTACCCCCGTATTATTATTATTATTTTGCGGGGTGTGGGGAGGGAAGGGGTGAATATATTCTGAAAAGGAAAGAACACATGTATCATTTGTCGATGTAGTCATCAATGCGTTTAATGCAAGTCCGCCAACGCTGACAAAGTGCTTGGATTCCTGTAGAAAAAAATAACTGCTCTTGGTCACGTGTGTAACCTCCCATACACCACCTGCTGTACCTTTTCACAAAACTCACGCCGTTTTAAAACGCCACGCATACACTTGCTGGACAGACAGGCATGCATCACCACACTGGACCTTCATTCGCCGATGAATGTTTATAAGTTTTACCCCTTCACTGATCAAACAACGAATAACAGAACGTTGCTCCTCTTTGGTGCACGTCAAAGGTTGGGCGGCCATCTTTAAACTTATTTATGACGTCACCGTGTTCGTCTACACCGTGATGTCACGTGCTTAAGACTCTTGACATCTTTAACGAGAATATTAACAGGTTACCAGGCAATGGCAGTGTTATTAGAATTTCCATCACACTTTTGGGGTTTCCATTTGAAGCCCCCCCCCCCACCCCCCCTAAATTACGGTCTAAAATATGTGATTCCCAACTGTCGATAGATGCTTAATGTGCCCATCGTGCATAAGCTACTTTTATACAGGGTGCATTTTTAATTACTGGGCAGTGTTTGAAAATATTGCCGGTCCAAATTTTCTATTTACCTATGTTACATGAACTTTACAGAGGGTGAATACAAAGCTTGAACCGGCAATATTTTCAAACAGTGCACAGTCATTTAAAATACACCCTATACTAAATCCTGTATAATAGCCCCGTGTTTATGTGCTTGGTATCTGAACTAAGTAATCCCCTGTTCTGACGGCGGAGTAGCGGGTTAATTCCAAACACCGGTTATTTGGACTTAAAGGCTGACGTCTCGCACACAAAGCAGTGGCAAGCTACTGAGCGCATCATTGTCTAGAACATCCGCAAGGAGTTAATCGCAACTTCCTACACAGAACATGCAACATTTGATTAAAGTCAGTCAAGTAAAAGACAGGAGGTCAGCATGGCCGAATAGGTAAGAACCCACATCCTGAAACATCCCGTGTACTGATGCCGAGGTAAGGGGTTCAACCCCTACACCGGACAGCTGGACTAAAATGTTGACGTCTTATCCTTGATTTCGGGACGTAAATTACAAGTACCACTAAGTCGGAGTGGGTTCGCCTGATGGCGCGAGACACTGGTTATAGGGAAAGCTAATCCACACGAAATATTCAGTCAAGGACTACTAGAAGTACTGTCTGTGGACTACCCTCAAGTTGAAAGTGAGTAAGCGCAAAAAATCACTTTAAAGTGCCATGGCATATAGTGCTAGGTCCATGATTAGTGGGTGATGTTTATTGGACCTATGCTTGGTTAGTTTATTGGACCTATGTATGGTTAGTTTATTGGACCTATGTATGGTTAGTTTATTGGACCTATGTATGGTTAGTTTATTGGACCTATGTATGGTTAGTTTATTGGACCTATGTATGGTTAGTTTATTGGACCTATGTATGGTTAGTTTATTGGACCTATGTATGGTTAGTTTATTGGACCTATGTATGGTTAGTTTATTGGACCTATGTATGGTTAGTTTATTGGACCTATGTGTGGTTAGTTTATTGGACCTATGTATGGTTAGTTATTGGACCTATGCGTGGTTAGTATATATGTCTGAAACCTTTAGTGCTATTGAAAAGATTAGGTACAACTTGTCCGAATTCCACCGTTGTGGATTCAGATGGATGTGAGAGCTGGCTAATGATGACAATTTTCTGTGGGGTGTCTGGTTGGCTGTGCTTGGGAGTGCGCTTTATATTAAAGTGAGACGCTTTCGTTGTTTGAAGACGACAGATTTGAACCCCGAATTGCCACACTATTGTTTTAGCTGTGCAACCTGTCTAGTGTGTTCTGTAAACCTACTTCTTTACTCTACTAAATTCAATCAATCAATCAACCATGTACCATGCCGGAAAGCGTGGGCGGTCATGACTCGCCATTTCACTCGATCACCAGAGTCGTGGATCAGCTCAGTGTTCATGTCTTGACCATGCCATTTGGCCAAGCCATCCAGGTATTTACTTCTCGGTCTTCTCCTTGGTCGGTTCCCTTCGATCTTGCCAGTTGTCACCAAGTTCTCCAATCCATTTCTTCTCATAACATGTCCAAAAAGTTTTGACTGTCTACGTCTAATTTCTCTAATCAATTTACGATCTTCATTTGTCTCCTGTAGTACTTGGTCATTGGTTTTTCTGTCTGCCCATGGTATCCTTTGCATTTTCCTCAGAAACCACATGTCTGCAACCATCAGATGTTTTTCAGCTTGACTGCTCATTGTCCAAGTTTCACATCCACACAAAAGAACAGGCTCTATGTAGCACCTCAACACTCTTTTTCACGTTTCAATTGACATCTTTTTATTGGTCAGTATATTTTTCATCTTGCTAAAGGCTACTTTCGCCGTGGCGATTCTTGTTCTAATCTCTACAAGGCATCTCCCATCAGATTGTATGACTGTTCCGAGATAATTGTACCGATTCACTTGTTGAAGAATATTCCCATTTACTTGTATATTACATTGTGGTATTTCATTCTTCCTAGTGACGACCATAATCTGTGTCTTTTTACAATTTAATTCTAATCCCAGTTGTTCACTCTCTGCAACAACCGCATCTACTAATTGTTGCAGATCCTGCTCATTGTCTGCAATCAAAACTGTATCTGCATATCTAATGTTATTGATGTTTCGTCTTCCAATGCTGATTCCATTTATATCTTCCACATTTCTGAAAATAGTTTCACTGTATAGGAAAATAATATCTGGAGAAAATGAGCTTGTAAGTGAAAGCAGCACCCTCTCGAGGTGGAACTACAAGAAAGCAGACTGGGCAATGTACAAGAATCGCACCAGCATACTGGTTAGAAACCTGAACACTGAGAAAGACATAAATAAAGTAGTTGAAGAGTTTGGGAAATGCATACTACAGGCAGCGCGAGAAACAGTACCAAGAGGAGCCCGTAAACAATATAAACCCTACTGGAGTAGTGAACTGGAACAGTTGCATAATGATGTGGAAGTATGTAGAAAGCAAGCAGAGGCCACACCCAGCCAAGAGTACCACAATAAATTCCAGCATGCAAAAGACAAATTTCAAAGGGCCAAGCTGCAGGCTAGACGGAAACGCTGGCAGGAAAAAAATAGAGTCTTTGAACTTTAAAAGAGACACAAGGAAATTGTGGAAGCTAATAAAACAACTTAACGATGAGGGCACAGGGAGAAACTCAAAAATTGCACTACATAAAGATGGAAACATCTTAACAAGAAATCAAGCAGCTGACCATTTTGCGGACTCATTCGCACAAGATAACAATATCAAAATTAGTCCAGAGAAACAACAAGAGATTCGAGAGAAACGGCAACATACAGGACAGAAGGAAATAGTACATGAGGTTCTGGAGGCACCCATCACAATCAGCGAACTGGAGCTAGCCATATCAAAACTGAAAACGAGAAAGTCACCAGGTGCTGATGGTATCTCCAATGAAATGATCAGGAACCTAGGAACAGAGCAAAGCTGTTGCAGATCTTCAATAATAGTTGGACCTTAGGCAGTGTTCCACAAGCCTGGAGAGAAGCAATCATGATACCCCTCCTAAAATCAGGGAAAGATAGTTCCATTGCCTCTAGCTACAGACCAATTAGCCTCACCAGCTGTCTCTGCAAAACACTGGAGCACATCATCAATCATAGACTGCAGTGGTACATTGAAAGTAAAAACATCCTTGTGCCACAGCAGGCTGGCTTTAGGCAGTGCTACTCTACGGAAGATCAGACAACCTACCTCTCAAGAAATTGAGGATGCATTCCAAGAGAAGAAGCTGGTGCTTGCGGCATGGATAGATTTGAAGAAAGCCTTTGACAAAGTCTGGAAAGAAGGTCTGATGAATAAACTGAGAAACTGCAAAGTCAATGGAAGAATGTACAAATGGGTGAAAGCATACTTGCACAACAGAAGAGCCCGAGTACAGATAGACAGACTAAAGAGCAAGAAAGTACTACTGCGTCATGGTGTTCCCCAGGGCGGAGTCTTGTCCCCCACACTTTTTCTAATCTTCATCAATGATCTCGTTGCTAATCTACCGCATGGAATTAAAGCGGCAATGTACGCCGATGACCTGGTTCTATGGAGCACAAATGAACATGCATCAGTGGCCACCAGATTACTACAAAGAGCTGTAGACACATTTGTTGCATGGGCAAATAGATGGTGTGTCAGCATAAACACTGACAAGTGTAGAACCACCCTATTTACCCTCTCTCCAAAACAAAAGGCAGGGACCATCCAGATAAATGGAACACCCCTAAGAGAAGATAAAGAACCAACATACCTTGGAGTAACATTTGATGGCAGGCTGACATGGAGAAAGCACATCAACAAAGCAGTAGCAAAAGCCAGAAGGTAAATAGCCATCCTGAGAAAGCTAAGTGGAACCACATGGGGAGCCAGTGGGAAAATACTTAGCAAAGTTTATCAACAGAGCATACGACCACACCTGGAATACGGGTCAACTGCGTGGTGTTCGGCATAAAAAACCACACTACAAGAGCTGGACAAAGTGCAAAATCTAGTACTTAGAGTCACCACAGGAGGGATGAGATCAACCCCTATAGTGGAAATGGAGAAGATGGGGAGGACACAAGCACTGAGTGAGCGCAGAGATACAAAAACGCTAATACAAGCAGAAAAGTTCCTCAGCTTGCCAGGCCACCCTATGAAGAACAGATTTGAAAACCTAGCTATGGGGCGGTTGAAAAGAAGTAGTTTTATCCACCAGGCCAAACGACTCTGCAGAGAAACCACCGATCTGCCCACAGTTGGTATCCCCCTAACAACTATTCCAGAGCGAACTCCATGGAAAGATGAGCATAGACTATCATTACAAATCCAGACAAAAGTGAGAGGAATATTTGACAAGGAAGAACAGAACAGTGTGCAGCGCAGAACAGCCACTCTCAGCTTCCTTGATGAAGAATACCCACAGGACCTCTGGATCCGAGTCTACACAGATGGGTCAGCACAAAATGCTGTTCGAAATGGAGGAGCGGGAGTGTACATAGAATACCCAAATAGTACTAGGGACACAGCTAGAGTACCGACAGGAAAGTACTGCCATAACTACGATGCTGAAATTGAGGCAATCAAGATAGCAACAGAGAAATTACTAAATACCAGCAATGGTACCCAACCTGTGGTGCTATTGACAGATGTAAAATCAGTACTCGAGGCGCTCCTGTCTGGGAAATTGCCAGTACTCAGGACACTATTTTCTGAACTTAGCAGTCAACATAAGGTCACCATACAGTGGATACCATCCCACTGTGGAGTACCCGGAAATGACAGAGCTGATCAATTGGCTAAGGAAGGAGCCAAAGAAGAACAGCCTTATGTGCCCGTTACATACCACCAAAAGAAAAGAATGATCAAATCAGTCAGAAAGCCACCAAAACCTGCTCAAGATGACTACCACGTTATGGATAGACCAGAACAAGTCATTATTCTGCGCGCCTCAGAACAGGGCACAATAGATTACGCAACCACATGTATACAAAATTCAAGATTTGGTGAAACAGCCATGTGCACATGTGGATTGGCGTCGCAGACAGTAGAGCACATACTCCAAGACTGCCCAAAATATAACATATCTAGGCAATCCTTCTGGCCTAGAGCGACGACAGTGGAAGATAAACTCTATGGACCTCTGTGTGAACTGAAAAAGACAGTTCAATTCATACAAGAGACAGCATTGCAGTTATAGACATATTTCAAGCGAACGAAAGAAGAAGAAGAATATCTGGAAACATTACACATCCCTGCCTAACACCTCTCTTAATAGTTAGTTAGTTGCATATCCCTTGTAGAACGTCGCAGTCACTTTAAGCATCTGTTTGACTGTATATGACGTACTAGCATGTTTACGTTCAGTAGTTTGCCATTGATTTCTGAACGACCGGCATTCATACCTTTGTATCGAAGCCAACGCAAGTCGGTCTGCTTCCAAATCGCCTGCAGCTATGTTTCGAACGCTGTATGCGGGATTACGAATTGCATTATAAACGGTAAAACTGGTTAAAATCTGAATACCTGTAAAACCAATTTGCCATTTTCTTGGTTGATGACTGCGTGCTGCGAGAAAAGAATGGTGTTCGCTCTGTATTTGGGTCTGCCGATCTTCACAAAAATGGCGCCCAGCATGAACGTTTGGAGAAAAAGTCCCACCAGCGCCTGGATACAGATAAAAGCTGAGCAGTAAGTCATTAAGGTGATACTAGCAATTAAAACATGTCAGTCAAATGTTGATTAGAAGAGTTAGTTGCATATCCTTTACAGGACGTCTCAGTAAATCCGAGTTTTTTTTTGGCTGTTAATGATTTCTTGACAAGTTTATGTTCACAAGGATTGGATGTCGGGGGGGGGGGGGGGGGGGGGCTATCCTGAACGGTTCGCGGCGATTGATTTAGCCTCGCGGCATTTATTCTTCAGACTCACGACCCTGCTGTCCTACACCACAAGATACTAAAGGCAGTAGATGACAGTTGTTTCAACAGTTTTCCATTGCTTTCTGGACGATCGGCACTCATACCCTTGCATGAGAATCAGCACAAGACAGTCTGCTTCCAAATCGCATGCAGCTGTGTCTCGAACGCGGTATGCAGGATTGCGAATGTTGATACTTCATTTAAATCGTGGCTCGCACAAGCAGCTAGTGGATTCTCCTTGGCGAAGTTGTTACGCCATCTGCCTCGCGATTCGAAGGTCGCGGGTTGGATTTCGAGATACGTTGTTCGGTTCACGAGTGCAGTTTTTCATAGACTCCTGGATGATCGTCGCTGGAGCTAAGGAGTTCCTACTTTGTGCTATGCTTTCGACAGTTCGCCCTGCTGAAAGAGACCGAACGATATGGGAGAAAATCTGGTGCAATGAAGTCAAAGCTCTGGTCATTTTCACACAATTAGCCAAAGCTAAGTCTGTTGACATTGTCCCAATCAGGGTTAAATGTGTATGCTTGTTAATTTATGTAAATTAAAAACAATAGGAGGACTAACATTTTATGCAGAATCATCAACGTGGACTTCATGGAGAATTGAGTTGAGTTCAATAAAGAACCGATATAACAACACTCAGAACATTCCCAGACGTCTGCAGCAGACAGCGACGAGTCCCAATACTATGGTACCAGTAGCAGTCTGATTATGTGTCTGTCTGGCTTTTCCTCGGAGATTTGAGTGTCAACCACATCCTCTGGCCACTCCCCGCAACACCATTCTTTACAAACTGTGATGATCTATCGGTTCTTTTGCACTATACACATGATTCCAAAAGAGCCTCGACCTCGTCTGTCTTGTCATGCGCCAATACCCCACCAAGGGGTACAGGCCCAGCCAATCAGTCCGTCTGCTCGTTTCCTACCACACCAGCATGGAATGGGGGAAAACCAGGCTTGTCCATGGGACACATTTTTTAGTACCATCCCATCCCATCCAATGGGATTCCCATGATAATATTAATATGGAATACAGTTCAAATAAAATTATGAAATTTATGAAAGTTTAGGGTTAGTGTCTACTAAATAGGACTACATGTACAAAGAGACATGTAAAACAACAGAATTTATTAATTTTAATATTCAAGAGTATTTTATTAAAACAAAGTTTAATCTAAATATAACAATTCAGTGTCATTCTGACACTCTCATTCTGTTTCTGGGTCACTCTGCTCATTCAGCACATTATCAGTTTCCTGCTGATCGATTGTTTCTAATAATTCAGTTAATCCAGGTAATCCCTGAACCATTTCCACAATTTTAATCTTACATGCAAATCTGATATACACAGAGTTTTTAACGAGAGCTGGTAACATCGGTTTTCGTAACTTACTCAACAACAACCCAGCTGCACTAAATAAGCGCTTTGCTGCTGAGGATACTGGTATGGCCAAAACAATTTTCGCACTTGCTGTTAGCAGTGGAAATCTATGTTCATTTTTCCAATAATTTAATGGTTGTGAAGTTGGTTGCCGTAATTTTTGAAACATGGTGACTTCATCTTCAAGGCATTTGTTTATGGGGTCATCAAACTTAAGTGTTTTGTTTGGTGGAGGATCAAAAAATAATCAAAATCACTTTTCGGTTTTTGTTCTACAATTCCTGCTACTTCACATACAGCAGATGATTTAGAAGAAAGATCTACATCCTTGATGAATGAAATAACAGTTGGAACAACAGACTTAGAAAAAGCGATTCAATCATTGGCCCATTTTTTGATGTCCACATCCCCTTTCTTCTTAGTAACAACTGACTTGACCATGTCTTCTATTTTGGCTTTAATGTCAACTCCAGTAAGGAATGCTGCAATAACTGCCAAAGAACTGCCGCAATATGGCCAAAGTTTTTCTCCAATAATTTTCTGAAAGTTCTGACAATATTTCTTCACCATGCTGCTGGAACTTTCTTCGTCAATATCAACAATACCTTTGTACAACTGATAGTCTAGGAGGAAGTATAACAGCAAAATTACACGAGATGTAGCACCATCAATTTCTAGTTTGTCCAAAAAAAAAAGTTTTGAATTTCTCATGTATGTACAGCATTCCTTTAATCTGAGCAATATTCGGAATATGGTTTAAGAATTCTTCATCATCTTCATTAAAGTAATGAGAGTAATTGTTTAAATGGGCATTGAAACGTTGGTAATATGAGCGCCATTCACGTGTTACAGATTTTGTTGGTATGGAAAATGGCAGCTGTGATGTGTTTGTCTGACGTGTATTGTAATATGTTTCAATAAATGAAAGTTGATCCATGAACTGATCCAGTTCAGAAATCACGCCTTTGTTGAAGCTATCAGTAATGCATGTTGATAACCTGTACAACCAGATCGGTGCATTTCTGTGTCGGTATCAAATCGACCTTCAAAGGCTGCCGTCATGCTTGCTGCATTATCAGTACACACAAACAATGGACTGGAGAATGTGATAGATTCAGCAAGAAATTCACGTGCAAAAAAACTGTGCGTAAATTGTGCAGTATGGAATTGATTACTATCAATGTTTATAAGAGACAGAGGAAAAGTAATCCTTTCCCAATTTTTAATCTAGTCCACATGCAGTAATTCCCCCATATGGCAAAAGATATGTTTGTCTTGCAGACCAAAAGTCAACTATTCCCGAAATTGCATATTCTGGATTTGTGCCATATTTTGAAACAACTTTTGAAACTGCAGTTTGGCCAATTTTCCAAGCTCCAAAATAGATCGAGTGACTGTTTGCCGTGATATAGTGTAATTATATACCTTGTTTGCAGCGTGAGAAGATCTTGTAGCAAAGTTAGCAGCATCACATATAATGTCACATCCAGCCGAAATGGATACTTTTTGCTATGAAGTAATTAGTTCAAGAACTGTTTTTTGCACGCATTTGACAATGTTGGTGGCGGTTTTGTTACTTCCCGCTGCTTGGCTTCAAAAAATCTTTTGATGTTAGTAGAACCACCGAAACCACATTTCTTGCTATCCTGTATAGCAACTCCATAACCACTTTGATTAACCCATTTTTCATTAATCAACTTATATCAACTGTTTAGCGTTTTGCACTTTGCACAGCAAACAAATGGTGCTAAAATACTTTCAGATATTTTAATTGCTGTAACATCAGCTGTTGAAGACTTTACAAGTTCTTTTGGAACATCAATCAAGAGGCATTCTCCCCCACTCACTATCTTAGCAACAACAGATTTAGTAAGATCCTGGATCTCATATTTTTGGTTGGCCATTTTGGGGTAGCGTAGGCTTAAACAACATACACTCAGTAACACTGTGACTTCAAGTGGCTGCCTTCACAAATTATTTCAAATTAGTATTACTATATATTTATAGACTATAAATATAGTACCTAATATTCAATCAAATAAAAATACTGCAATTCAGCAACAAAACAACTTCGATTACAGCAGATTAAACCTAGCTTCGTATTTAAAAATCGCCAAACAAAGACGCCAATCAACAACTACAGCAACAATGGCTGACTAGCAGCGCGCATGCGCGCATTGTTTAATTTATCCGGTGCCTCACCAAGAGAATTGATCCAAATATATAAAGAAAAAAGAAGGATACAAGGCTTTAGAAAGGTTAAAAAAAAATTAAGGGTAGCTCTGATATAGATCAAGTTGCTATGACATGGCAACTGTCGCGTGTGTCCCATGAGAAATACAAATGTGTGCAGTCCCATCCCATTCCATCCCATCCCATGGAATATTTCCCATAGGATTCCCATGGGAATCCCATTTCCAATGGACAAGCCTGGGGAAAACCCAACAGATGTTTTCTATTTTTTGACTGTTGAATGGAAGCCTGCTACTATGTCCGAAGCATGTCTGAATTCATCCTTGGTCATCCTCATACTTTGTGAGTTACAATCACAACATGCATGTGCTGTTTGTCTTCCAGCTAGGGGACGCCGCAGTAACTGCACCCACTTCCATCCTAGACTTGATGTTGTGGTATCATATGCCAGGCTCTCCAGCACTACACATCGACCACCACCTTCGCCACGAACACCGAGACACTTCTTTTGCCTTTCAACACAGAGTCATCAGTGTAGGTGATTACATCGCGATCATGATGGAGAGAATTTAACAACTACCAATGAATAAAGAATCAAGGAAAAGACGTTGGCGCTGAATAGGACGACCAGTGAGAAACCCTAGAATAGTATAACAAGAAAGTCATTTTGTTTTAAATACACATGGCAAAACAATTAGAGGGAAACTTAAAACAAGAAGAAGAAGAAGAGAATTAAAGAAAAGGGGATTACATGATCCTAGATGCCTGAAATAGCAAAGTAAATGACAGCTCGGAGTGAGTTTCTTGAGGAATTATGTCCCATGGCGGAAAAGGGCACAAGAACAAGAAATACTAGAGCTTAATCGTCCCTACACTTGTGTGATGTGTGTGTGTGTGTGTGTGTACTATCAATCAATCATGTGCCATGCCGGAAAGCGTGGGCGGTCATGATTCGGCATTTCACTCGATCACCAGAGTCGTGGATCAGCTCAGTTTTCCTGTCTCGTCCATGCCATGTGGCCAAGCCATCCAGATATTTTCCTCTCGGTCTTCCTCTTGGTCTCTTCCCTTCGATCTTGCCATTTGTCACTAAGTTCTCCAATCCATTTTTTCTCATAACATGTCCAAAAATTGTGACTGTCTACGTCTAATTTCTCTAATCAATTTACAATTGTCATTTGTCTCCTGTGGTACTTGGTCAAATTGTAATAGGACACGCCACAACTGTATTCTATCAAATGAAGAAGTTTTTGTACAATAAGTCACTGTCCTTGAAAGTTGGGAAAAGAGTTCTTGCATGTTACATAGAACCAGTTTTAACATAGGGCTGCGAATCCTGGACAATTAGTAAACAGGCGAAGAAATCCCTGGAAGCCTTGGAGATGTGATTTTATAGAAGAATGCTGAAAATTAATTAGACAGCCAAAATGAGCAATCGGGACGTTGTAAGCATGTAAGGGAAGCTGAGTCGGAAAGAAAACTTATAACCAACATCAGAAAGAGGCAGTCATTGTTTTTTTTTCCGTGTTATGAGAAGACAAAAAGGGGAACATGTTGCGTTAACTGGAAAGATTTGCGGAAAGAGAGATAGAGGAAGACAGTGTGAGAAGATTCTTGACAGTCTTGTGTCATGGCCCCATAGGGAGTGTGACGAAATTGCCTTACGATTTTCTCTCCTTAATTTGACGGCGTTTTGCAGAAATATGTAAATGAGGGAATTTCTTCATATAATATGCAAATGCCGGACTCCCTAGCTTAGGTGTTAGCGACTTTCTCCGTAATCCCGTATATCCACGTGAGGAACGTAACTTGCGTGAGAATCGGTAGCGGTTCTCACCGCGTTGGTAATATACGGGGTATGTGAGCCGGCCGATTAGAAAGCAATGGCAAACTACAGAGCGTAATCTTGCCAGGAAATCAACAATCAGCTGAAAGATGCTGATGTTGACAGCGATGTCCTGTAGAGGATATGTGAACAAGCAAACAAACAAAAAATGCAAATGAGGTAACCTTTGCTTTAGAATATTAGAGAACTTTCTACCCTGTTCGGGGAAGGGTCTATCTTGTAAAACACTTAATACATGGATTGAGAAAGAATATCGTTACTTCAGAGATGAGATACACAAGGATCACGGAATAGCGTGAATTCCGAATATCTTGAAGTATCTCGAATCCTCGAGAACTTGAGGGATCGGAAGTCCAGCCTTATGGTCTAGAACAGGGGTGGGCAAACTACGGCCCACGGGCCGCATGCGGCAGGCAACTGATATTATGCGGCCCTCGATGGCATTTAGAAATAAACATTGTTAGTTCATTTTTAAGTTATTTTGTTGAATTTTACAGAATTTCATGTACCGTTATGATTGTTTTAACATTTTTGATAAAATGTATGTCTAATTTTCTATTGCTATACTATTGCAATAATTAGTTATTTATACTGTTTAATAACCTATAAATAATTCATAATTACTTATTGTGATAGGCTGCTGTAAACAAATTGGACGTACTATATATATGCGGCCCCCCAATAGTTTTACATTTGTCAATGTGGCCCTACGCACAAAACGTCCCCCCCCCCCCCCCTGGTCTAAAATATTCATTAGTACTTGTGCAGAGGACACTGAGAAAGCAGCGATTCACTGCTAGGAGAATGATTTCATAATTCTTCGTGTATTATAACTGAAATTGTGTAATGGACGCTATCCACGACCAAATAATGGAACGCAATTTCTGTAATTGAAGGTAATTGTGATTTTTTAACTCTATTATTGATTAAAGGAAGAATAAACACAACATTCCTTAAAGTTACTTGAAGGCGAAAACCGGCCAAAACCAGGTAAACCAATTCGAGGTCGTAACACACTGAATAGCCGTGAGCTGTAAACCACTTAGTTAAACAATAAATCAGACACTCACTGCAGAAAACAGCTATAACTCCGTAGCATTAAAGGAAAGAATGCTGTAATAGATGAACTTTTCCTACAAGGAATGATAGTTTATAAACTTCCTGAAGACAAAGGGGTTATTTTAAATACAAACTCGATATAACTGACATTTACAGTTACATTCTGATATTCAGCATCCAGTGCCATAATGTACTGCGTAATCACACGATCATCACATGAAAACTGTCCATCTAAAGGGTTCTACATCAACATATATTGGTGTATACGTCTTAGAGAATTTGTGGGACAGGCTGGCCTAAACCATAATACCGTCCTCTAAAATTATAAATATACCTTGATACCACAAATAATGAGCAGACACCATTATACTAGGACAACACACCTGGTTTACCAATTATTAGTGTGATATAAAACGGAGAGGGTGTCTTCATTGCCTAAAGGGGGTTTATTGCTCTATCAAAATGGAAGGGGCCAGCCATATCACCCAGTGATAAGAAACGTGTAATAAATAAAATACATTTGCACATACATATTCATGAGAAGGGAATTACTTCTTAGAGGGAATATTAGAAATAAACAAAAAAGGTTTGCTAAGACCTAACACTTATATGGTTGTATAATTGGGTTCATGTAAACATGTAAGCTGAACATGACTCCAAAAAAAGGGTACAGCGCCAAGATGACCTGATGACGGACAAGACCAGTGTTCCAGTCTATACCACTGACGAGAAGGGGACATATCCTCAGTCTAATCTGACATCCATGTCTAGGAGAACAATATCCTTCAGTGTAATGCCAATTATACCAAGTGAGATTAGATGACCGAGATATTGGTTGAAAGGTGAGGTAATGTCAGGTTTAATTGGGCTGATATAAAATACTACCCTGGATTTATGTCTTCCCTTTTATTCTTGTGAGAGAGGTGAGAGAGACAACTGAAGATTGCCAACCTACCCATGAATTGTAAAGCTTGAATGTCTACCAATATCAATTTCAAGTTGTGAGAATATTTGATTCTTTTTAGAAATGATTATCAAGAACCGACAAAAATTCACCAGAGGCGTATGGATCACTTATCATATCTTATGTGAATTCCTGTTGGGAAGAACACAAAGATAATCGTTTGATCTCTACAGCTAGTAAAAGAGATCCAAGTCTCCTTGAAGCACTAATTGAACGACACTCGACACTCGTAATGGTGTTTATCGAACAAACATAGTTCCAAGAAAGAGATAGTTATCATCAAAATGGAAGCTATTTCTTTGAACAGTGATAGTAAGTTATAGCTACATGGTGAGAGAACATAAATACAAGCATGTATCATCAAGTATGTTCAAGAATTCTAAAGAATTGTCTACAACAAGAAGAGAAGTTTCTCCTGAAACTAAATTCATGACTACAAAGCACTTCAGAATTGATCTTGGAGTTGAGATCTTGAGGGAGTCTGGCATATCGTCAGATGAAATGTTTTGTCACCCGACCAGACCGACCGACACTTTAAAATCCCATTTCTGTGATGAGATCTCAAGTGAGGTATCTGAACACTCCATTCTTGACTATTGTCTAATCCTCTGTTAGGATCTATCCTTTTGTACAATAAATCCTCTATGTATGTGGTACAGTGTTCTGTATATAGTTGATTAAATTATAATAAAACATGAGGTAACCTGGTTCGTTGTTTTGAGAGTCAGCATAGTGTGAACGAAGTGTTGTCTGTTGTATGCCCGAGTCTAGGGGGTCGGTAGGATGACCAGTTGAATAAGATAGTTAAAGGGCATTGTCTTGACAGAAATTCCGTCAACACCACAATTACTGTTACAGGGAGTCAACTCATGAATTGATCCATAAAGTCGGAGATCGTAATTTGTGGAGAGGCATGATTGCCCACGCCAGCCGGCAAGGGACTGGAAGATGATGATGATGATGATTCTGATAAAACACCAAAAACATCCCATACCTGCACAAACAATAATGGAACAGTGGCAACACAGTGCGGATTAGGAAACGCCACCCCGTAGCCAATCGTCGTTTGAGTCTCCATGGAGAAAAGGAAGACCGCAGCAAAAGATCTGATCCCGCGCAGGCAGAAGTCGTGGTCTGGCTTATCCAGGCTGTCAAAGTCTCCATTGGTGTAGCCCATAAGCCACCAGAAGAAGGCAAAGAACATGAAAGTGATGAAGAATGTGGCGAACAAGGACAGCAACACGTAGCGCCACTCCATGTCCAGAACTGTGATGTACATGTCCGCGAGGAACTTGCTCAGGTGCCTCCGTGTCCCGTCAGTGTGAATCCTTGGAAAGAAAATCAAGCGAAATGACAATTTACTGGGTTTAAACAAATTCACAAGAATTTTGGTGTTGTGCATGGCCGAATGGATAAAACCGCTGGATTTTAATCAACTGGTGTGCCAATACCCCTAGCGGTACGCCGGTCAGCTGGACTAAATTACACTTCTCGTCCTTGACTTTGGGACGTAAATTACAAGTACGTCTGAAGTCGGAGTGGGTGTCACAAACAGAAGATTGTACGATTTATTGCTTAGCAAATTTCGCTGCATCTCGTCAGGTACAAACTGCATAATTTACACAACGTAAACTAAAGCAGCCGGGCTCCGTGGCCTAAAAGCTTGCGAACGCGATTCGTTAGTCGCTTACCACGCGTTCAAAAGGCAGCGGCGACCGATTTGACAGCAGACCGTGTCGCGTCGGGGTTTTAACGTGTTGGTATGGGAGCCGGTCGTTCAGAAAGCAATGGCAAACTTCTTCTTCTTCTTCTTCTTCTTCAGCGTTCCGAGCCATTGAGGTTCTTTGCTGCAGATACAAGCCGTCTCCATTCGTCTCTCTGGTTGACCTTCTCTTGCCAGTTGTTGATTCCAAGTGCTTGTAGGTCTGTGTATATATTATCTCTCCACCGTCTTCTTGGTCTACCTCGTCGTCTACGGTCATTTATTTTCTGAGTGTAAGCGAGTTTTGTTTCCATATTATCTTCCATTCTTTCTATATGCCCCAGCCATTGTAGTCTATTAGCCTTCATGATACCAGTTCATGATACTGAACGTTAAACTTGCCAAGACATCAACAACAGTAAAATGCTGGTGTTAACAGCTATGTCCTGTAAATAGGATATAAAGCAATGAGACAGATCCTTCAAGCAGACGTATATTTTTAATAACAACGTGTACGAAAGGATAAGAGTGCTCGTTCTTAAACTTCGGGTTTGCCGATGGCGAGGTAGGTGGTTCTCCCCCTAAACAGGCATTAAGTTGGACTTCTAGTTCAGAAGGCAATGGCAAACTACTAAACGTACAATTGCTTAGAAAATCAATCTGGCGTTGTTCGTCAAATCCTGCAAAGGACATGCAATATTTTAAATTCCATATAAGCCAATCAATCAATCAATCAATCAATCAATCAATCAATTAATCAGGTGCCGTCTTCACAAAAAAGGTTGGTTGCAATGGATCTCCAACACTACCTGTCTTTTGACCTGATTGTACATTCTGTCAGATCGATGTTCACCCATCTCTTGATGTTATCTTCCCACTTGTATCGTTGTCTACCTCTTGCCGGCTTGCCTTCAACCCTACCCTCCAGTATGGTTTGTATTAAGATTGATATGTCTTTTAACGTGGCCGAAATATTTCATTTGCCTCAATGTTTTTTATTTCTTTCGTCAACGCTCTTTACATTCCAAGTTTTTCTAGAGCCTCTGTATTTGATTGTTTTTGTTTCCTTGAAATACGACATTTTCTTCTGTATATCCACATTTTCAAGGCCTCTATTCGACTTTTTAAATTGCTTGTTTAATGACCAGGCTTTCACGCCATATAGTAGTTTTGAATATATAGGGTGTAATTTTAATGACTGTGCAATGTTTGAAATTATAACCGGTCCAAGTTTTGTATTCACCCTCTGTAACATTCATGCAGCATAATAAGCAAATACAAAAAACTTGGACCGGCAATATTTTCAAACACTGCACAGTCAATTAAAATACACACTATACATATAAGCCACCTTTGTGCAAATAAAACAAGATATATTCAGTTTAAAATTATAGTGGTATACAATTTAAATTACCATGTGAGTGAAGGGGCGTTCATTTGAAATCCGTTCGTGTCGCACCGCGCGTAATTGCGTTTGTTGAACATGGTCATGTCATAGTCATGTGATAAGTACTGACCAATGAATAAAAGATCATGTGCTTATCGTCCCATGTTGCATAGGTTCTGTTTCTGACCGTTGAGACAATGGCCGGGTTGATCCAAAATCCGTACAAAGAAGCTCAAAGGGCGGTGATTCAGTTTCTTTCATTTGAAGGATGTCGACCAGCGGACATTCATCGAAGAATGCAGGCAGCGTACGGTAACAAATGTGTGTCGAAGACAACAGTGACACACTATGCACGAATGTTTCGGAAAGGACATCAGTTCACGACAGATCTTCTACGGCCGGGTCAAGCGCATATTGTTGCATCAGAAAAACCATCGCCAAAATTGATGCAGCAGTACAGATGAACCTTTGTCGAAGCATACGTTCGCTAGCGAAAGAATTTGATGTGTCAATTGGGACAATTCAAACGATCGTTCCTAAGAAACTGCAATATCGGAATGTGTGTTCACAGTGGATACCACGGATGTTGACCAACCACCAAAAAGAGGAACGCATGGGATGGTGTTTGAACCACTTGCTGCGTTACAAAGTGGAGGGTGATGGATTTCTCTTCCGCAAAGTGGCAGGCGATGAATCATGGTGTCACCACTTTGAGCCGAGCAGCAAAAGAGAGAGCATCCAATGGAAGCATGCTGAATCACCAAAAGCCAAAATATTCGAGTTACAGGTTTCCGCTGGTAAGGTTATGCTGAGCGCATTTTGTGACCATGAAGGGTTATTGTTGGCCGACTTTAAAGAATCTGGTGTCAACATCAACTCTACCCACTACTTGCAGTACTAGACAAGCTGTAAAAAGCCATCAAGAATAAACGACCCGGCATGCTTTCTCGCGGTGTGATTTTGTTGCACGATAATGCTCGTCGACATGTCGCAAAGATTGTGCAGGAAGCATTAGCAAGGAAAAAGTGGGAAATTCTGCAACATCCAGCCTATAGTCCTGATTTGTCACCATGTGATTTTCATTTGTTCGTACCTCTTAAAAAAGCTCTCAAGGGGCAACGATCTCACACAGATGCAGACGTAATGAACGCGGTAAACACTTGGTTCAGTGAACAACTACAATCCTTTATTTTTGCGGAAGGCATTCGCGGCCTACCTAAGCAATGGGATGCTTGCTTGAATGCCTACGGCGACTTTTTCTGACCAACCCATGGTGCATAATTCATTCAAAATGAATGCTTTGTTTAATTCTACCAAACCTGCTAATGTTTCTTTCATGCTTTTGTAATAAAGCCATTGGAACAGGTTTCAATTGAACGTCCCTAATATATATATATGTGTGTGTGTGTGTGTGTGTGTGTGTGTGTGTGTGTGTGCGCGCGCGTGGGTGTGTGTGTGTGTCTGTGTGTGTGCGTGCGTGTGTGTGTGTGTGTGTGTGTGTGTGTGGGGGGGGGGGGGGTATTTTAGATTGAAGGCTTTATCTCGTTGCTTTAGTTTATGTTGTGTGAATTCAAAAGTATTGATTGTCGCTTATAGAAGTAGAAGAAAGATATAGAGATTAGAGGACATATTTATGTTTTATAATGTGTCTTCTAGTCGTTCTTTCTTCTACCTCTACGAGTGCCGATTAATACTTGAGAATTTGTTTATGTACTTTCTTAGTAATCTCACTGATTATATATATATACTAGATTTAGCTGGTTGAGGTGATATAAACACTACCATCATCCTCGCTGTCATTATCATCTTGATCATCATTATCATCATTGTCGTGGCTTTCATCATCATCAGTGTCTTTATCATCATTATCATCGTTATTATTATCATCGTCTCTATCATCATCATCATCTTTATCGTCGTTATGATCATCATCATCACCATTAACATCATCATTATCATCCATAGTATCATTATCCTCATAACCATTAATATCATCTCTATCATCGTTATTATAATAGCTACCATTAGCCTCATCATCATCATCATCATCATCATCATCATCATCATCATCATCATCATCATCATCATCATCATCATCATCATCATCATCATCATCATCACCATCATCATCATCATCATCATCATCATCATCATCATCATCATCATCATCATCATCATCGTCATCATCATCATCATCATCATCGTCATCATCATCATCATCATCATCATCATCATCATCATCATCATCATCATCATCATCATCATCATCATCATCATCATCATCATCATCATCATCATCATCATCATCATCATCATCATCATCATCATCATCATCATCATCATCATCATCATCATCATCATCATGATTGTCCTTTGTTATTTCCACATAGAAGTCCGCCTGTATTAAATCTCCATGAATTCCTGTCCTCGGTTCCCATAGTGAATTCAAACAGACGGCTTTAAATGTATGTCTTCACTGCGTCGACCTATGTGTAACATTCTCTCTTTCTACACATTTGTCCTCCATTCTTGCCAATGTAACTGCAATGGGTTTAATTGTGACATAGTTGAAGAAATATAAACAATTGGGGGAAAAAATCACGAAAAGTGAAAGTACAGTTTTACAAGAATTTGATTTTCGGGTGAGAGGCACGAGGTCTGCTTGGAAAAGTGGTCAAGACGCCTGTCTTGCGATCTCAAGGTTATGCGTTCGTTTCCGGACTCAGTAATTCTGTTCCCAAGTGCAATATTTTTGAAAGCCCTTGGGAATCGTCGCTGGAGCTATGGAGCTCGTGTTATATGTGAAGCTTTCGGCAGGCCATTTTGTGGAAAGAGACCGAGTCATTAGGAATAGAAGAAGAAGAAGAAGAAGAAGAAGAAGAAGAAGAAGAAGAAGAAGAAGAAGAAGAAGAAGAAGAAGAAGAAGAAGAAGAAGGAGGAGGAGGAGGAGGAGGAGGAGGAGAGGAGGAGGAGGAGGAGGAGAAGAAGAAGAAGAAGAAGAAGAAGAAGAAGAAGAAGAAGAAGAAGAAGAAGAAGAAGAAGAAGAAGAAAGAAGAAGAAGAAGAAGAAGAAGAAGAAGAAGAAGAAGAAGAAGAAGAAGAAGAAGAAGAAGAAGAAGAAGAAGAAGAAGAAGAAGAAGAAGAAGAAGGAGGAGGAGGAGGAGGGGGAGGGGGAAGAGGAGAAGAAGAAGAAGAAGAAGAAGAAGAAGAAGAAGAAGAAGAAGAAGAAGAGAAGAAGAAGAAGAAGAAGAAGAAGAAGAAGAAGAAGAAGAAGAAGAAGAAGAAGAAGAAGAAGAAGAAGAAGAAGAAGAAGAAGAAGAAGAAGAAGAAGAAGAAGAAGAACGTCATTACACCATTGGAGACAGCCCACTACAGCCAACTAATTCACTCACCTGTAGGAGCCATTCTTCTGCACCAGAGCCCTTCTCTTCTTCTCTCGGTTATCTAGGCAACTCAGGGCAGACAGACAACCGCGCCTTATGCCTTGCCACCAACTTCTTCGGAATTCTAGCTGATTCTCTCTCGCCACTACAGCACTCACCAGAGCCCTGCCAGCCATTTCCAGTCCAGAGTGTTGTGAATGATGGAAAAAAGCGATTGCTTGAGGGCTGGTGGGTTATATGGTAACGAAAACCGCAATCTGATCAGAGAAATTAGACGCAGACAGTCAAAATTTGTTGAGCACATTATGAGAAGACATACACTAGAGAACTTGATGACAACTAGCAAAATTGAGGGGGAAAGAACAAGGGGAATGCAAGGAAGTAAATACCGGGATGGCTTTAACCTCGCGGTATGGTCGAGACAAGAAGATCGAGCTGATCCACGACTCTGATGATCGAGTGAGATGGAGAACCTGACCACCCACATTTAGCGGCATGGTACATGGTGATGATTGTCTTTCTAGTGGTATGTTTACTTTTACATTCTTAGATACAAGTAAGAATAGGTAAAGTAAAGGACAATTTTACATGCTTCAAAACGTATTGAGTATATGTTGCTGGGGCCATGTGTCAACAACTCAACTGACAGGTCTCATTGGGTACTTCTCACACACCCATACAAGACAACTTGCAAGTCGTGTGGGAGGCAAAATGTATGGTTCATTTTATTGCCGTTGGCTCGCTTACAAGCGGTAAACAGTCGCTAATGCAATACACAATATACAGCCACAGAATTATCTAACACAAACTGCTAACCCTATGCTAGTTCTATCTATTAGTGAACACAAAACTCCTAACGCTATTCTAAACGATGTGAACGCCTCAAGTCCAGTCTCCCGTCTACCTAACCTCTCTCCCGTGGTTACACACCACGCGGGGTGACCTTCACCTTCGTGCGTGTTACCTCACATCGCACTCTGCTGGCAAACGTGGCCTGTTGAGTGTCTACTCAACTGTGCTATGGCTTCACGAGGTGTGGTACTATCGAGTCTTTGACACACACCCACCCCTCTTGTGTTGCGTCATCAACTTTCACTCATTGGTTGTGACGCAAGAGGTTCCTAAACAAAAAATTAGTGTCTCTAATTTTTGTCAAAGACTCTAGATAACCTGGCTTTGGGCATTCCAATAGACTATTAATAACTATTGTCACAATGTAGCAAAGCCTTACTTGGCTACTGGCAATCGCCACAAACTTGACTGGTTGGCGTGAGCCCCTTCTCACATGCTATATTATATTTATCAGAGGTATGTCTGAACCGGACCGTTGTCTTATAAGACCTGCCCTCACATAGTAAATTAACTTACTACCCATACAAAGTTGACTTTCTTAGGGTCAACACATGAATTACTTCATGTCCCCCATATAATATTTAACAACCATTCTACAAGAGTGTGTGCGACAGGCTTTACCTCCTTCGCTTCCGCGCGTAAGACTTTATTTCACTGTTAATTTAGTTCTTCGTTGTCTATTATGTCCCCTGGCCCCATAGTTATCTGTCTTTGATCTACAAATAGTGTATGCAATTTATATGTTTGTTTTTCTGTTTGTTTGTGTGTTTGGATGTAATAAATCTACTAATCTAATTTCTATCCTCTATTTATAAATTCTATGTGTATGTATGTTAGTTTTTTGAGTGTCATAATTTGGTTCAATGTGGCCACAAACAGGTGTATAACACTAATTCGTGACTACATTCACTTGTCATGAAACCCAAAATACTGTAATCTAAGTTCTAAACTATATTACAGACAACACATTCACACTAACACAATTTCACTAACGAAAACTTTACATTCTAACATACCATTCTAATTCTATAACTAAGTATTTAATGTGTTACCTAAATTTATTAAATTTGTTATGTTAATTATATGATATGATTATATTACTTCTTATTTTTTTCTAATCTAAGTGATGTAATCTAACTATTTAAATGCAATTGTTGTGATGTGAGTTATGTACCTTAATTAAATGGATTATGTGACCACAATTTATGTACTTTTCTAAATACTATGCTAAATAATGTTTTTAAATGCACAAAGGAATTATATGAGTGATGTTCTTAATCTAACTGGTGTAAATGCTGTATGTTACCTTATCTACTCTTTTTAATCTATTATGATGTCAAATGATGATACTAATAAATGGTAATATTTGAAAGATGGTATGGTTTCATTAAGATGGAATAAACTAACTACAATGAAACTAAGTGAAATATAACAATCTAAATGGTACTATTCATATCATAAATTTAATTTAACTTGTAATAAACTATTCTTATGTCTAAACTAATATTCTAATCTAATTTTAATGGGTTAATTACTGTACTAACTACATTATTAAAATAAATGAGAACTGTTATAGTTCCTAACCTACATCTAATTTATCACTATCTTAAAATATTATATTACATATCACAATAAGTTTATATATATAGTATTTGGTTTACACAGGTTAGTAGTTGCCTTCATGTATGTGCAATGGTTGTATAGGCATAATATAACCACACATTTTGCCTGGGTATCTGAAATACATTACACAGTCATCTTAATGTTCTCTCGGTAGTGCACGTGTAGAGTTCGCTGGTGTTGTAGCTCTGTCTTTTCGTGTCTGTAATTAAGCACTGTTCTGACACTGTTTTCTGCGGTTCATATATATGATACACCGGAATGGAGCTTAGTTGGAAATGAGCTGTCCTAGTTCACACGGTGGTATCTAAGTATAGCAGCACAGTTCTTAATCTGATGTCCACGGACACATGATAGTTCATTGTTTTGGTACATGACTACACCAACAATGTGGATATGTATGTAAGCTATTTTACATCTTATATTATCAGATATTCATGTACCAACCATCACTCTACATTTACTGTTGGATTTCAGGTATTTTTACCCCAGATGGTAAAACTAGTGACCACCTGAATATCCGGTCATTTTGATGCACACCACTATGTATGACCGTGATCAGGGAGTTGTCGGTCTGGACAATGCAGTGAACATCCGTCAGAACTCGATGGAGCCTTCTCACCGTATAGATGAAGCCTAGGGCTGCAACTGTGATATGGAATCTTTGGACTCAGCATGTGTGATCTTACTGCTCACGCAGCAAAGCGGATGGAAGATGCCCTCAAAAAAAAATTGGCCTAGTACTGCAGTGATGGAGATTCTGCTGGCATATGACCTAAGATAATAAATGAGCCTAGGATTAGGCAAGCGGAGGGATTGGAATATTTACAAAAAAGGATCTTCAATTTTGACAATGCAGGAATTAATAATGCATCTTTCACATATCATTTCCAGAAGATTTTAAGACATTGGAAAATATATTTGTAATTTCTGAGTAATTTACTAATCCCAAAAGGTTTCTGACCTGTTTCTTTCTGTTAGACATGGTCAGATTCATAATTTTGGTACTACTTTTCAGGTCAGTCTACAGTTGGACTTGAGAAATGACATGACCCAAAAATGAATTTATTTTAGGCATAATTTGACTTTGCTGGTTTGACAGTGAGACCGAAGCGTCGCACTCTGTCAAAGGCCTGTCTCAGTTTCAGTAGGTGTATTGTCCAGTCATCAGTATTCTGATTTATTCATGTGTATTCTATAAGTTCACTACATGTATGCCCCTCGTCGGATTTGCCAGTCTCACTAACTAGTGTAGTTGCGTTGTGTATGTCTGTTGTCTGATCACTTGGTGTTGGTGCAATCTGTTCGTCTGTCACTACCTCTGTCTCTTGTCTTGAAAAGTGAGGTTTCCGCATGTTGACATGGAATATCTCTAAGTGTCTGTTTATCGATATTTCATAGTCAACATGTACCATGGTTATGTGCTACTTTGAATGGTCCTTGCCATTTCGTTTGTATGGAAGTAGCCTAAATCTGTCTTGATCAAGTTCCAGATTACTTGTTTTCGCACATTTGTTTGTGTGCTTGTGGTAGAACTGACCCTTCCTCTATCAAATGGCTTGGGTGCCAGTGTAGAGGGTTGTATTTCAGCTGTAGGATGTTTACCCTTCAACTTTTGTATCAATTGATGACAGCCATTACCAGCAAATAGATCATGACAAAATAATTTGTTATTGAAAAAACTTGGCCTGGCATTGCTGTATGCACGATGACCCGCACATGGTGTTTTGTGTGCATTGTTTAGCACACCTAACTGATGTTGTTCAAGTAACACCTGTTCATGGTTACTAGTAATATGACATGTAGTTGAAATGCCATTATTACGTCTAACGAACCAAGATGCATTCTTGGTCATTTTGGCTTTGCCTCTTGACAATTTTAAGTATGGAGACACATTAAAATCAGATTTCTGCTGGTGTATAAGTTTTTGTGTGTTTTTGTCATCTGTGCTGGTTGGAAAAAGCATTAGTAGTGTCTCATTTTGCAATGGGTCATGATGTTTTGAAGTGTCAACTCTGGTTGTTGCCTTAGCTGCATTTAATTTCTCCCATGCAACTATTTCTTCACTAGTACATTGTTTAAGTTGAGGTAAGCACCCCAAAATTAAATCTGTACAAGGGTTGTTAAGTATTGCACAAGTAAAGGTACCGGAAAGAAAAGGAGAATCAATACGGGCTTTTGCCAAAGGGTAAATTTCAACGTTACCCGAAAAGGTTCGGCATTTCACAGTGTCACCTGTGTAATCACCCGGACTCACTAGTTCTTTTCGAAGACCAATAAGGGTGCTGCCGCTATCCAGCAAACATTGGCATGGTACATCATTGACCATTGCATTGTGGAACACTAACTTGCCTCTGGAGGCTAATGCTGCATTCACACTCTCAGATGAGCATGGTACTGTATGTCCACATCCTAGTCTTCCGTCTGCATGGAATTGGTGACATCGTTCACAGCCGTCAAAGCTTAACATATCGTTAGCAGCACACACATCCTCTGCTTGGTTAGTTGGTAAGTCACTTTCAATCTCACACTCATTCTCACTACCACTATCTGAAGAGGTGTCAATCAACATAGCGTTGTTAGCTTTCAAACGTTGGCGGCCAAGGCACTTATTAGAATAATGGCCATAAGAGGAACAAAAAAAACATTTGATTGCACGCCTGTATGCAGACCGTTTGCTTTGCTGCTTCTTGATCACATTTTCAAGATGCGCCGGATAATTCGGCGATTTGTCGCACATAGCATAAGTGTCGTGCATTAGTTGACAGTACATGCATATGGAAACTTTTCTGTCTTTCTTATCATACTTCTGAAAAGGTTTTATGTTACCCTGATAGTTTTTTGATTGGTCTTTGACAAAGGAAACTATCTCAGAGTCACTTGAGGTCTTAAAAATCTCTCTGTTAGAAGAGAAATATGCTGAGCCTTTTTTTTCGAACTGCTCGATGTTTTCAATGTCTGACTGCTGCAAAAACTTAGCAAAAGGAGAAGGTATAGTAGATATACACTTGTCCATAGCTATTAGGTTTTTTAATCTATCAAAGTCTTTTCCTATGTTAGCTGCTTTAAGCCACCTGTTTAGTACACTCTGCACATTTGAAAAATAATCTATAAAAGTTTCACTAGGTTTAGGTTTTAAATTTGAGAACTGAACCTGATACCCAGGGGCATCAAGTAAAAAGTGCTGCATAATCCTATCATGGATGTATTGATAGCTAGATCTAAGTTCAATAGGAATAGACTCTATTACTTTAAGGGGCTCACCACTTAGATTCTTCATGTAAATCGGAGCCCACATATCTAAAGGAACTTGGTGATATTTAAATTGGTACTCTACATTCTCTGTCCAGGCAGGTATGGAGTCCTCTTTACAATATGGTTTGATAATATTTTTGTATTTGTTGAACTTATTTTCCTCTTGTTGACTTCTTAGTTTAGTGGCAGAGATCTCTGCGTGTGAGTCTACATCCATGCTTTTCATCTTTAATTGTGTCTCTGATTCTACCTGAATTTGATTTTCTTTAACTCTTGCCATTTCATCTATCTCTTTTTGCTTTAGATCTAATTCCTTTTGTTTTAATTCTTTCTCTTGATCTAATTGTTTTTGTTTCATCTCCTTATCATGTTCTCTTTCTCGTGCGCGTTCGTCCCTCTCCGCATTCTCTTTTCGTGTTTGTTCCTCTTTTGTTTCTTTAAATTTCTGATCAGCATATTGTTGTAGTTCTTTTCCTGTTAATTCCAGTTCTTTGCCTGCTTTTATGAAATCTGATAAAGTTGCCATCTTACTTTAGTACTTGGCTAACAGTGATAGGCAATGATGACTTTAATCAGTTATTTATCTTTGATATGTTATGTTTGTTCTTATCTGATCACTATCAGTTGTGCTTTCTGTTTATACCCTGCCCAGATTTATCTTGCAGAAAAACAGAGTATACAAATATGTCAACGCGTTACAAGCTGAACAAGAGATGCACTATTAATCAAATTGCATGACAAAATATATAAGTGTACTCAGCTTAATGTGGGAACGAAGCTCCTTTGACACAGGTCACCTTGTTTGGTACACTGGGGTGGCGACACGTTTCGTACGTAGCACACGGTATTTGGCCCACAGGTGTATGTGCACAGCTGTTGTTTGCCCTCTGATATATAGGGCAGCAGTAAACACGCCTACTAAACGATATGATTTACTCGACAACTAAGGACAATGACTTAGACAATGACAGACTTACGAACACCTAGAATATGTATTAATTAATTTTAATGTCAATGTCCTGTCTTTGTTTTAAACAATAATTGCCTTTCGTTACTAACCTAGTTAATTTCTGTAAACGTTGTGCAGCTAAGTATCAGATGCTTAGCCCGAAAATAGTTCCATCGTGACGATAAGCAAAGAGAAAATAGACCCAAAAATGAATAAATGCTTGTAAAGAAATCAAAATAACATAATAATGTGTCAATAAATAAATATATTCATTTAGTAACTTAAATAAGTAAATAATAAACAATATACAGCACAGATTCAGGCGGGCCGCCGCTAAGCGATTTTGTAAACACTCGACTGCTTTATGCTAATGACGCAGAACAACTGTCTGTCAATCAATCTACGTCATCGCGCAGCGCTATTTTTAGATCTCAAAAATCAATATTGTCGGCTGCCTGTGTATTCCTGCGCCGTGAATCATGTTTGGTGCTTATTCAAGAATAAATTGGTAAATATATGAATAAATATAAGAAAATAAGAATATTAATACTTACAGCTTCGAAGAATACCTGATTTCATTCAATAAATATATCATAAACACGATTAAACACTATTTTGTCACGATAGGCATATTTCTAGCTCGCAAATTCTCCTGTCTGCACAAATTATCGTTACTACAAAAATTAATCCCTAGTCTGGAGCCCGTGGATGAGTGGATTAGCTTGAACTTTTCGTTCAAGCTTCACTTCTTGACACCACAATTACCCTTTTACTGTGGGTATTAGCTTGGCGCTTTCGTCCAAGCACCACTTTCTGACACCACAATTACCCTTTTACTGTGGGTATTAGCTTGGCGCTTTCGTCCAAGCACCACTTTCTGACACCACAATTACCCTGGCCTGTCAACAACTCAACTGACAGGTCTCATTGGGTACTTCTCACACACCCATACAAGACAACTTGCAAGTCGTGTGGGAGGCAAAATGTATGGTTCATTTTATTGCCGTTGGCTCGCTTACAAGCGGTAAACAGTCGCTAATGCAATACACAATATACAGCCACAGAATTATCTAACACAAACTGCTAACCCTATGCTAGTTCTATCTATTAGTGAACACAAAACTCCTAACGCTATTCTAAACGATGTTAACGCCTCAAGTCCAGTCTCCCGTCTACCTAACCTCTCTCCCGTGGTTACACACCACGCGGGGTGACCTTCACCTTCGTGCGTGTTACCTCACATCGCACTCTGCTGGCAAACGTGGCCTGTTGAGTGTCTACTCAACTGTGCTATGGCTTCACGAGGTGTGGTACTATCGAGTCTTTGACACCATGTTATTATAGACCAATGGTAATGGGTGATGTGATCAGTGTTGCACCGACCGCTTGCACTTCCCAAGACAATTCACAGTACCCATGTTTTGTCAGACCATCAATCTGATGCCGTCTCCGTAATGAAGATTGGATCGTCAACACTGTCTGTCTCTAGCTTGGTGTGTCTACCCATTTTAGTCTAGGCCAATTGATACAATTAATCCCGATGCATCCATACTTCAAGAGCTGAATATTGAAGAGGGTTGGCTATTAAAGGCGGTAAAGCAAAGAACATTTAAATATTTTGGTCACTTGAAACGTCATGAAAGTTTGGAGAGAACAATAATGGAGGGTATATGACTGGGAAGAGAGGAAGAGGAAGGCCAAAGAGACGATGAGTGCAGGATGTGGTGGATGACATATTGCTTCTGATCGAGAAGCTTTCCGGAAGGTTGTTATGGGAGCGAGGTTCTGTAAAGGACATGATACTTGTCACGGAAAAACTGCAGTTTAGTGATTCCTTGATAACTTACATATCAAAATGCAAAGAAGGAGGAGGGTTGACAATTGTGTACTTCATTCTGAGAGGAGGAATAAATTAAAGATCATTGACCTCCGAATATAAAAATAGGATACAGGTGTTCGCAGAGTTCATTGCCTGACAATCGGATCGTACGGACACGAGAACCGGGGAAATCGCGTGGAGGAAAATTTAACGGAGAATGCTTTGAAGTGCGACGGGCGATGAACGGAGGAACAGCGTAACAACGGAGGAAACGAGCAAATAGTCACTACGTGATTTTACCGCTTTTTGATGGGCAGGATACGGCAAATTTGATTGTAGATCAAACAATCAACGGAGGATTGGACACTCAATATAAATACTAGCAACTGGGTTTTCTGGTTAGTGTGTGTTCCAAACTGGGCTGAAGGATCTATGCATCTTGAGTGGGGAAAGAAATACACGTCCCTAATGGTTGAAAGAATATGGGATATTAGTGTGTTATTCGCTAGTGTATTTCGATTCCGGGATGATAAGTGCATATATAAGGTTCAAACTCCCATCTGGATATATCAGAGAAGATAGACACATACTTCTTGGGTACAGGAAAAGCTTTATTGATAAACTCAAGGCATTTCATTTGTGGGGAGAGCAAATACCTCAATAAACCAAGGAATAACTTAGACAGGGTAAAATACGAAATAAACTATACTTTTAAAGGAACTTTAAAAAAGAAGAATAGAAGATCCAGATAACCAAAGTAATAATGGAAAAAGAAAGATAAGTTTGCAGAAAGCGAAACAAAATCAAACTACATACGTCTTGTATGCATAGTGAAGAAACAAGAGACAAGTCAAAACATTACTAGTAATTAGAGACAATATGCCGAACTGTGGTGATGTGGTTTTTCCGGTGTTGGATAAGTACTTTCATGAAACAGACTCGGGCGAAGTCATAAACTTACTGGAATATTACTAATTTACGGTGATCCAGTGGTGAACAGTTTTGTTTCGTTCAATAACGGATTTACCTTCACTCAAGCATACGGATCATCCAGGGTGAGAGCTGTCCTGTTTGATGTGCTGTCCTGTGGTTTTGCGGAATGATTGAGCGAGATGTGACACCGCTGATAGACATTACGAGTTCAGTCTTGCACCAACAATAGAATACACTATCAACTACGCTTACACAGTCCATACATACACCAGACATAGTTTTTATTAATACATATTTTATTATTCGTTGAAAGGAACTGTTGTCGGAGTATGTGTTGAGGGAATAATAGTGAGAGAGAAAGGAATAGATATATGGAAGGGAAGACAGAAGGGAGGAGTATAGACAGAAGTCATTCAATAATTCCAAAAGATAATAATCTTGAAGATGTGCTTGTTGATTCCACTTTCCTCCCGGGAAAATAAGTGACAATACTGAATGAATGAATGAATGAATGAATGAATGAATGAATGAATGAATCCCGATGCGGATTCAAACTAATGACCACTAATTATGGAGGCAAGCGTCTAGCCACTACTCCACTACTAGAACAAATGGCAAGCTGTCAGTGCGTCGAATCTACCATTCGGCGTTTTTAGCTTTCAGGAAACTTATTCATTCGAACTTGGCAACAGTCGGCCTGTAGTCTCGCTAAATCCACTATGGCCGCTAGCTTAGCTCAGTAAGTACTTGTCATGGCGCGATATGAATCAGCATTACCCAGTGGCACACTTTGCACGCAGACATTTACCTAACTAGATAGTCGGTTAATGTAATTCTCACTTATTATTCTAAGAGTTAACTATAAACCTGGTTAATACAATGTTTACCCGATCTGACGCAGGCGGAATTAGCGCATTTATCCACTTTTGTTGTGGCCGTTCATTCATCCGAGATGGTAATATGATAAACAGCGACATTCTACCGCCTGTTTCTCATGAAACATAAAATTGGAATTGATTGACACACTATCATCATCATCCTGTAGCTTGTACTAATAATATCTATAACACCATAACAGTCTTCCGACCTTTGTCTTTGTCATAAGCCAGGTGTCCTGCCTCTGTTGGTGTCTTGTTTAAAGTGTATATCACATCTTTAACCCATCTCCATTTATTTCTCTTCACCTGTGCACCCCGTTCAATTCTATCGCTTTCAGATGTTCGTGTCTATAAACTAAGTCTATATGCTGTAAGCTTATTACATATTTGTTGACGGTAATACCTGCTTTCTGTTAGCGCCGAATGTTTGGACGCGCTCACCAAAGCCGACACCCCACATTATGCCAACTGCTTTGGGCGAAGGAGCACAATTGAGAGGGTACAAGCCCTAGCCTATGCGAGGGAATGCGATCTAATGAATAAATATAATGGTAGGGCGGACCGGGCTCTAAACCTTCGTCGGCAACTGGTCTAGATTTGAAGCTCCTTGATAGGCTGACAATTAGAGTATTGGTTTGCTGATACGGTAGTTTCTGCAGCTTGTATTGCCCCAGACATATTGCTGTTACCTTTCCTCTGGAGCAAACTAGGCAAGCCGAGAGAGAGAGAGAGAGAGAGAGAGAGAGAGAGAGAGAGAGAGAGAGAGAGAGAGAGAGAGAGAGAGAGATCATACAGCATGGGCAACCCATGGTCTCTAAATTCAGCCCAGGCTTTGTGCTATCGTCTATCGAGACTGTAAGGTGCCAGTTAGTCATATGTCTGGAAAGTTAGACTAAAATTATGACTTCTCGGCATTGTTTAGGGGATGTAAATTAGTGGGTTCACCTGGTGGCGGTGGACACTGGTAATAGGGAAAGCTAACCCACACGCAAAAATCAGCCTAGAAGTAGTAATACGTGTATGGATTACGCTTGAGTTCAAGACGAATAGCGAGCAAATGCACAATAACAATCTATAAGCTTTAGAAGCTTCATTGTTTGCAGCGTGTTCTTCTGAAATGTTCTGTCAGTATTGGCTCATGATGAGGCAGACATGGCCAGGACTCTTTGGGATCATGTGAACAGTGGAAGAACAGATAGATCATCATAGCCTGGATAGAATAGTGCAGCAGGGAGTGGCTAGAGAATATGGTCATCCCTCAGTACTCCGAGGAAACGCCAGACCGACACATAATCTGACTACAATTGGTACCATTGAGGCTCTTCACTGGCTGTTGAAAAACGGTGACAGAGCATGTATGGGAATGTCCCGAGTGCAGTGATGTCGGTTTTTGACTCCGCTAAACTCAACACATAATTTCTGTCATTATCCTTAAATCACCCGCCAGCGGTGAGCCTATATTTTCATAACTGCTAATCTTTTGACATATAAATAAGAGAAAATAAAGGTCAACAAAGGAATTATTCCGATCCTTACCTTTTAGAATAACACTCTGCTTGAGATCCGGCTGGTCAACGTAGTATTAGAACAAAACATACATCGCAAGATGATTTTTATCGTTTATTATGAACAGTGTATATTGTATACACTTTGACGCAAGCCTTCCCTTCCCGTCATATAGTGAGGTCGATACGCCTTGTTGAAACAAAAGATTGTACTTTAGTGCGCGGCTAGCGGATTGGGAGGGAGGCGGAAGAGGAGGAAAGACGTGTTGTTTTGAATCGTGCAGGTGGCAACAGGTGGTTATATCTATCTGTTTCTTTGTTGTTGTTAAAGAAACAGTCGATTTGAAGACAAGAGGCGATGTTTATGTTTAAAGCGGTTCATGTTGAAGTGAACAGATAATGTTTATATAAAATAAAATTGTTGATTTTAAGCTGAAGGGACGTGTTTCTACCTTTAGTTAACAGAGAAGGAAAAACCAACCTCCTAGATCTTTTATTATCGGCCCTAACAATAACATTACGGTATTTAAGAGTCAAAGCAAAACATTTTATGAGAACTTTAGCGTGTAGTTTCTTTTGATCTCATCGTAGCAACCTTTAGTCTAAACAGTTTGAGAACCTCTCTAATAAACTGAGTCCCAAGAAGCGAATGAAGTAGATAGAAGAGTAATTCTGACTCCAATAATTTACAGCAGCTGATTCAACTTCTGCCCTGCCACTAAACGTATTGTTTTAAGATAATAAAAAAACAACTGGTATCTAGAATTTTGATAGGCTATCATAATGTAAGAAAGAGATAAACATCTTTCTTTGGTCATGTGATGAGAATAGAGGCATTGGAGAACATCGTGACAACTGGAAAGATCGAGGAGAAGAGAGGCAGGGGCAGACGAAGATAAATGATGCTGGATGGATTGAGACGGTGGCGTGGAGGAATATCAGCAGCAGAGTTGATCAAGAACAGCTAAGGCCGAGATCAGTGGAGAGACATGAACGCCTACGCCAGCTTGCATGGCATTTGATGATGATAATCTTCATAAAGTATGTTTCTAGTGCATAGTACGTTGTCTGTTCTTCTTTCTAACAAAGTGATAAGATGAGACAGACGTTTCTTTCAGCCACATTGTGACAGACGATGAAATATCTTGTTTCTTCACCTGTTAGTTGGTTGGAGTATGTTGGAGTGTCTTTGGTTATGCAAATATAGGTATAGCATTCATTCATTCAGTCCCATGTCCTTTGCAGAACCTCGCTCCCACAACAACCTTCCGGAAAACGTATTGGTCATAAGCACAATGCTTCCTCCTTCCGCATTGTTCTCTCCAAACTTTCACGTAGTATCAAGTGACCAAAATATTTCAATTTTCTTTGTTTTATCGTCTTTAGTAGCCAACCTTCTTCAATATTCAGATCTTTGTCGTATGGATTCATTTGTCTTTTCTGTATCCAAGATACTCTTAGATTCCCTCTATAACATTTATATTCAAAGGCATTTATGCGCTGTTCTGTTTAAATGACCCTGAAGGCGTACAAAGGAGTAATTTTTATGTTGACAAAGGCAAGTATAAAATCTATGCAACAAACATTACCAACCTAGAAATATCCCTCAAAAATTAGCTGCTTATCTGTGACAAGACGCCATAGTCAAAACCAGCAATTTGTGGCCGTTTGTGATTTCTTGGCAAGTTTATGTTCAATATTTTGCCATTGCTTTCTGAACGTTTACCATTCATACCTACGTATGGGAAACCAACGCATGGCGGTCTGCTTCCAAATCGCCCGCAGCTGTGTTTCGAACGCGGTATGCAAGATTGCTAATTGCGTTTGTAACCCCTTTGCCACAGCGCCGGTACATCAGACTTAAGAGTAAAATTTCAGTCATCCAGAGGATTCAGAAACAACGAATCAAACATCTTTTGACTCTCAAACATGGGACACTACTTTATTAACATAACTCCTTTATTGTTGGATGGAAGAGATGAAGGGTTTGAAGACAGTATTAGTGTAATGTGAACACGTACGGCACAGACTTGGGAGATCCTTGATATCATCATGCAGAGGTGGATGGAAGAGATGCACCTTTTCAAAGGCAGTATTAGTGCACCGTGAACACGTACGACAGAGACTGTTAGAAATACATGATATCAAGGTCTTTGTAGAACGTCGATCTTACTACCACCCGTTAAAAAAGAGTCTAGATCCTTTGCCAGTTCCCCTATCTCGTGTGTTTTTATTACCAGTTTCTTCAGAGTCCTACGAAAGGGCTTCAAATGAAAACCTTAAAAGTACAAAAACCATGCCAATGTCTTGTAACCTGTCAATATTGTTGTTTAGGAAGTCAAGAATATTATGCACGTGACATCACGATGCAGAAGAACACGGTAAGGTAATAAGGACAGTTTAAAGATGGCCTCTCTACTTTTGACGTGCACCAAAGACGAGCAACGTTCAGTTATCCGTGAGTGTGTTTTTTTTTTATCAGTGACCTCCACTTTCAGTGTGTACCACATACCTCGAACTCGCCAGACCTAACCCCAAGTGATTTCCACCTGTTTGGAAAATTCAAAGAGTCATTGCGAGGAAAGGCTTTCCGGTCCAATGAAGAGGTACAGCAGGTTACACACGCGAGCAACTTAATTTTTCTTTCTACAGGAATCCACGCACTTTATCGACGCCGGAGGACTTGCATTGAAATCGGAACATGATACATTTGCTCTTTACTTTTATTCATAATATATTCACCCCGCCCCCCCCCCCCCCAAACAAAAAAAAATTAATTAATTAATTAATTAATTAAATTAACAACAACAAAAACAAAACAAAAGCATTTCAGGTTTTCATTTGAACCAACCTGGTATGTCGTCTCCGCTGCATAGGACAACCACTGAGAAAATCTGAAGACACTGTAACTAGAGACTCTCTTGTCTGTAACCTTCAAGACAAACGAAATAGCGGAAGACAAGCACACAAAGAAGAGAATTACAGACAAAGATGAACTCTATTTGGAGGACGTGGAGGGAGCTGTTGGACGTTGAAAGAAATAGGACGACTTGACGTGGTTTTGTTAAGGGCCTACCCTACAATGGGAGATACAGGACAGAACAAGATGGATGTCCATTTCAGTGACATAACGTGTTAATGGAGAAGTTGTCTTCCATTCTCAAGTTTTCGGATGGATCGACATGGGAGCCTGGATCATATTTAAACAAAAAACTACGCCTCGATGACATGTTAACCTTAACGATGACAACTTACCGAGGATTCGAACCCGGGTCCTCTGAAAGAGAACCTTGAGTTCTAACAACTTGGCCAGCCGCTCTCCAGTAAGTAAAGTAAAGTAAAGTAAAGTTAAATAAAGTAGAGTAGAGTAGAGTAAAGTAGAGTTAAATACTGTAAAGTAAAGTAAAGTAAAGTAAAGTAAAGTAAAGTAAAGTAAAGTAGAGTACGAACGAACGAACGAACGAACGAAAATCTGTATTTTCAAAGGGTTAAGAATTGGGCACGCAGGCCCGTCTGACATTCTGCCCTTCTTCTCTATTTCCTCTAACACATTCTTTCGTTCAGAGTAAAGTAAAGTAAAGTAAAGTAAAGTAAAGTAAAGTAAAGTAAAGTAAAGTAAAGGACTCTTGTACATGTCTTAATGCGTATTGGACATATGGTGCTAGTTTCTAAAATTTCGGATTCGTCTAGATGAGAATCAAACCTTTGACCACCCTTTAGGCAGGCGGGCGTCTACCAATACGGTATTGCAGCCCCCGAAGAGACAGGATGATCTGTGCTGTTCCCGCCACGACACGGGTACGGATTCAATACTCAGCAGATGCAGGATTATGTTTTCGACCAGTACAGTACACGGATTCATCATCATCATGATGCGCTATGCCGGTAAGCGTGAACGGTCATGTTTAATAGGAAATCACCTATCAAAGGAGAGGTAAAGTACCTCTTACCCTCCGCTAGCTTACGGGATACCTGTGGGCAATGTGGAGTATCCGTTTAACCCCCAGGTTAGGGTCACGTGAAACTATGGGTGCACGTAGTGGATGAAGTTGAAGAGCAGCCGACAAATAGTTGTGGGTTATGGTCTCCAATTTCACCTCGATAGGCTGAAGATCTCTTTTTGGAGACAATGTCTACATTCATCGACTAATATGGTCACTGCTAAGGAAGAAAGCAATGGTCAACTACTTCTTTACAGATGCAAAGAAAATCATTTTTTGTAATTGGATTAACCAGAGTCAGC
>OY992890.1:37793687-37911187 GCA_963921405.1 Cepaea hortensis
ATATTAATACAATAAATTTCTGTATATTACTACTCTTATATTGAAGTTTATATTGATCTATTTGTAAAATTAAATACAATATGTATGTATTATTCACTTTTAAAGGATGTGTTTTTCATTTTCGCTTCAAGCGCGCATGGAAATGACGTTATTGTACATATGTAATAAGATATTTCTATTATCCATCTATTCGGTTATCCGTCACAGCCCCGGTTCAGGCGTTGACGGTTAATCGAAGTTGAACTGTACCGTCAACGTTCTAGCTAATTTTACGTTCATTAATTTGTCATTGTTTTATGAACGAGAAGTTAATGTTGCAGACCAAATGGCCGGTGTAGGGAATGTTGAAGCCCATTGCTTTCTGAACGACCGGTACTCATACCATTGTATGAAAACCTGTACAAGGCGGTCTGCCTCAAAATTGCCCGCAGCTGGGTTGCGAATTGCGTTCGGAATCCTATCCGCTAAGAAAGCAATGGCAATCTACTGAATGTAAACTTGCCAAATAAATCACAATCAATCAACAAATGCTGGTGTTGACTGCGACGTTCTGTAACGAATATGCAACTAACTGTGTTTTTAAAACCTGTGATTTCATCATAATCATCATCATCATCATCATCATCATCATCATCATCATCATCATCAAGTGCCATGCCAGCTGGCGTAGACGTTCATGTCTCTCCAAATATCTCGGTCGTTGGTGTTCTGGATCAACTCTGCTGCTGATATTCCCCCATACCGCTGTCTCAGTCCATCCAGCATCAGTTCTCTTGGTCGGCCTCTGCCTCCCTTCCCCACGATCTTTCCAGTCGTCACGATGTTCTCCAATGCCCCTTTTCTTATCGCATGACCAAAGAAAGAAGTTTATAACTTTCTTATTGTTGTATATAATGGTTTAATTTCATTCGCCTATTTCAGGCAATCGTTGTTAGTTACCCTGGCAGTCCAATTTGTTCAGGAACCACATCTCTGTTGCTTCTAGGTTCTTCCTAATTTGTTCATTTACATTCCAAGATTCACCGTCATACAGCAAATATTGTTCTATATAGCACTTCAGCACTCTTTCTTACATTCAATGATAGTGACTTATCTTCTTCTTCTTCTTCTTCTTCTTCTTCTTCTTCTTCTTCTTCTTCTTCTTCTTCTTCTTCTTCTTCTTCTTCTTCTTCTTCTTCTTCTTCTTCTTCTTCTTCTTCTTCTTCTTCTTCTTCTTCTTCTTCTTCTTCTTCTTCTTCTTCTTCTTCTTCTTCTTCTTCTTCTTCTTCTTCTTCAGCATTCTGAGCCATTGAGGTTCTTTGCTGCAGATACAATCCGTCTACTTGTCTTATTCTGCTCTTATTCTCTGTTGTGCACATTCCGTCTGATGTTATAAACTCCACCAAGTATTTAAAATTATCCACTTGGTTAAGACTTTTCTCTTGTATTTCCATTTCACAGTTTCATAACCTTCGATTAGTATTGAAGGCTTCACTTTTATATCTCTCACTATTACTTCGCTATATTGTGAGAAGTGATCCGGTGACAAAATTGATCCCTATCGTAATCGTAGCTTTATTTGTTCATAATTCAATCAATCAATCATGTGCCATGCCGGAAAGCGTGGGCGGTCATGACTCGCCATTTCACTCGATCACCAGTGTCGTGGATCAGCTCAGTGTTCCTGTCTCGTCCATGCCATGTGGCCAAGCCATCCAGGTATTTTCCTCTCGGTCTTCCTCTAGGTCTGTTCCCTTCGATCATGCCAGTTGTCACTAAGTTCTCCAATCCATTTCTTCTCATAACATGTCCAAAAAATGTTGACTGTCTACGTCTAATTTCTCTAATCAGTTTACGATGTTCATTTGTCTCCTGTAGTACTTGGTCATTGGTTTTTCTGTCTGTCCGTGGTATTCTTTGCATTTTCCTCAGAAACCACATTTCTGCAGCCATCAGATGCTTTTCAGCTTGACTGCTCATAATTGCCCTCTTTATTTCTCATATTATTTTCTGCTTATTGATTCCAGTAAATATTTCTTATGATTCTGAGATCCTTCCCATTAATGTTAATATCTTCCAACATTTTAATCAGTTCATCATGTTTTACTTTATCAAATGAATTGATATAATCTATGAAGCACAAATATATGTCTTTCTGTATCTCTATTGGTGTTCACTTTGATGTTCATTCATTCATTCATTTATTCAGTAGCATGTCCTTTGCAGAACCTCGCTCCCATAACAACCTTCCGGAAAACCTCTCGATCACAAGGAAGATGTCCGGCGTCCGATACACCCATCTGGAGATCATCCGCTACATCCTGCACCCATCTTCTCTTTGGCCATCCTCTTCCTCTCTTCCCAAGCATATACTCCTCCATTATTGTTCTCTACAAACTTTCATGACGTTTCAAGTGACCAAATTATATAAGTTTTATTTGTTATCATGGCTGTTATGGTTTCTTGGCAAGTTTAGAAGGTAGTTTGCCAATGCTTTCCTTCTGGGCAGTGACTGTACTAGTCGGTGGCCATAGCCATTGTCTCTACTGATGAGATCATCTGCCTATCGCTGCAGAGTGCAGACCATAACCAACAACAATCTGTCGGCTGCTCTCCCACTCCATCCACCACCTGCTTCCATGGCTTCACGTAACCCTGATTGAGGGGGGAGGGGGGGGGCCTAAATGGGTACTCCACCTTGCCCAAGGGTGTCCCGTAGACTAACGGAGGCGTCTTACATCTCCTTTGATAGAGGATACCCTTACCCCGCTAACCGGTCACTGTGACGTAGGACCAAGATATTCAGTAGGCCCGAATGCACGGAGGCATAGCTGGCCAATCTTTCCATCACTTAGCCGACGACGAGCCCTGGCATCGAATCGTCGTTCGACCGTGCTCATGATATTGTCAGCGTAGTTCCCTACCAACTTCGCTAACGCCCTCGCTAGCGGGGTCTATGTTCTTCCCACATTATTGAGTTCTGTCTTTAATTCTCGAATCCATGCGTTTGTAGGTCTCACACTATTTGACTAGCCCTATGGGTTGCAGACAAGGCAGTGTCTAGTCATTCTACCCTCGGGTTCTCTCCGCGAGGCATCTTACATGTTAAACTCACTTTCGTGTACCAGACAAGGCAGTACCTAGTCATTCTACACCCAGGTTCTCTCCGCGAGGCATCTTACATGCTAAAATCACCTTCCTGCACCAGACAAGACAGTATCTAGTCATTCTACCCCCAAATTTTCGCCGCGAGGCATCTTACATGCTAAAATCACCTACGTGCTTTAGACAAGGCAGTGTCTAGTAATTCTACCCTCAGGTTATCTCCGCGAGGCATCTTACATGCTAAAATCACCTTCGTGCACCAGACAAGGCAGTGTGTAGTCAATCTACCCTCAGGTTCTCTCCTTGAGGCATCTTACATGCTAACATCACCTTCGTGCACTAGACAAGGCAGTGTCTAGTCATTCTGTCCTAAGGTTCTCTCCTCGAGGCATCTTACATGCTAAAATCACCTTCGTGCACCAGACAAGGCAGTATCTAGTCATTCCACCCCCAGGTTCTCTCCGCGAGGCATCTTACATGCTAAAATCACCTTCGTGCACCAGACAAGGCAGTGCTTGTTATTCTACCCTCAGGTTCTCTCCGCGAAGCATCTTACATGCTAAAATCGCCTTCGTGCGCCTGCAGATTTCGGTGTCAGGTTTGAGACAACGGTCTTGCTCCGGATGAGAGACATTGGGATCAAGCAGGCAGTTGCGAGATTTTTGTGAGGGACACAAGTAGACAAGTAAACCAACACTGAGCTGGAGTGACCAGCCGTGACACACTCGTAGAAATGTTGAGGAGATCTGAGCACCTTTGGTCGTGTCCGAGGTGCCGTAACTAGTCTATGTTGATAATATAATAATTGTCGAGTAAATTAATATGGAGTAGTATCACAGTAGCCGGCTTCGTGGCTTAGAGGTTATGACTTTTCTCCGTAATCTCGTATACTCGCGTCGGTAACGTGATGACGGTGAGAATCAGCAGTGGTTCGAATCGCATCGGTAACTTACGGGGTATGTGAGCCGGCCGCTCAGAAATCAATGGCAAACTACTGAGCGTAATCTTACCAAGAAATCAACATACAGCTGAAAGATGCTGGTGTTGACAGCGATGTCCTGTAAAGGATATGCAAAAAAAAAACAAAAGTATCACAGTGACTCTAAAAGTACTGGAGAGGTTTGGTCATAGACTATAACTCTAGGAAGGGAAAATCCCAACTGCACCTCCCCGTGGTAGAGGATGGAAACACACCACGGTGTGGCTAACACAGCTCTGAGGACCGAGTATCCACCGGAATAAGTGGACAACTCTGCAGCTGAGCAGAGCAGGGCACTCACTTCCCCTTACAGTCAGAAATGGCTGTCAAAGGCAGAGGTAAAAGACCATCATGTTAATGTGGATGGCAAGGGGAAACCACAACATTATCTTCCCGAGACTTCATGGCAAACCATATTTCAGCGTTAGTGACGACTTTAATGGATGTCTTAGGACATCCTCGTCCGGTAGGGACAGTCATGAGCCACAGGTGACACCAGACCGTCATCCAGCTATTGATGGCAAGATCTTAACTAAAATAAATAAATTTAGAGTAGGAACATGGAATGCTAGGACATTAAATGAGCTGGGAAAGTTGAACAATGTTCTAAGAGAGATGGATAGCATGAAAATGAATATACGAGGCGTAAGTGAGATGAGATAGAAGGGATCGGGCAAAATAATAGCTGACAATCACAGAATAATCCATTTTGGAGGGGATACACATGAAAAAAGGTGTAGGAATAATATTTGACGAAGAAACAGCCAAGTCAATTAATGGATACTGGTGTATTTCAGGTAGAGTTATTATGGTCAAAATCAAAGGTAAACCAATATATATAAATATTAAACAAGTATATACACCAACAACAAGCAGTAGTGATAAAGAAATACAACACTTTTAGGACGAAATAGAAATGGTGATGGCCCAAATTGGATCACAGGAAATAAAAATAATACTGGGAGATTTTAATGCAAAAGTTGGAAAGGGGAAAATGGAGGAAATAGTGGAGAATTATGGTTTAGGTACACGGAATGAAAGAGGAGAAAAACTAATAGAATGGGCAAATTTCAATGTTATGATAATTGGAAACACATGGTTTAATCACCATAGAAGACGACTATACACACGGAAAAGCCCTGATAAGAAAATGCGCAACCAAATTGACTGCATACTAATTAATAAAAGATTTAGAATTGGTTTAATTAATGTAAAGACAATGCCTTGTGCTACTGTAATAGTGATCCTGTACCACTATGTGGACAAATAAAAGTAAGATTAAAGAGAGGGAAAAAACTGATTAAGAACATGAGACTTAATAAAGAGGTTCTGAAAGTAGATAAAGAAATTCAAGAACAATACAGAATGACTGTGGTGAAAAATAGGTACAATGCTATAGCTAAAATACAGAATATAAATGAACAATGGGAAATGTTAATGGTCTCCTTTCATCAAACTAGTAACCAAATATTACCGGAGAGAAGCCAAATAGCTGAGAAAAAATGGATGAATGAAGAAATAAATGCTGATGGACAAATGAAACAGAGTAAACATGACAAACAAGAATATGCTAAGATTAAAAAAAAAAGAAATAAAAGACACATGTGTGAAGGAAAAAGAAAGTTGGGTAAACGAGCAGTGCGTAAAGTATTGAATTAAATTCCATTAAAGATACAAAAAATATGCACATACAAATCAGTGAGCTCACGGGAAGAAAAATAAGAATAAACACAGGATGTTTGAAATCAAAAACAGGATAGATATTACTGTAGGAAGGTGCTATAAGGAAGAGGTGGAATGAGTATATAAGAGAATTATCTGATGGAGAAAGAGAAGCATTAACAGAAGAAAGTAACTTAGAAGGTCCACCTATTCTAAAAGAAGAAGTCGCTAACGCTGTAAAATATACGAAGAAAGGAAAAACAGCTGGGTCAGATGAAATCACAATAGAAGAATTAGAAGTATTAGGAGAATTTGGAGTAGATATATTAACCAAAATATTGAATTATATTTACAGCAGTGGATATTTACCCAGTGAAATGCCGAAATCTGTATTTATAGCTATACCTAAAAAACCAGAAGCAATTGAATGTGAAGATTTTCGTACAATTAACCTCAGAATCATAATGCTAAGAACCAGATAGAAAATATAAATGGAAATTAGTGAAGTACAGTATGGATTTATGGAGGGAAAGGGTACAAACAATGCAATATATACATTACGGAGACAAATAGAAAGGCCAATAGAGAAACAGAAAGACATATATTTGTGCTTCATAGATTATACTAAGGCATTTGATAAAGTAAAACATGATGAACTGATTAAAATGTTGGAAGATATCAACATTGATGGGAAAAATGTAAGAATAATAAAGAATATTTACTGGAACCAAAGCCAGTCGAGTCCACTTAAGTCGAACTCGGATAACTAGAATTTCGCTTAAGTCGACGTTATTGGCTTGGTACCGGCCAAGATCCTTCTTTATCTTTGCATAAAAATTCCTGATAAGTCGAATTCGTTTAACTCGAATTTTCGGATTAGTCGAACATAAAAATGAATTACCGACTATATAAATGTCCACGTTTAAGTCGAACTATTCATTTCACACATACCCCCCCCCCCCCCCCAAAAAAAAAAAAAAGAATGTGCATTTTTAGTCAGCCCGGAGAACAATCTAGCACATAATATGTCGCTACATGTCAACAATGGCTGCTAGTTGATGAAATCTTAAAACTTTGACTTTTAAAAGAAAGATTGAGCTGTTGGAAGAGGTTGAACATAGTGGAAAGAAGAAAGTGGATATAGCTAGAGAATTTGGTATTCCAACATCGACACTTTCCGGCATTTTAAAGCATAAAGACCGCCACAAACAATTGTTTTTCGAATATCAAATCGACAGTGATAGGCAGAGAGCTTGAAGAACTGCTGCGTGAGATTTTGTTGATGCTGCCCTTTTAAAATTGTACCAGTAAATGGGCCTTTACTTATTGCGAAAGCAGAAGAATTTGCTCATCTTGGAGGTCAGACAGACTAGAATTGTAGTGCTTGCTGGTTGGATCGTTTCAAAAAACGACACTGCATCACTTACAAGAATGTGTGTGGAGAGAAACAATCAGCTGAAGAAGTAACGACTCACTCATGTATAGAAGACGTGCTCAGACCTGCTTTAGCTAAATATAATACTGCGGATGTATTTAATGCCGATGAAACTGGATTATTTTGGAGATTGCTACCTGATAAAACATTTTCTTTCAAAAATTAAAAAAATGTCAATGAAATCAAAAGAAAGAATAACAGTGGTTGTGTGTTCCAATATGGAAAGTAGTGAAAAATGGCCTTTATTTGTGATTGGAAAGATTTTAAATCCTCGTTGTTTCAAAGGCCTGAAAAAATTGTGTGTGAATTACAGAGCCGATTGAAAGGCATGGATGACATCAGAACTGTTCAATGAGTGGCTACAAGAATTTGTTTATTCAATGGTATGTAAACAAAGAAAAGTTCTTTCTGTTGACAATTGTTCAGCCCACACAAAAATTATCAATCTGAAGGCAACATAGCTTTTGTTCCTGCCACCTAATGCCACATCAACACTTCAGCCTTGTGATCAAGGTATCATTCAAAATCTGAAAGTTCTTTATAGATCCCTTCTTGATGCTATTCTTATGTTAAAATCTTCATGGGACAGAGTTTTACCAGCAACTATTGCAAACTGCTTTAGACAGGCTGGCTTCTTACCTGCAGTAGATGTCTCTGTAAATGAGAATTCCACACCATCAGCGAGCAGTGAGAGCAATGTTACTGACATTTCAGTGGGGCTATTACTTGCTAGATTGTATAAAGAGCAGCAGATTGATCCAGAGGAGTTTGTGAACATTGACAATGATGTTTCTGCTAGTGCCACTCTTTCAAGCACTGATATTATAGGACTATGTACGCCAATCATTCAACCAACAGACCCTTCCAGCCCTGACTCTGATGATGAGGATGACTGTGGGCTGCAAGCACAACCTGTATCGCAGTCAGATATTTAGGCATCAATTGACAAAATTTACATTTACATGATGCGGAATGGATGTTCAGATGATGCAGTCTCACCATTTGTGCCTTTACACAGGCAATGGGAAGACATTTTTCACAAGTCAAGAAGCAAAGCAAAATCAGAGACTTTCTCTTTGATTAATTTGGAAATTTTCAAATCAAAACATTTCAATATTTCTGATATTGTATTGCTATTTATTTGTTCACTAACTGTGTTTCTTAAGTTGTGCAATCATTTTACTCAATGCTACTGCATGGTACACATGTATTAGTGTAAGTTAGTGTAAATATGTATGCAGTCTGGATAAGTAGAATTTCTGATAAGTAGAACAAATTCCTTTGGCCCCTGCGAATTCTACTTATCCAGACTCCACTGTAGCAGCATTTAACATGAGAAATAAAGAGAGTAGTTACGAACAGATAAAGCTAGGAATACGACAAGGGTGTGTCTTGTCACTAGATCTCTTCTCCCTATATAGCGAAATAATAATGAGAGAGATCAAAGATACGCCAGGAATACTAGTCAGAGGTTATAACATAAATAATATACGCTATGCATGAGACACAGTGTTGGTGGTAGATAATTCAACAGACCTACAACAATTTCTGTACATTGTAGTATCAGAGAGTGCAAGGAAAGGACTCTCCTTGAAAATCAAGAAAATAGTAACAATGGTGATATCAAAGAAAATGGTGACGACAACATGTGAAATAGAAATAGAAGGGAAAATTCTTAACCAAGTGGATAATTTTAAATACCTAGGGGTATTTATAACATCAGATGGAAGATGTACAACAGATATTAAGAGCTGAATAGGGCAAGCAAAAGCCGCATTTCAGAAAATGAAGAGTATCTTATGCAATAAGTCACTGTCACTGAATGTTAGAAAAAGAGTTCTGAAATGCTACGTAGAACCAGTTTTGTTGTATGGCAGTGAATCTTGGACTGTAAATGAACAAATTTAAAAGAAATTAGAAGCAACAGAGATGTGGTTCCTGAGACGAATGTTGCGAATTCCTTGGACTGCCAGAGTAACTAACAACGATTGTCTGAGATAGGCTAATGAAACTAGAATATTGTATACAGCAATAAGAAAGAGACAAACAGCTTTCTTCGGTCATGTGATGAGAAGAGAGGCATTGCAGAACATTGTGACAACTGGAAAGATCGAGGGGAAGAGAGACAAAGGCAGACTAAAAGAAATGATGGTGAATGAATTGAGACGATGATTGAGGATTGAGTCTATTCAAATAAAGGCGTCCAGTGTGATATTGATAACTCCACCCATCGAGTGACGATTGGTCTATTCAAATATGAAGTCAGCACCATACACCCAATACGCGTCGAAGCGTGTAAACAGGTCCCGTATGAATAAATAAAAACATTAAAATATTTTCTTGAAACGGAGCATACAGTCATAACTTTATAGCCGAGACTAAAGCAATGCAACTAGATATTACAGCCTTTATTGACGGTAAAACTAAGAATATCGTGAGGAGATAAAGTCACAGGTGTGAACAACCATCTAGTGCGTTGTTTGATCTCGACATCGTTCATGTGTTTCTATTTGTGTAGATCACCACCTGTGATTTACTTTCTATGCGTTGTCAGTGGCCTCAGGGTCCCCTAGCAATCGATATTTCGGAGTTGACAATGGGTGAAGAAGATGCCACACATAATACATTCACACATCGTTAGTTGCACTTCGTGATCTTTGTAAACAGTAGATCACATGACAGATTGCATTAGTATAAACTTAATCCCTCATCAGACGCAACAGGGAGGTGTCCTAGTGTTGTTAGTCCTCACTGTTTTAACTTTTACTTAATCTTTATCTTCCTGATACTTTAGGGTCTCCCCATTGTCCCCATTGACAGAAAAATAAATGAATAAGTTCTACAAGCGGCAAATGAACACCGTAAACTGATTAGAGAAATTAGACGTAGACTAGGGGTCACCAAACTACGGCCCGCGGGCCGAATCCGGCCCGCGACGTCATTTCATCCGGCCCGCCGACGGTCCTCGAACGTGCTTGATATAACGTATTGAACACGAGACGTTGTTATACAATTTAATCATTAATATCATTAATCATATCATTACATATCACACAAGTATGTGGAAAGGCAAGAAGTAGTGAAGAAGTAATAAACATTAAAAAATAAATATTATGCAAAAATAGAAACCATATCACATTTTAAATCAAGATAAGACTTGAATATTTCAACACAAAAGGAGGCAATGAAGTAAATATCTGGATTGCTTTCCCACATGGCATGGTCGAGACAAGGACACAGAGCTGATCTACAACTCTGATGATCGTGTAAGATGACGGAACATGACAGCACCACGCATTCCGGCATGGCAGATGATGATGATGATTATCGTTTTAGTGATTTGTTTAAGTATCCCACTGTTATGTTTTAAAATATTAACTCCATCGCTCTACAAGCACAACAAGGGGATTTTCCCGATATCATAAACATTCCCCTCTCCCCCAACTTTCCGTTTAGTTTAGTTTAGTTTAGTTTAGGTTAGTTTAGCTTAGTTTATCTTAGTTTAGTCGACGGATCAAAATCTCGGCACACGTGCCGACCCATAAGTGCTCCGTTCTACTCCTAACTCAAGCTCGAGTCCGGAGAATATCAGCTCAGTGCACGAACTCTGTAGCACCGGCAAGATCCTGAAATACTTTGGGTAGATTGTTAACTCACTACAACATCTACTAAAATCAAAGGCGCTATCTCGTAACACCAAACTCACAATATACAAAACACTGATCAGACCAGTTGTGCTGTATGGCTCTGAAACCTGGAGTACAACGAAAGGAGACGAAGCCTTGTTACAAACCTTTGAGAACAAAATTTTAAGACGCATCTTTGGGCCCATTAGGGATACACAAAGTAGAGAGTGGAAAAGAAGAAGTAACAAAGACATTTATGATCTGTTTAAGTCCCCGCTAATCACTGGTATCATGAAGGCTAATAGACTACAATGGCTGGGGCATATAGAAAGAATGGAAGATAATAGGGAAACAAAACTCGCTTACACTCAGGAAATAATTGACCGTACACCGCGAGGTAGACCAAGAAGAAGGTGGAGAGATAATACATGTACAGACCTACAAGCACTTGGAATCAACGACTGGCAAGAGAAGGTCCACCAGAGAGACGAATGGAGACGGATTGTATTTGCAGCAAAGAACCTCAATTGCTCGGAAAGCTGAAGAAGAAGAAGAAGAAGAAGAAGAAGAAGAAGAAGAAGAAGAAGAAGAGCTCAAACGAGGGCGAAGCTCGAGTATAGTGCTTCCGTGACGTGGATAGGCCTTAGGTTCGTGCTGGAGTGCGATCGGCGTTGCCAGTAGTGGGTTGTGCTCAATATTTAAATTTCAAATCCCGAAACAACCAAATAATCAATCTTATTGTTGCTCACTGGATTTAGGAGGCCTGGTGTTCCTTGCCAGTGAGAAGTCCTGATCGTTCGGGTCCACATCGATTGACGGACGTCAGTCGCGGCGATTGGGCAATCTTGAGCATAGCCTATGATGGGTAGCGTTGTGGTATTCCGGTGTGATAATTTGGCGTGTCCAGTGTGTGCCGCGTGGTTACACACCCGCTTCACACGCGTGATCCGGGGCTTGTTTCCGGATCCGGTCAGGGATATGCACTACTGACGAGCTCAAACGAGGGCGAAGCTCGAGTATAGTGCTTCCGTGACGTGGATAGGCCTTAGGTTCGTGCTGGAGTGCGATCGGCGTTGCCAGTAGTGGGTTGTGCTCAATATTTAAATTTCAAATCCCGAAACAACCAAATAATCAATTTTATTGTTGCTCACTGGAGTTAGGAGGCCTGGTGTTCCTTGCCAGTGAGAAGTCCTGATCGTTCGGGTCCACATCGATTGACGGACGTCAGTCGCGGCGATTGGGCAATCTTGAGCATAGCCTATGATGGGTAGCGTTGTGGTATTCCGGTGTGATAATTTGGCGTGTCCAGTGTGTGCCGCGTGGTTACACACCCGCTTCACACGCGTGATCCGGGGCTTGTTTCCGGATCCGGTCAGGGATATGCACTACTGACGAGCTCAAACGAGGGCGAAGCTCGAGTATAGTGCTTCCGTGACGTGGATAGGCCTTAGGTTCGTGCTGGAGTGCGATCGGCGTTGCCAGTAGTGGGTTGTGCTCAATATTTAAATTTCAAATCCCGAAACAACCAAATAATCAATTTTATTGTTGCTCACTGGATTTAGGAGGCCTGGTGTTCCTTGCCAGTGAGAAGTCCTGATCGTTCGGGTCCACATCGATTGACGGACGTCAGTCGCGGCGATTGGGCAATCTTGAGCATAGCCTATGATGGGTAGCGTTGTGGTATTCCGGTGTGATAATTTGGCGTGTCCAGTGTGTGCCGCGTGGTTACACACCCGCTTCACACGCGTGATCCGGGGCTTGTTTCCGGATCCGGTCAGGGATATGCACTACTGACGAGCTCAAACGAGGGCGAAGCTCGAGTATAGTGCTTCCGTGACGTGGATAGGCCTTAGGTTCGTGCTGGAGTGCGATCGGCGTTGCCAGTAGTGGGTTGTGCTCAATATTTAAATTTCAAATCCCGAAACAACCAAATAATCAATTTTATTGTTGCTCACTGGAGTTAGGAGGCCTGGTGTTCCTTGCCAGTGAGAAGTCCTGATCGTTCGGGTCCACATCGATTGACGGACGTCAGTCGCGGCGATTGGGCAATCTTGAGCATAGCCTATGATGGGTAGCGTTGTGGTATTCCGGTGTGATAATTTGGCGTGTCCAGTGTGTGCCGCGTGGTTACACACCCGCTTCACACGCGTGATCCGGGGCTTGTTTCCGGATCCGGTCAGGGATATGCACTACTGACGAGCTCAAACGAGGGCGAAGCTCGAGTATAGTGCTTCCGTGACGTGGATATGCCTTAGGTTCGTGCTGGGGTGCGATCGGCGTTGCCAGTAGTGGGTTGTGCTCAATATTTAAATTTCAAATCCCGAAACAACCAAATAATCAATTTTATTGTTGCTCACTGGATTTAGGAGGCCTGGTGTTCCATGCCAGTGAGAAGTCCTGATCGTTCGGGTCCACATCGATTGACGGACGTCAGTCGCGGCGATTGGGCAATCTTGAGCATAGCCTATGATGGGTAGCGTTGTGGTATTCCGGTGTGATAATTTGGCGTGTCCAGTGTGTGCCGCGTGGTTACACACCCGCTTCACACGCGTGATCCGGGGCTTGTTTCCGGATCCGGTCAGGGATATGCACTACTGACGAGCTCAAACGAGGGCGAAGCTCGAGTATAGTGCTTCCGTGACGTGGATAGGCCTTAGGTTCGTGCTGGAGTGCGATCGGCGTTACCAGTAGTGGGTTGTGCTCAATATTTAAATTTCAAATCCCGAAACAACCAAATAATCAATTTTATTGTTGCTCACTGGATTTAGGAGGCCTGGTGTTCCTTGCCAGTGAGAAGTCCTGATCGTTCGGGTCCACATCGATTGACGGACGTCAGTCGCGGCGATTGGGCAATCTTGAGCATAGCCTATGATGGGTAGCGTTGTGGTATTCCGGTGTGATAATTTGGCGTGTCCAGTGTGTGCCGCGTGGTTACACACCCGCTTCACACGCGTGATCCGGGGCTTGTTTCCGGATCCGGTCAGGGATATGCACTACTGACGAGCTCAAACGAGGGCGAAGCTCGAGTATAGTGCTTCCGTGACGTGGATAGGCCTTAGGTTCGTGCTGGAGTGCGATCGGCGTTGCCAGTAGTGGGTTGTGCTCAATATTTAAATTTCAAATCCCGAAACAACCAAATAATCAATTTTATTGTTGCTCACTGGATTTAGGAGGCCTGGTGTTCCTTGCCAGTGAGAAGTCCTGATCGTTCGGGTCCACATCGATTGACGGACGTCAGTCGCGGCGATTGGGCAATCTTGAGCATAGCCTATGATGAGTAGCGTTGTGGTATTCGGGTGTGATAATTTGGCGTGTCCAGTGTGTGCCGCGTGGTTACACACCCGCTTCACACGCGTGATCCGGGGCTTGTTTCCGGATCCGGTCAGGGATATGCACTACCGACGAGCTCAAACGAGGGCGAAGCTCGAGTATAGTGCTTCCGTGACGTGGATATGCCTTAGGTTCGTGCTGGAGTGCGATCGGCGTTGCCAGTAGTGGGTTGTGCTCAATATTTAAATTTCAAATCCCGAAACAACCAAATAATCAATTTTATTGTTGCTCACTGGAGTTAGGAGGCCTGGTGTTCCTTGCCAGTGAGAAGTCCTGATCGTTCGGGTCCACATCGATTGACGGACGTCAGTCGCGGCGATTGGGCAATCTTGAGCATAGCCTATGATGGGTAGCGTTGTGGTATTCCGGTGTGATAATTTGGCGTGTCCAGTGTGTGCCGCGTGGTTACACACCCGCTTCACACGCGTGATCCGGGGCTTGTTTCCGGATCCGGTCAGGGATATGCACTACTGACGAGCTCAAACGAGGGCGAAGCTCGAGTATAGTGCTTCCGTGACGTGGATAGGCCTTAGGTTCGTGCTGGAGTGCGATCGGCGTTGCCAGTAGTGGGTTGTGCTCAATATTTAAATTTCAAATCCCGAAACAACCAAATAATCAATTTTATTGTTGCTCACTGGATTTAGGAGGCCTGGTGTTCCTTGCCAGTGAGAAGTCCTGATCGTTCGGGTCCACATCGATTGACGGACGTCAGTCGCGGCGATTGGGCAATCTTGAGCATAGCCTATGATGGGTAGCGTTGTGGTATTCCGGTGTGATAATTTGGCGTGTCCAGTGTGTGCCGCGTGGTTACACACCCGCTTCACACGCGTGTCCGGGGCTTGTTTCCGGATCCGGTCAGGGATATGCACTACTGACGAGCTCAAACGAGGGCGAAGCTCGAGTATAGTGCTTCCGTGACGTGGATAGGCCTTAGGTTCGTGCTGGAGTGCGATCGGCGTTGCCAGTAGTGGGTTGTGCTCAATATTTAAATTTACTTTTATGTTTACATGAAATACGTTTATGTTTACGTACACCCAGTTTTATTTACGCACAATAGTTTAATGTTACGCACTTTACTTGTGTGTTTAATAAATCTACGTTTATGTTTACGCACGCCCTTGTTACGTTTACGCACTATATTTTCATGTTAAAGTAATCACCTTTTTTGTTTGCGTAATCTACGGTTGTCTTTACGCACTATATTGTTATTTTATTTTGAACTGTACTGTTATGTTTACGTATTTTCGCGTTATATATACCCACATTGAAAATTAAACAAAAAATGTGTCAGCGGGACGTAACATGTATTGTCGTTAGAAAGTGTTTCTCAACAATGGAATCTACACCAAGCCGCTAGAAAAGTCTAGAACCCAGGAAGCGAAAGGCGCAGCTCTATTTTCGCAAACAGAAAATAAAACAACATAAGTCCCCCAATTATAACTAAATGAGAAATCAACTGTTTAACAGGACCTGCACTTCTTTTTCTACAAGTGGAATGGAAAAAGTATTATTACTTTCTGGAAAACAGTGACCTTAGGATTAATATCCGAATTATGGCTGACTCGGTCACAGGATTATTAATCTGAGGTTGGCAATGGAATCTAATATAACTTCTCTTCTGAAGATCAACGCAACAAGGGTTATGGTAGAAAGGAATGGGGGTGTTAGGGCTTCGGACACTCTATAACATGATGCACTTAGACTTACAGGCACAAGTAAAGAACCTTTTCCTTTGCCGTAAGGTGTTTTGATTGTTTTTTTTTTTTTTTAGTTTGCTTTTCCTATTCATCAAGACTCAAATGATGTGATTTTACGCCTGTTAGCTTCTATGACACCTCATTGGGACGAATAAACATCTATCGGTTTCTGGTGAATGTGCATTTTGATACATTGATGGTTTAGGACAGCTGCTGTTTGATAGTTGGTGTTGTTTACTTTCTGTATTCTTGGTTCTATTTCTCTATCTAGTCTTCCAAATATGTAAAGACTCTGCCTAAATACCTGTACTCTCTCATTTGTTTTAATGATTTTTCCATTTAAATTTATGTTATACTGCACTAATATTCGTGGAATTGTGATAATTTCGGTCTATTGGATGTTAATCTTCATATTACCATCGACCAATAAGCCAACCAACCAAAAAAAAACATCATTAGCATCCAACAAAACAACCAACCAATCAACCAAACAACCAACCAATCCAACAACCAACCAACAAATCAACCAAACAACAATACAACCAACCAACAACACTAGCAACCAAACATCAACCAACAACCAAGCAACTAATCAGCAGCAAAAAGGCAACCAATCAACCTATCAACCAACCAACCTATCAACCAACCAACAAAACTAGCAATCAAACAAGCAGCAAAACAATCAACCAACAACACAACACCAGCAACCAAGCAAGCCAACAACCAACCAACCAACCAACCAACAACACTAGCAACCAATCAAGCAACAAAACAATAAGCCAACAACACATCACCAGCAACCAAGCAAGCCAGCAACCAATCAAGCAACCAAAGAACCAACAACAACACTGGCAACCAACCAAGCAACAAAACAATCAACCAACAACACAACACCAGCAACCAACCAACCAACCAAAAACATCAGAAACCAACCAACCAATCCACCAGCGAACAACACTAGCAACCAATCGAGCAACAAAACAATAACCCAACAACACATCACCAGTAACAAAGCAAGCAACCAGCCAAACAACCAACCAACCAAACAATCAAACATCAACACTAGCAACCAATAAAGCAACCAAACAAGCAACCAACAACCCAAAATACACCTCCAGCAGCCTAGCAATTAAACAACCAAGCAATCAACCACTAACCAACAACATTAGCGACAATTCAAGCAACAAGACAATCAGCCAACAACCCAACAACCAACCAATCAAACAACTAACCAAACCAACAACCAAACATCCAAACAATCAACCAACCAACCAAACAACCGGCCGATCCAACAACCAACCAACCCAACAACCAACCAACCCAACATCCAACCAAACAACCAGCCAACCCAACAAACAACCAATTAAACAACCAACCAACCCAACAACCAACCAAACAACCAGCCAACCTAACAACCAACCACCCAAACAACCAACCAACTCAGCAACCAATCAACCAAACAACTAACCAATCAAACAACCAACCAACAACACTAGCAATCAATCAAGCAATCAAACAATCAAGCAACAACACAACACCAGCAATAAAGCAAACAACCAACCAAATAACCAACTAAACAACCACCAACCCAACAACCAACCAATAAAAAAACCAACCCACCCAACAACAAACTAATCAATCAACTAACCAACAAACGCAGATAAAGATTCCTGACATGACAAATCCACGCGAAACAAGTAGTAAAGACAACACACTGGTGCTGGCTAGCACACACATTAAGAAAACCAGATTACAGACTAACTAAAAAGTCCTTTGTCAAGAATCCACAACGCAAAAGAAATAGAGGAGGACCAAAAAAAAAAAAAAAAACATTGAGAAAAATAAATATGGGGTGTTTTGGTTGAGTGCCTTTGCCCCACTGGGAAATAAAGATAGAAAGAAGAAGACACCCGCCATGTGTACACGGCTATCCTTCGACATTACGAAGATCCGTCACTACAGCGTCCCACAGATCAACAACAATTTCAGACCCTCGCCAAACTCCTTGATACGATAAAGGAATGAATACAACGCAATACTAGACTTCACCGCGTGCCCTCACGTTAGTTAGTATGTGAACGCGTGCACATCTGTGTGAATGTGTGCAAAGCTACACATATTTTGCGTTTGTGTATGTGGTTTTCTTCTTATCGGAAATCCTACTTTTGTTTCCCGTTCAGTAATATCGAGCGACCGTAAGGAGACGAAACATAATAACAAAACAGCACACACGGTGCAGAACCATTGGTAAGTTGTGAGTTTAAATAATAATAATCATCATCATCATCATCATCATCATCAAGTGACCTACCAGATGGCCTAGGTGTTCATGACTCTCCGCAGATCTCGGTCTTTGGTGTTCTGGATCAACTCTGCTGATGATATTCCTCAATGCCACCGGCTCAGTCCATCCAACAATATATATCTTGGTCAGTATCTCTTGCTCTCGATCTTTCCAGTTGTCACGATGTTCTCCAATGCCTCTCTTCTCAACAGATGACCGAAGAAATCGGTTTGTCTCTTTCCTATTGTTGTTTGTAATGTTCTAGTTTCACTAGCCTCTCTCAGGCAATCCTTGTTAATGCTAATAGATACCATTAATGTTGTAGTTATGGTTTAAGCAAATCAAGTTCAATCAACTTATTAGGTGTCGTCGTCATAACGAAGGTTGTCTGCAATGGATCTCAATCACACCCTGCCTCTCGCTTTTTTTATAAACACTGACAGACAGCTGTTCGTCCATCTTTTGGTGTTATCTTCCCACTAGTATCGCTGTCTACCTCTTGTTCGCTTGCCTTCAACTCTCCCCCCCCCCCCCTCCCACTGTAGTTGAAATATTTAACTTGACTCCTTGTTTATTTGTTTACTTAACACTCGTTTAATTCCCAGCCTCTCGAGAAACAATATATTTCTTTAGTTAGTTATCTTAATCTCACCCGATGGTGTTTCCACCTTGTCGAGGTGGGGGAGCTTGAGTTTCTCAATGACCCTGAGAGGTATGCCAGCGGTAGCGCAGCTACCAGCAGGGCCTCCCAAGCCGGACAGGTCAAAGGGTAGAGAACAGACAGAGAAACACCCTGGTCCTCCAGGTTGGGGGTTGAAGCGTGGGGTTAACATCCACGTCTTTGTAAAAACTATTTTGTTATGAAACAGATATATGAGCCTCGAATTCGGTCTGACTTATTTGGACAACGACATTGGAACGTTAAAAGACTATTGAGATTTGGAACATGGAATGTACGGACACTATATCGAGCTGGAGCGGCCGAAGAACTAACCCGGGAGCTGGTTGAATATCAAATGGATATAACAGCAATTCAAGAAATAAGGTGGCCAGGAGAGGGTACTTTAGAGCAAAATGGAATGATTGCAATATATGGAGGAAACGCCCAAACTAAACATGAATTAAGAACAGGATTTGTCATCAAAAAAGAGTTATTGGGGAACGTTCTAAACTTTAAAGCTGTTAATGACAGGATTAGTAAATTGCGAATAAAAGGTAAATGGAAAAATATAACGATGATTAACGTGCATGCACCTACTGAAGAGAAAGAAGATGATATTAAAGAAGACTTTTATAATGATCTGGAAGATGACATACAAGACACCCCCAAACAGGACATCCTGATTGTGCTGGGAGACTTCAACGCAAAAATAGGTAGAGAGCAAACTCATAAAAAAGTTGCCGGTATGGAAAGCCTACATACAACTTCAAATGATAATGGATGGAGAGTCATCAACCTAGCAGAAGCCAAAGGACTGCAGATTAGCAGTACCAGACTGCAAAGAAAGGATATACATAAACAAATTTGGAAATCATGAGACACGAGAGCCTATAATCAAATAGACCACATTTTACTTAACAACAACAAATGCATCAAACATACAATAAGTTAGAAGCTATAGAGGAGCCGAGTGCCACAAGTGACCACTTCCTCGTTGGGGCGAAATTTAAAATAAAAACTTTAGAGAGCTTTCTATGCTAAACTACAAAGGTTACATCCAACACCCAACTATATAACAGAGAAAAACTCCAAGAAATTACAGTCAAAGAGAAAATTGCAGATGAAATAAAATGTAAACTTGAAATTCTACAAAACCCGTTGAAGGAAAGCGTTGACCAAACTTGGTTGAACATCAAGAATACAATTCAAACTACCGCAGAAGAATGTCTCGGTGTGTTAACCACGCATAGAAAGAACAAATGGTTCAATCAAAAATGTGAAAAAGCAGTCATTACGAAAAAGAATGCTAGGCAGTTATGGCTAAATGACATCAACAACATCCAAAATGAAGAGCAATATAGAACTGAATGTAAAGAGGCTACAAAAATAGTTCGCCAGCAGAAGCGAGAATATATGAGCAATATAATAAAAAATATGGAAACTAATCACCAGAAAAACGAATCCAGAAAGTTGTTTAAAGAACTGAAGTCAATGAAACGAGGGCACCAACACAACACATTTGATTAAAAAGACAAAAATAGGAATATGATAAATACCAATGAGGAAATGTGTAACACATGGAAAGAATACTTTGTTGAATTACTAAATTGTGAAGCTCCAAGTAACACTTTCCCACAGGAAGAGGTTCTAACGTGTGAACCACAAATTGAAGAACCTTTTGTCTGAAGAAATCCTATATGTAATCACACGACTTAAAAACAATAAGGCAACTGGGGCTGATGGAATTGCTGCTGAATTTATAAAGGCGGGTGGCCATGCATTACATCTAAAGCTATACGAACTAATAATAAAAATCTGGAGGACAGAAGAATTACCCCATGACTGGAAAGAGTCATTATTGATACCTATCTTTAAGAAAGGAGACAGGTTCCAATGTGAAAATTATAGAGGAATATCACTACTGTCCACAAGCTATAAGATACTAACCGCAGTATTACTAAATAGACTAAAACCATATTCAGAAGACATATTAGGTGACTACCAGGCGGGTTTCAGACAAAACAGTTAAACAATAGATCATATATTTATCTTACGACAAATAGCCGAGAAAAATTGGGAATATAAAAGAGATCTCCATAACATTTTTGTGGATTTTAAAAAAGGCTTATGATAGTGTCTATAAGATAGTCTGTGGAATGCTATGCATGAGTTTGGAATACCAAGGAAGTTAATCAACATGACCAGACTATGCATGAACGATACTTATAATATAGTTACATACAAAGGCAGGAAATCAGACCCTTTCCAAATAACATCTGGCTTGAAACAGGGTGATGCACTATCGCCGTTCCTTTTCAATCTGGCTCTAGAGAAAGTTGTAAGGAAGGCAAAGGAGGAATGTGCTATTAGAGGAACATCCAGACTACTTGGTTATGCAGATGATATAGATATTATAGGGGAAAATGAACAAAAGACAGATCAGAAATATTGACTCACTTAAAAGAAAAAGCTCAACAAATGGGGCTGGTTATCAACCAAGATAAGACAGAATATATGGTAATTTCAAGAGACGGAATGGCTAAAAACTCTGGCCACATACAAATAGATAATATGACCATTAAAAGAACGGAAACATACAAATACCTGGGTACAATCTTTAACTGCTCCAACATCATAAGGAAAGAAATACAAACTAGAATCAATTCTGGAAATAAGATTTACTATGCACTACAACATCTGCAAAAATAAGATGCGCTATCTCGTAACACCAAGATCACAATATACAAAACATTGATTAGACCAGTTGTGCTGTATGGCTCTGAAACCTGGAGTACAACTAAAGGAGACGAAGCCTTGTTACAAATCTTTGAGAACAAAGTTTTAAGACGCATCTTTGGGCCCATTAGGGATACACAAAGTGGAGAGTGGAAAAGAAGAAGCAACAAAGACATTTATGATCTGTTTAAGTCCCCGCTAATCACTGGTATCATGAAGGCTAATAGACTACAATGGCTGGGGCATATAGAAAGGATGGAAGATAATAGGGTAACAAAACTCTCTTACACTCAGGACATAAATGACCGTAGACCCCGAGGTAGACCAAGAAGACAGTGGAGAAATAATATACATACAGACCTACAAGCACTTGGAATCAGCGACTAGCAAGAGAGGGTCAACCAGAGAGACGAATGGAGACGGCTTGTATCTGCAGCAAAGAACCTCAATGGCTCGGAAAGATGAAGAAGAAGAAGAAGAAGAAGAAGAAGAAGAAGAAGAAGAAGAAGAAGAAGAAGAAGAAGAAGAAGAAGAAGAAGAGAAGAAGAAGAAGAAGAAGAAGAAGAAGAAGAAGAAGAAGAAGAAGAAGAAGAAGAAGAAGAAGAAGAAGAAGAAGAAGAAGAAGAAGAAGAAGAAGAAGAAGAAGAAGAAGAAGAAGAAGAAGAAAAAGAAGAGGAAGAAGAAGAAGAAGAAGAAGAAGAAGAAGAAGAAGAAGAAGAAGAAGAAGAAGAAGAAGAAGAAGAAGAAGAAGAAGAAGAAGAAGAAGAAGAAGAAGAAGAAGAAGAAGAAGAAGAAGAAGAAGTTATCTTAATGGACAGATGTTCCTCGTGGTACATTGAACGAAAAGGCCCAGAAGTCCTCGAACCCATATCTCATAACTACCTCAGCATGTAGCGGATGACGACACTAGTTCTGTGTAGGTTGACTGTCTGTTGTTTTCCACATAAAATAGGACATGTGCACCTGTACATCCACATCTCCAGGGCCACCATTCCACCTTCCAATTTCCTGTTCATTATCCTGGTCTCTACGCCAAAAAGTAGTACTGAATATATTTTTAAAAGCAATCTGCATGTTCTTTACAGGACGTTGCAGTCAGCACCAGCATTTTCTGGCAGTATGTGATCTACTAGGAATTATAGACGCCTCATACCATCGAAATCAGCGCAATGGCAAACAACTGAACTAAATTTACCTGGCAAATAACAAAGTCTGTAAATGATGGGATTGGTTACGTCTCTTAACAGGACATTAACATTTAACTTTGCTGAATTCATAAAAAGCCCAATTCATGAACAACTATTACAATAGTTCATCTATAAACAATTCATTAAAAGCCTAACTTTTAACTTTGCAGTGAATCTTCAACTTTCATTCACTGCCTCTGCTTTCTACAACATACCTGCTACTGAGTGAGTGCGTGGTGCGACACTGTGAGCTGTGAGTTTCGTGTGGAATGCTTTTGAATCTGCCCGAGGTATTTTGGAACGTGACTGCATGTTCGGAGCGATGGCAGATGGCTATGTCCCAGAGTTGACCGGTTTTTAGCCTTATGCTGAAATGCGTGGCTGCTGGGCTTCTGGTTGACTGCCACTGCCATCGACGATGAACTGTATTTCGTGGACTGTGTGGGTGAACATCTAGGAAACATCCAGATGGGAAAATGACTGCAGATTCCAACAGAAATTAACTGGGTGTTTTGTGGGGGACTATTGTGGTGACATTCTGGCGGCGGCATTATGCACAGTGTATGTGTGCGGGCTGTTGTTTGTCGAGACTCCTGTCTTTTCCACTTTTCACATTGGGCAGTGGGGAGCGTTTTGTATGATATTCGCTGGCACAGGAACGGAGCATAATGGGGACGACCCGTTGCTGTGAAGTTGGAACTGCGACTAACTAACTAACTAACTAACCTTTAACACTTTCATTCACTGTCTCTTGTTTTTACAATATATCTTAAACACTTTTATTCATTGTCTCTGGTGGCTTCAAAAGAGCCTTAGCTCTTCCACTTAGTGTCTCTGCTTTCCGCAATATATCGTTAACGCTTTCATTCACTTTCTCTGCTGGTTACAACAGATCATTAACGTTTTCAGGCACTCACTTTGTGTATATACTCTTATATACAAACACTGCTGCTCTCCACCTGTGGATATTGTCTTCCCACTTCTATCGTTGTCTGACTCCTGATCACCTGTCTTCCCACTTCTATCGTTGTCTGTCACCTGATGACATGTCTTCCACTCTTGTCTTCTGCAAAGTTTGGACCAGGAAAATCCCGAAACAAGGAACATCTTAAAGATCTTATCAAACAGAAATTATAAAAAGTTGGTCATATTTCCTTTACAGGACATTGTAGTCAACCCCTGTATTTTGGAATTGTTGGTGATTTCTTGGACAGTTTACGTTCAACAGTTTGCCATTGCTTTCTGAACCACCGGCACTCATACTTTTGTATGGAAACCAACGCAAGGCGGCCAGCTTACAAACAGCCAGCATCTGCGTTTCGAACGCGGTATGCTGGATTATGAATTACAATCTTAACCTATTCGCCAACGAGCCGTCGAAATGATAAAGCCTAAATCAAATGTTGATATTGAAACTATTGCAGAAATAGTTGGTGAGATTAGTTGAAATTTCGAGTTTGAATTAATAGTTAAAATCAATAAATCGTTGCTGCCATAAAAAAAAAAAAAAAAACTGCGCACAAATGGTGATTTCATATCAATATGAAACAGCAGCAGCTGACGCTTCATGTAGCGCTACCCACCACTTCAATCATCGTTATCACGTGACCTGACTACTGATGTGGACAGACATTCAGTGGGGCACTTGTGGGTTTCGCCTGTGTGCCGTGATGTTGATCCGTTGACTGAACTAAACTAAACAAGACATTCATGTATGTCTACAGATCTTAATCCCTGGTGCTGTTGATAAATTTTTATGATGTTATTCCATTACATGAGTCAGGTCTTGTCAGGTATGACTAAGCTACCGTGTGACAGTAGACTGCCGGATGTTGGACGGTGTTTACCAAACCCGACACCCCACATTGTGCTAACGGCTTAGGAGGGGACATAGTATATATCCGGTCATTGAGTGATCTCTCATACACATGTTACACGTAAAACCAACAAATATATCGTTGTAATGTTTCATCCTTTTCAATGGGAGATCAGATAAATTATCGCAGCCTGGAGAGAATGGTGTAGCAATAGTAGTTTAGTTTAGTTTAGTTTAGTCGATTGATCAACATCACGGCACACGGGTGCAAGCCATAAGTGCTCCGTTGGCCTCCTAACTCAAACCTGAGTCTGGAGAAACTCAGCTCAGTGCACGAACTCCGTAGCACCGGCGAGGATCCTAAAATCCTTTGGGTAGATTTTAACTCGAAATTTTGCCCGGGCAGCAACGTTAGGCTACGCTTTTTTTTTCGATTTCCAACTGATAGGGATTTTTTACGTGCGCAACAATACACACGAGTGTAGCAATAGTAGTAGTAATAGTAGTCGTGGCAGTAGTAGTGGTGTTAGTCATAGCAGCAGTAGAAGTAGTAGTAGTAGTAGTAGTAGTAGTAGTAGCAGTAGTAGTAGTAGTAGTAGTAGTAGTAGTAGTAGTAGTAGTAGTAGTAGTAGTAGTAGTAGTAGTAGTAGTATTAGTAGTAGTAGTAGTAGTAGTAGTAGTAGTAGTAGTAGTAGTAGTAGTAGTAGTAGTAGTAGTAGCAGCAGCAGCAGTGTCAGCAGAAGTAGCAGTAGTATTAGTAGTTGTAGTAGTAGTAGTATTAATACTAGTACTAGCAACAGCAGTTGCAATATAGTAGTTGTAGTACCAGCAGCAGTAACAGTCGTAACAGATGTTTTGTATTGTGTTTTCTTTTTATTATTGATGGTGAAGCTGTTGCTGTTGCTGTTAGTGTCGTTTAATAAACAGCAGTACTGCACACATACATCAATGAACAATTAATAAATGGTCTAAAGCAGTGTTTCCCAACGTGGGGCCCACGCCCCACAGGGGCGCAATTTGACTGTTAAGGGGGGCAATTCGAAAATGGAAGAAATCGGCTGAATATAACAAAACAGGGAGACTTGAGACTGAAGTTAACTAAATTGGAACCTGACATAAGATCTCTTTGCAGCAAGCATCAAGCGCAAGGATCTCACTAAAGTTAAATAATAAATAATTACTAATAATTAAAATAATATAGAAAAATCTTTCATTAACATTATTTTGTACTTGAATTTCAGTTCTCCATTATATGTTTTGAAAATTTACTTACTGTGTTTGCTCAATTATTACCTAGTGATTTCTTCCTAAAACCTATCATTCAAGTTTCTTTAGTAAACATTTCAATTTTTGAATATTAAAAATAATGTATATGTTGAGGGGGGCATGGGGCGGGGAAGGGGGGCAATATGAATTTTAGAAAGGCTTAAGTGGGGCATGGTACAAAAAAGGTTGGGAAACACTGGTCTAAAGCATGCACAACTATCACAACAGTAATGAACAGTCATAAAGCTTGCACAAACATTGCCATCTTCAGAACCATTTTCAAGAGCTGTGACTGCAGTGCGAAGAAAGAAGTCGCCAAGAAGAAGATGGACCAGGGAAGCAAAGCTGCCGCGGAAGCGGAGCTGACCAATAGAAAGACCAGAGCCAAACGAACTCTGTTGAGGAAGGAAGGACAGAGGTAAGAAAACGATAACTGCAACGGGTTGTTTTTGGGGTGATAGGGTATGGAAAATCACCTGTTACAGCAGACGTAAGGCACGGTAAGGCATCTCCTTCTCTGCGCTGACCTAGGACACTCTTGGACAAGGTGGAATACCCGATTATCCCACCATACTGGGTGTCGTGATACTATCTTAACACATTGTACATTGATTTTTAGTATAACTGCAGGTAGCTGTTGATTTAGGTGTCAACTTCGCTACAGTAGAAGCGGATGTTTTTATGTATCACATCAATGTTTTTCCGTAGTGAATTTGAATAATGAAGACACAAACCATAGATTGTACGATTTATTTATTGCCTGACATATTTCGCTGCATCTCGCCAGGTACATTCTGTAGGATTTACACAACATAGAGTAAAACAGCTAAATACATCCTTCAAGCTGAAATAGACACACGTTCGGACAGTAATGCAAAAGCCATCATGATTAATCTACATAGGCCAGTTTTGTGCAAACAGAAAGACATGATAGTTAGTTTAAAATTACCGTGGTAAACAATTGATATTACTGTGCGAACATGTGGATATGATGATTATGGTTTGTGTCTTCATTATTCACGTTTTTATATATGTTATAATATTAATGTTATGTTATTTATGTATGCGATGTCGAACATCCTTATTACACACTGAGAATCCCCATTCTTGCACAGTGCTCCGATGCAGCATCCATCCCACACTTATTTCTGCTCACTGTTCCCATAATGAGGTGGTTATCGCATCTCGTTTTCTCCCTCGAAGACGACATTGACGTGTCTGACCAGACTTCACCTACAGTCCGTGTAATCGAGCTAGTGTCGGAATAAGTTTCTGCCAGTCGTGTCTATGACGCATTAGTTATATCAGCCCTGTCCATGCTTCTTCCTGTGTGTACGGTGCATTATTTACCAGCAGGTCTGCACGTCCATTGCTGTTAACTCCGGCATGTCCCGGTGCGAACATCCAGGTTAGTGTAGGTCAGCATGGCGAATGGATAAGTACGCGTGTTCTTAAACATCCGGTGTGCAAGTGCCGAGGTAAGGGCTTTAACCTTTACACCGGACAGTTGGACTAAAATGTTGACCTATCGTCCATGGCGTAGGAACGTAAATTGCAAGTATCTCTGAAGTCGGGGTGGGTTCGCCTGATGACGAGGCACACTGTTAATTCATTCATTCAGTAGCATGTCCTTTGCAGAACCTCGCTGCCATAACAACCTTCCGGAAAACCTGTCGATCATAAGCAAGATGTCCCGCGTCTGATACACCCATCTGGAAATCATCCGCCACATCCTGCACCTATCTTCTCTTTGGCCTTCCTCTTCCTCTCTTCCCAGGCATATATCCTTCCAATTTTGTTTTCTCCAAACTTTCGTGACGTTTCAAGTGACCAAAATATTTCAATTTTCTTTGTTTTATCGTCTTTAATAGCCAACCTTCTTCAATATTCAATTCTTTAAGTATGGATGCATTTGTTCTTTTCTTTACCCAAGGTATTCTTAGAACTCGTCGATAACATTTATATTCAAAGGCATTTATGCGCTGTTCAGCCTGTTTAGTAAGTGTCCATGTCTCAAAGGCGTATGTCACAATGGGAAAGATGCATGCTCTTAAAAATCTAATTTTTGTAGTTCTGTCTGTCCCACTCCATAATTTATTCACTGTTAATAGGTAAAGTTAATCCACACGCAAAATTCAGCCCAGCACTACTGGAAGTAGAGTAAATGGACTAAGCTTGAGTTCAAACCGAGCGAGCGCAGAAAAAAAAAAATCCAGATAAGTTATGTACAAGGCGACTTCCTAATGCTTTCTATCCATTCTGAGAGGGCGCTGCCGGTTGCGAGCTTGATATTGGCGTCTCATTACGTCTGATATTTCTTGATGGTTCCGTCGCCCTGCTACTGAGTGAGTGCGTGGCGCGACACTGTGAGTTGTGAGTTTCATGTGAAGTGCTTTTGAATCTGCCCAAGTTTTTATTTTTGCAACGTGACTGCATGTTCGGAGCGATGGCAGGTGGCCATGTCCCAGAGTTGACCAGTTTTTGCCTTATGCAGAAATGCGTGGCTGCTGGGCTTCTATTTGACTGCCACTGCCGTCGGTGATGAACTGTATGTTCGTGGACTGTGTAGGTGAACATCTAGGAAACATCCAGATAGGAAAATGACTGCCGATTCCATCAGAGATGAATTTGGTGTTTCGTGGGGGACTGGTGTGTTGACATTCTGGCGGCGGCATTATGCACAGTGTATCTGTGCGGGCTGTTGTTTGTCGAGACGCCTGTCTTTTCCACTTTTCACATTGGGCAGTGGGGAGCGTTTTGTGTGATATTCACTGGCACAGGAACGGAGCATAATGCTGTGAAGTTGGAACTGCGACTAACTAACTAACTAACTACGTCTGATATTATTATCTCATCTCATCTCAGCATGTTCCTCTTGTACGTTGCAGTGTCGAGATGAAGCATAAACAGCGGGAGAGTGCCCGTGTATGGGCTTCGTATATCGAGATTCCCATGTCCTCTGTAATTCCCTCTATCCATTGTGTACGTGGCCGACCTCTTCCTCTGCTTCCATCTGGTCTGTACATTATTGCTTGTTGGGATATGATTGTCAAATGTGTGATTTTCGTGGAAGTGCTCTGAAGGCAACGGTAATCTCCCTAGTCAATCTTGATGTGCTTGTCTTGAAAGGACAATCATCCTCTTTGATTTTTCTCCCCATCTTGTGTCTTGTGTAAGCTTAAGATGATCTTGAACCACCGACCCATCTGTGTAGATGATGTTGTCCTCTGGACGCGAATGTCGTTAGACCAATTCCCTGGTCGACCTAGGATAAAATTGGTACCAAGAAATGCCTCACGAAGTAAATGCGCTCGTTCATGTCTCTCCACAGATCTCGATCCTCTGTGTCCTCGAACAACTCCGTTGCTGATAATCCTAAGTGCCACTTCCTCAGTCCACTCATCATAATTTCTCTTAATCTGCCGCTGCCTCCTTTCCCACTTATCTTTCCAGTTTTCACGGTGTTTTTCAATGTCTCTCTTCATATTACATGACCCGTGAAAGCTGTTTGCCTCTTTCTTATTGTTGTATATAATGTTCTAGTTTCATTAGCCTCTTCCATGCAATCGCTGTTAGTGACTATAGCAGTCCAAGGCAATCGCAGCATTCGCCACAAGAAGCAGTTTCTCCGCTGCTTTTAAGCTCTTCCTAATCTTGACATTCATGTTCCTTTGTGCGCAGTTAGACAGACATAATGAACGGTACTATAAACCCTTAAATAAAAACAATTAAAAACAACTTCAAACAAGTCCAGTAACATGAACGTGCTGAGGGGATGTCCAGTGTTCGGACCATCATATTATGTTGGCCGGAGTGCATACAGAAATAGGTGACCAGTCTCTTTCCCTCCCATAGCGAACGTCTATAACTGACATTGATACCGACCACAATCCCGACTCAGCACCGATTGGTCTATAAAACTGTGGCTCAGGAACCATATACCAAAAATCCTTAAGGTATGTAAAGGTATTTATTACTTTTCACATAGGGCAGTGAGGAGCATTATGTGTGATATTCACTGGCACAGGAACGGAGCATTATTGGGGGACCCTCTGTCGTCAAGTTGAAACAGCGACTAACTAACTAACTAACTAACTAACTGACTGACTGACTGACTAACTAACTAACAGAGTAAGTAAGTAATTAAGTAAGTAAGTAAGTAAGTAAGTAAGTAAGTAAGTAAGTAAGTAAATAAGTAAGTAACTTACTTACTAATTACATAACTGACTGACTGACTGACTGACTGACTGACTGACTTAGTAAGTAAGTAAGTAAGAAAGTAAGTAAGTAACTTACTTACTAATTACATAACTGACTGACTGACTGACTGACTGACTTAGTAAGTAAGTAAGTAAGTAAGTAAGTAAGTAAGTAAGTAAGTCAGTAAGTCAGTCAGTCAGTAAGTAAGTAACTAACTAACTAACTAACTAACTAACTAACTAACTAACTAACTAAGTTACTAACTAACTAACTAACTAACTATTTAACTAACTAACTAACTAACTGACTGACTGACTGGCTGACTGACTGACTGACTGACTGACTGATTGACTAACAAACTAACAAACTAACTAACTGACTGACTGACTGACTGACTGACTGACTGACTGACTAACTAACTTAACTAACTAACTAACTAATTAACTACATTTAAGACTTCTCATTGCCCTTCTTTCAGTAACCTGATGTTCAAGGGCATCAAACAGAAGCGGGTCAAGTACATGAAGGACATCTACATCACCCTGCTGGACATCAAGTGGAGATACGCCATCCTGATCCTGTTCACCGGCTTCCTGGGATCCTACTTCCTCTTCTCCATCGTCTACTATCTGATGTCTTATGTGTAAGTGTCTGTCTGTCTGTCTGTTTGTCTGTCTGTCTGTCTGTCTGTCTGTCTGTCTGTCTGTCTGTCCGTCCGTCCGTCCGTCCGTCCGTCCGTCCGTCCGTCCGTCCTTCTGTCTGTCTGTCTGTCTGTCTGTCTGTCTGTCTGTCTGTCTGTCTTTTGTCTCTTTTTTTATGTTTATTTCTTTTTATCTCACTTAATTGTTTTCTTTCTTTCTTTCTTTCTTTCTTTATCTCTCCTTCTTTCTTTCCTTCTTTCTTTTGTCTATTTTTATGTTTTATTCTTTCTGTCTGACTTAATCGTTTTGCCATATTTTTTTCTTTCTTTATATTACTTTATCCTCTTTCTTCTAAGATGATGAAACTAATGAATTATATGACGTCTGGTAAATATCTTCCACCCGTTAGACACGGAGACATTGCCAACGCTAACGACCCCAGTTACACCCCGTGCATTGTCAATCTCAAGAGTTACTGGGATGCCTTGCTGTTTTCTATCGAGACCCAGTCCACCTTGGGTTATGGGACTATCTACCCCGCCGCTGAATGCAGTGGCACTGTCCCTGTCGTGTTTCTACAGGTGAGAATAAACATTTATGTCTGAATTTAGAGTTTCTTTCTTTATGTTTGTCTCATTGTATTAATAGGCACAATGGGGTTGAAATGATAAGAGCGCTCGATCTTAAAACTTTCAGTGCGCTGATGGGAACGTTGATTTCTCGCTTAGAAAGCAATGGCAAACTAATGAGAGTATGTAGAAAAACTTAGAAACTTTAAACTTAAAAAAATTAACTTTGGTGGACTGCAAAGGAGATGCAACATTTTTACAAAATGGTATTCATATCTGATTTATTGTTTCGTTCTCTATATTTGTCTAATTGTATTTACGTGAGGCTGGCTCCGTTGCGAGGACGTTACGGACGCAGTTCGTATTCCCGCATACCCGCGTTCCAAACACAGCTGTGTTGGTTGTTTCTGAAATGGTAAGGGTGCTGGTCGTTCAGAAATCAATGGCAAACTACAGAACGTAAACATGCCCTGGAATCACTAACAGCTAAAATATGCTGAGGTTGACTCCTACGTCCGTAAAATGATATGCAACTAACGTTGTTTTATTCATGTGAGATTTATTGTGTTGTTCTCTGTAGATGTCGCTGTCAGCGTCTCACTTCGCACACAGGCACTCCCGATCCTTCATACGCACTCAAAGAAACATCAGTCGTGCATATGGTACTTCTATCATTTATTTCAGGCGAACCTGATATAATTACAAGGTATACACAGGCGGTGACTTCATCACATAAATATACAAATGCCGCCTTTCATACTCTGATAGCATATAATCAATTACACAATCCTACACTCGCTATCCTAAAACTAGCACTCTCGCAAAACTAAGCATTTGCTCTCAAAAACACAAGCGTCCTCCTCTGAAACTGTCCTGAGTCCCGTCTGGTGTTTTCACGCTGGTCGGCTGGGCTTGTCGTACTGGACCCCGTGCCGTCCGTGAACCCCGTGCTGTCCTAACAGTCTCGTTGTACTGCAGTCCGTCTGTGCTAGGATAGGTTATTCAGTGTCCTGACGTCTAGTCTGTTCAGGACAGTGTCCCGTGAACTGGCGTCCCCTCCTATCACCCGGTCTGGTTCTACCGGTGTCCTGTCTATGACACGTCTGTGTCCCCACTTAAGTCCTGTCTCTACTTCATTTACTGTCCTGTAGATGTCCTGTCTTATGACCATTCTGTGTCCTGACTTATGTCCTGTCTCTACCCTATAGGCTATACTGTAGATGTCCTTATGTATGTCCTGTATGTCGTTATCTTAGTCGTTCTAACTCTATTCTGTCCCTTGTCCTCTCTATGTCCTCTATCCACACTCTCAACACTCTGACAGTCGCATTGCTTTCACGTCCCATTTATTGCTGCATACTGTAAACATTCTCATGAATTTGTCTATTTCATTCATGTTGTATTTATTGTCTTGTTCTAAAGACTATTCTAATTGTATTCATGTCAGATTTATTGTTTCCTTCTGTATATTTATCTAATTGTATTTATTCCAGATTCTCTGTTCCGTTCTTTATATTTGTCTAATTATATTCATGTCAGAGTGTTTATTCCCTTTCTTTATATTTGTCTAATTATATTCATGTCAGGGTTTTGCAATTATTTATAATAGTTTGATGACCAACTAGTACATGATGTAAACAATGACCAGTGTGATTTTCCTTCACCTGTTGTATATACTGGGTATATTTTTAATGACTGGAGTTTTTGAAAATCTTGCCGTTCCAAGTTTATTTTATTTTTGAGTTTATTTTATTTTTTGTTTATAGTATAAAGAATGGAAGATAATAGGGAAACAAAACTCGCTTACACTCAGGAAATAAATGACCGTAGACCCCGAGGTAGACCAAGAAGACGGTGGAGAGATAATACATATACAGATCTACAAGCACTTGGAATCAACGACTGGCAAGAGAAGGTCCACCAGAGAGACGAATGGAGACGGATTGTATTTGCAGCAAAGAACCTCAATGGCTCGGAACGCTGAAGAAGAAGAAGAAGTTTATTTAGTTTATTTGTCTTTTCTGTAGCACGAACTCCACAAAGAGTGAATACAAAACTTGGAACGGCAATATTTTCAAACAACACACAGTCATAAAAATACACCCTATTATAGGGCCCTGTTGATTGTCGTGGTGGGGGAGCTTGAGTTTCTCAATGACCCTGAGAGCTATGCCGGCGGTAGCGTAGCTACCAGCAGGGCCTCCCAAGCCGGACAGGTCAAAGGGTAGAGAACAGACAAAGAGAAACACCCTGGTCCTCCAGGTTGGGGGTTGAAGCGTGGGGTTAACATCCCCACCTTTGTAAAAACCTTTCTTTGTTACGAAACAAATACATGAGCCTCGATATCGGACTGACTTATCTGGACAACGACCTTGGAACGTTAAAGGACTTTTGAGATTTGAAACATGGAATGTACGGACACTATATCGAGCTGGAGCGGCCGAAGAACTAACCCGGGAGCTGATTGAATATCAAATGGATATAACAGCAATTCAAGAAATAAGGTGGCCAGGAGAGGGTACTTTAGAGCAAAATGGAATGATTATAATATATGGAGGAAACACCCAAAATAAACATGAATTAGGAACAGGATTTGTCATCAAAAAAGAGTTATGGGGGAACGTTTTAAACTTTAAAGCTTTTAATGACAGGATTAGTAAATTACGAATAAAAGGTAAATGGAAAAATATAACGATGATTAATGTACATGCACCTACTGAAGAGAAAGAAGATGATATTAAAGAAGACTTTTATAATGATCTGGAAGATGTCATAGAAGAAACCCCCAAACAGGACATCCTGATTGTGCTGGGAGACTTCAATGCAAAAATAGGTAGAGAGCAAACTAATAAAAAAGTGGCCGGTATGGAAAGCCTACATACAACTTCAAATGATAATGGATGGAGAGTCATCAACCTGGCAGAAGCCAAAGGACTGCAGGTTAGCAGTACCAGACTACAAAGAAAGGATATACACAAACAAACTTGGAAATCATGTGACAAGAGAACCTATAATCAAATAGATCACATTTTAATTAACAACAGAAATGCATCAAACATACAGCAAGTCAGAAGTTATAGAGGAGCTGAGTGCCACAGTGACCACTTCCTCGTTGGAGCAAAATTTAAAATAAAACTTAAGAGAGCTTTCTATACTAAATTACAAAGATTACACCCAACATATAACAGAGAAAAACTGCAAGACATTACAGTCAAAGAGAAATTTACAGATGAAATAAAATGTAAACTTGAAACTCTGCAAAACCCTTTGGAGGAAAGCATTGACCAAACTTGGTTGAACATCAAGAATACAATTCAGTCTACCGCAGAAGAATGTCTCGGTGTGTTAACCACGCATAGAAAGAACAGATGGTTCAATCAAAAATGTCAAGAAGCAGTCATTAGGAAGAAGAATGCCAGACATGTATGGTTAAATGACATCAATAACATCCAAAAGGAAGAGCATTATAGAAATGAATGTAAAGAGGCTACAAAAATAGTCAGACATCAGAAGCGAGAATATATGAGTAATATAATCAAAGATATGGAAACTAATCACCAGAAAAATGAATCCAGAAAATTTTTTTACAGAACTGAAGTGAATGAAACGAGGGCACCAACAAAACACATATGGTTTAAAAGACAAAAATGGGAATATGATAAATACCAATGAGGAAATGTGCAACACATGGAAAGAATATTTTATTGAATTACTAAATTGTGAAGCTCCAAGTAACATTTTCTCACAGGAAGAGGTTCTAACATGCGAACCACAAATTGAAGAACCTACATTTGAAGAAATCCTATATGTAATCACACGACTTAAAAACAATAAGGCAACTGGGACTGATGGAATTGCTGCTGAATTTATAAAGGCAGGTGGCCATGCATTACATCTAAAGCTATACGAACTAATAATAAAAATCTGGAGGACAGAAGAATTACCCCATGACTGGAAAGAGTCATTATTGATACCTATCTTTAAGAAAGGAGACAAGTTCCAATGTGGAAATTATAGAGGAATATCACTACTGTCCACAAGCTATAAGATACTATCCGCAGTATTACTAAATAGACTAAAACCATATTCAGAAGACATATTAGGTGACTACCAGGCGGGTTTTAGACAAAACAGATCAACAATAGATCAGATATTTATCTTACGACAAATAGCCGAGAAACATTGGGAATATAAAAGAGATCTCCATAACATTTTTGTGGATTTTAAAAAGGCTTATGATAGTGTCCATAGGAATAGTCTATGGAATGCTATGCAGGAATTTGGAATACCAAGGAAGTTAATCAACATGACCAGACTATGCATGGAAGATACTTATAATATAGTAACATATAAAGGCAGGAAATCAGACCCCTTCCAAATAACATCTGGCTTGAAACAGGGTGATGCACTATCGCCGCTACTCTTCAATCTGGCTCTAGAGAAAGTTGTAAGGAAGGTAAAGGAGGAATGTGATATTGGAGGAACATCCAAGCTGCTTGGTTATGCAGATGATATAGATATTATAGGGCAAAGTGAACAAAAGACATTGGAAATATTGACTCACTTAAAGGAAAAAGCCCAACAGATGGGGCTGGTTATCAACCAAGATAAGACAGAATATATGGTAATTTCAAGAGACGGAATGGCTAGAAACTCTGGCCACATACAAATAGATAATATGACCATTAAAAGAACGGAAACATACAAATACCTGGGTACGATCTTCAACTGCTCCAACATCATAAGGGAAGAAATACAAACTAGAATCAACTCTGGAAATAAGATATACTATGCACTACAACATCTACTAAAATCAAAGGCGCTATCTCGTAACACCAAAATCACAATATACAAAACACTGATCAGACCAGTTGTGCTGTATGGCTCTGAAACCTGGAGTACAACGAAAGGAGACGAAGCCTTGTTACAAACCTTTGAGAACAAAATTTTAAGACGCATCTTTGGACCCCTTAGGGATACACAAAGTGGAGAGTGGAAAAGAAGAAGTAACAAAGACATTTATGATCTGTTTAAGTCCCCGCTATTCACTGGTATCATGAAGGCTAATAGACTACAATGGCTGGGGCATATAGAAAGAATGGAAGATAATAGGGAAACAAAACTCGCTTACACTCAGGAAATAAATGACCGTAGACTCCGAGGTAGACCAAGAAGGCGGTGGAGAGATAATACATGTACAGACCTACAAGCACTTGGAATCAACGACTGGCAAGAGAAGGTCCACCAGAGAGACGAACGGAGACGGATTGTATTTGCAGCAAAGAACCTCAATGGCTCGGAACGCTGAAGAAGAAGAAGAAGAAGAAGAAGTTCCACACACTGAGGCCAACTGGACATATGGTTCTATCCATATATTTGTATAGACCATCGGAACTCTATGCGTGATGCGGTCTTTATTCCCACCGGCAGCGTTTAGTTCCCAGAACACATCATGGTACACGTTGCATGCTTGGTTGACCGAGAGCCCAGATCAATTAAAAAAATAAATCAGCGTCGATGGGGATTCGAACACTTGACCACAAGGCCGTTAGGCAAATGTGTTGGACACACACATGATCTGTAGTATCAATGTTAAAGGCGGGTCCGGCCAGGTTATTTCATTTATCTTGGAACAGTCATAGCATAGGAGGATAGGTATGCTGTAGAGATTAGAACAAGAAAGGCTGTGGTAAAAAAACAAAACCAAAGATATCGTAATTATATCAAGCTAATGCAGGCTGCCGACGCCGTGGAGATTCGCATTCCCGCATACCACGTTTGAAACACAACTGTGGACGCGTTGGAAGCAGACCACTTGCGCTGGTTTTCATATAATGACATGAGTGCCAGTCGTTCAGAAAGTATGGTAAACATCTGAACGTAAGAAATTACATCATCATCATCATCATCATCATCATCATCATCATCATCATCATCATCATCATCATCATCATCATCATCATTATCATTATCATCATAATCAATTCCACTTTTGCGTCAAGCGTTGTGGGGAGGAATAATTGGCTCTCCAGTGTCCGATGGGTGGCATTGGATAGTCAAGAAACTACAGTAAAAAAATGCTGGAGTTGACTGCGATGCCCTATAAAGGATATGCAACAACAAATAATTAGAGGCTAAATCAGGAACATGTTTTGCAATGCGTCCCTGTCATAAGAAGTTAGAAAAAGAATACTTACATGTTACATAGAACCAGATTTAAAATATCGCCGCGAATCTTGAACAATTAATTAGAAAAGATGCGAACAAGTCTCTGGAAGCTTTAATTTTTATAGAAGAACGCTGCAAATTGTCACATCTTTATTGCAGCTGAACCCATTCAATTTACGATGGTTCTCTTTGTAGATAACTCTGGGATTTCTTATTGAAACCATGCTACTGGGCTTTGTGTTTGTGAAGATTGCCAGGCCCAAACACAGACGGCACACGCTTATATTCAGGTAGGTCAGTTACCAATTATTTCCTATTATATGGCATAGTGATTAGAACTGTTGCTTGTCAAGACAGTGGCCCGGATTAATTCCCGAAGTGGCATTATTTTGTGTGTTTGTTGTGTCGAAGTTGCTTCACAAAATTGGTACCAGAGAATTTTCATAATTTCCTTGGAATTTTCTAGTTAGAAAAGCTGGAATGAACGGGAATTGGACACTTTTACACGACTTTAGGAGTATTGGGCATATGGTGCTGATACAAATTTGTGTAGACCAATCAGCACTCGGTGGCTGATATGGCCAGTATCATGCGGACCGCATATACTCCCAAAGTCATTTCCGGGTACGCACTTTGGACTGGGGCGACCAGGGAGCCCAAGCTAATGTTATAAATTTGAATCCGCTCATGCCATTAAGGGTCGAACAATTTACATGCCATGCGATCAAGGGCGAATACTTCACTGTCAAAAAGGTCAAAGACGAATACTTCACACGCAACAGTCAATGGCGAATATTTCACACTCCTTCAGGTCAAGGACGATCACTTCACACTCCAACAGGTCAAAGACAAATTCTTCTCATCCCAAAAAGTGAAGGCCGACCACCTCATACCCAAACAGATGAAGGACAAACACTTCACAGGCGGAGAAGATTTTGATTGATCATACTCGGCTACAGTCTGAACGAAGGTTGTTGCTGAATAGAAGATAAACTATAGGTCCACAATACAAAATAAAAATGGTTAGGTTTACTTCCCGCATATATTTCCCAGGGCAGTTCCTATTATTAACTGTTGGCTGGGTCGATTCGTTTTAAAAATAAATATTCGCTATCATAGGGATTCGAATGTTTGACCTCCAGGACAGAAGGTATACGTGCTAGCTATTGCTCTACCTTGGCTACCATAGATATCTGGTTGTTAGGTTCATAGTTTCTTGACCTAAACACACTGGGTAGACATTGTGGTCAGTACTGCTTCCGGCGCCTTAACTCCGAAATAACGTTCTTGTGAGTATTTATTTTTTGCTGGGGTTTATCCGAAATCTTGTCGTCAAGTTAAATATCCAACAAGGATGGAAAATTACTCTTTGGGTTAACATTCCTCCATAACAGCTCAGCTTCCTCTGCGCTCGCTCGCAAGCACACACACACACACACACACACACACACACACACACACACACACACACAAACGTACTGATTAGAAAAAGTCAACTGATTAGTAAAATTAGAAGATGGCAGTCAATATTATTGTGCACGTTATGATAAGACATAAATCTGAAAACTTTGTGACATGATAAACTGAATGGAAAATAGCAAGGGGAATGCAGAGAGATAATTACTTGGATGGCTTGACCATCGGATTCTATATAGCACTTCAAGACTTCTTTTCTCACTGAAATAAGCTGTTTCTGTCTCCAGTAAAAACGTCTGCATCTGCAAAGAGGACAACCAGCTGACTCTTCAAATCCGCGTTGGAGACATCAGAAACACCCACCTCATCGACACTCACCTGTTCGGCGTCCTCGTGAAGAGATACATCAACCAGGAAAAGTACGTCTACCCACTGTTTCAGGTATGTCATTATGTTGTATAGAACATCAACATCATGCAGTATGTCCTTCACAGAGTGCCGTTCACACCACATCGCGCTGAATATTTACTCCATCTCTTGCCAGTTCTCCCGCCGCATGCACTCTCATGTCCAAGATGTCTGCATTTTCTTGTGTTTCTCTTCGTGCTGGGCAACATCTGGCTCGTCAACCAGGAACCTTGCCTTCCATCACTATTCTTTCCACAACTCTGTGACGTTTAACATGGCCGAAGTATAAGGTGTATTTTTAATGACTGTGGGGTTTTTGAACATATTGCCGTTTCAAGTTTTGTATTTACCCTCTGTGGAGTTCATGCAATATAAAAGGTAAATACAAAACTTGGAACGCCAATATTTTCAAAAACACAGCCGTCATTAAAAATACGTCCTGTATATTTAATACATATAGCAGGTAATAAAATGGATGCGCTAGTGTAACGGTCAGGACTTTACAATCATAACGGCTTGAGCACAGTCGGACAAGTGTTCGATGTCAGGTCTCGTTGTCCGCTACGTGTGGGAAAAACTAGACACCAATTCCCTTTTTCACCCAGGCCTCCATAAATGTGATGGTCACACACTCACAGCATATTCCTGCTTTGTGACTTAAAAAAATAAAAAGATAATAATATAGTTCTTCATCAAATGGCAAATCAGAAGACGCAAGCAAACTCATTAGACAAATGGCACCAATACTAAACAACAAAAACATATCAGTAGATACTAAAAAAAGGCACTATATAACTCAGTCTTTCTACCAACTCTTTGCTACCAATACCGAACCTTAACAATCACAGAAAAAGAGAAAAGAAAAATTACAACAAGGGAAATTAGATTCATGAGAAGAATACTCGGCGTATCAAGGAAATAGGAAATACGAGATGATAATAGCAGGCAATACTGGGGGTTATAGAAGCGCTAGATTTAATTAGAAAACAGTAATTAAATGGTTCGGCCACATAACTAGGTAACCAACTGACAATAATCCATAACAAGCACTAATGTACAGACCAAATGGAACCAGAAAAAGAGGTGGACCATTAAAACGATGAACAGAGGGAATAACAGATTCCATGGCAATCTCGATATATGCAGTCCATAAATGGGCACTATCCAGCTGTTTATGCTTCTTCACGACACTGCAAGGTACAAGACGAACAAGATGAGTCGAAATGATAAGATGAGATGAGATGATGAGACGATAATAATATAGTTATACACGATATTTATACATCGTGTTACCCTGCCCCATAATTGAAGCAATGAATGGCTTCACTGCCACCTACCAGGCACATCGTAAGAGGATACTAAAATAGATTGGTGTGAGACTGACTACCTTATCCGGTATAGAATTTTAATTACAAAATCCAACCAGTCGTGAACACGTCTAGAAGACGCTAGTGGTGAGTTAATCAGTGCCTATGCTCCACTGGGGGATGAAAGGCTGAAGAAGAATGTCTAGGTATGTCCTGTGAACAGATTGACGAAAGCATTAAAGCCACCTAGATGTACATATCCCAGTAGGACGTGTCAAAGACGTGGATAGACAAGACATCCAACTATAAATGACAACAGATTTGCTTAAAGAGATCATCATCATCATCGTCGTCATGGAGGTCAACATAGTAAAATGCGCTCGCTCTTAAACTTCCAGTGCGCTGAAGCCGAGGTAGTGCGTTCAACTCCTACACCGGTTAGTTGGACTAAAAGTTTGACTTCTCGTCCTCCTTGACTTGATGATGTAAATTACAAGTCCCACAGAAGTCGGAGTGGGTTCTCCTGATAGCAAGGGACACCTGTATTAGGGAAAGCCAATGCACACGCATAAAATCAGTCCAGTGAACTAGAAGTAGTAACACATGTATGGACCATTTGACACTTGATGTAAAATTTGGTGGAACTGAGATAAAGCTGTGAAAGTGTAAACAATATAAAATGACACAAAGTAGTGCAGCATTACATAACAGAATTACGGCACATACAGGACGTTGCGGCGACTAGCCTTCATCAGTAAACAAACACACACACACACACAGAAAACACAACACATAGCCACGGAGAAGACCCTCCAGTAACTACATTGAGGCGTGACGACGGGATGACAAGAACAAACAGATGAAAAAATTAAAGCAATGAAGAGAAAATAAAAATTGCAAAAAATGTTCCTACTTACCTGGGGATACACGTTCGGTTTCGCAGGTAAGTAGGAACATTTTTTGCAATTTTTATTTTCTCTTCATTGTTTTCATTTTTTCATGTTTTTGTTCTTCTCATCTCGTCGTCACGCCTCAATGTAGTTACCGCAGGGTCTTCTCCGTGGCTATGTGTTGTGTTTTGTCTGTGTATTTGTTTGCTGATGAAGGTTAGTTGCCACAACGTCCTGTATGTGTCGTAATTCTGTTATGTAAAGCTGCACTACTTTGTGTCATTTTATATTGTTGACACTTGATGTAGAAATACTTCTTCTCTAATCTCGCCATTTTCCGGAACAGTATATCGATATCTATGCTGATATTTATTCATGCCACAATGAATTATCCTCAAAGAACATTCTCTGATTGTCTTCATGTATCTTTGTTTCCCTAAAAACTTTCCGCTGTTTGTGTTGTGCCTAGCCTTTCAAACACAGAAGCCACAAACAATATGTTACACTCTTTATTGCCTGGCATATTTGGCTGCATCTCTTCAGGTGTATAATGTACGGTTCGTACATATCATATAGTGAAAGTAGTCAAGCCGTCTATCTCGCGCTTCGAAGATTGTGGGTTAGATTCTGGACTACGTCTCTCGGTTTACGAGTGCATGTTTCTCGGAGACCACTGGGGGTCGTCGCTGGAGCTACGGAGTTCGTGCTTTGTGCGATGCTTTCGGCAGGTTGCCGTGCGGAAAGAAACCGAGCCATATGGGATAAAACCGAGTGCAATGAAGTCGATCCTCTCGACTTTATATGATGTGCATAAATTAATAATACTTTAGCTGATACAATTAAAACACATAGTGTTTAACACACAAAATACTCCCGTGTTAAAGTTTGCAAAAGCAATAATGATCAATCAACGCAAGCCAGATTTGTGCAAACAGAGAAACATGTTAGTCAGCTTAAAATTACCGTGGTAGACAACTGACATTACTGTGCGAATATGTGTAAATTTCAGCTTGAAGAATTTATCTAGTTAATTTACTTTATGTTGTGTGATTTCTGCCGTATGTACCTGACGAGATGCAGCGAAATATGCTAGGCAACAAATCGTGCAACCTATTGTTTGTGTCTTCGTTATTCAAAACCACACAGTCACAGGAATTGTTCGAATGTGAAGCATTAGTTATCCACACGATCATTTCAAATTTAAAACGATCTCTTTCTGTTTGCATAACACCCACTAGAAGCGCCTAATTGTTCACTATATTAAAGCAATCGTTTATTATTCGTCAAAACCAGTATTGGAAACGCCTTTTCTTTGTTCACGCTGTGACCATATTTTATGAGCTGTAGAGGAATTGACGAGGACGGCGTTTTATAGTCTTTCGCTGCACATGGATTTCTGGAGACTGATTAACTTTCTTTTCCGGCCACACTGGTATATGTGAAGTATATATTTGTGGCGTCTGTGTTAAAATTTACAAAGATAATATATTGTTTTGAATATATTGCCATGTAGCGTCGGAGGCAAAAGTCAATGATTTAGAATTAGAAACGAAAATTGTGGCGAAAGGAACAAGGAGAGTTAACCGAGAAGCGGATGAATACACAAGTTGCTACATGACGTCACGGTGGACTACATCACCATAGGCAGTCAAAGTTGGGAACATCTTGGAGACGGGCGGACTGAATCACAACACCGAGACATAAACACCAATATCCAACTGAAAGGCGTTATGGACATGATATTTGATACTACAGCAAGATGAGGAAACAAAGGCACAGTCTGCATTAAGGAGGACGATTGGCAGAGGGACGTTTAACGCAGAGAAAATGAGAATAGTGTATTGCGTCATAACGTGCCGGTTGAATGTCAGCTGGAAGTCATGGAGTCAGCCCACACACAGAGCAGCGTAAGTTATATTGTCTAGGGATCAGGGACGTAAGGTAATTACAGAGCGATGGACAGTGTGATATTTATTCGTCATTAATTCAAGTAATAGAATGGAATCGAACTCGGCAGCTAACATAGAATATTTTCAAATAATTATTTATTATATTTTGATCGGCCCTCCCAGCGACATGGGAACGGCATATATTAGCCTGTGCGACTGATTACCATTAATAAAGTTTTAATTGACGTGGAACACCATCGTTGCTACGATCATTTCCGTTGATATTGATTCTGGTTCCCGTTGATCTGCTATGTTGGTTGTTTGGACGGCGAGAGTAATTTAAGACACAAACATCTTAGCATTGTCTTGTATTCCTCTGTATAAATTAACTCTCCTAATCTTTTAGCATGAGCTAGAGTTTGAAGCTCACGGAATGGGAGACAGACTTTTCCTGATATGGCCCATGATTCTTCGTCACAAGATCACCGCAGAGAGCCCTTTGTACACTGTCGCACCGGAAGGTAAGTGACTGTCACACTGTTACACAAGAGAGTCCTTAGTATAATTGAATGCCAGAAGTTAATGCTTAGTCACCGGTCACTAAAGTCGTTTGTGTAATTGGATACCATAATGGCAGGAAGATAGAGTCCCAATATCATAATAGAGAGCGAGGTCAGCATGGCCGAATGAATAAGAGCGCTTGCTCTTAAACTTCTGATGTGATTATGCCAAGATTCAACCCTTACGCCAGTCAATTAAACTCAAGTGTTGACTTTTCGTCTTTGACTTGGGGTCGTATATTACGAGTACCCCTGAAGTCGGAGTTGGTTCTCCTGATGTAGAAGGTCACTTGTAATAGGTAAAGCTAATCTACACGTAGAAATCAGTCCAATGCACAAGTAGTAACACGGGCATAAATTACGCCTGAGTTCAAAATAATAATAATAATAATAACAATAACAAGAATAATAATAGAAAGCGATTATTACAATGTAAGACGACGTGGTAAGAAACTACACTAGAAAGCCCTTAATATAATGGAATTCTGAAATATAAAATGGCTTCCGATCCAATATTGCTGAAAAGCTGTTGAGCTGTTAAGACTTCTAAAGTGTTTTTGCTTGTGGCTAAGGTTTGCTTACCAATTTTCCTCGTGTTGGACTGATAGTGCATGGTACCCTCGCCAAGCTACTGAGTTCAGTGAGCGACACTGTGAGCTGTGGATTTCATGTGGAATGCCTTTAAATCTGTCTGCGGTGGTTTATATTGCGAACTGCCACTTCCATCGACAACGAACTGTGATTTTAGCGTCGGACTGTTGTGTTGGTATTCTGGTAGCGGACTTAAGCATGCATATATGTGCGTGCTGTTGATTTGTCGGGACTGCTGTTTGTTTCACTGTTTACATGCGGCAGTGAGCAGCAGTTTATGTGATATTCACAGGCACAGGAATACATTATTGGGGTATCCATTGCCATGAAGTTGGAACGGCCACAAACGACTTAAATATAATATCGTATCATAATATTACACGAAAAAGCTCGTTAAATAATGTCGGACTTGAAGGTGAGATCTTGTTATTCGATCGCACGATAGAGCCCTTTGTACACTGCAACACCAGAAGGTAACATGTTTTTTTTCAAGATTAATACAGAGTTCTTGGTATAAAAGAGTGTTTGGTATAATAGAGTCCTTGGTATAACATAGTCCTTGGTATAACAGAGTGCTTGGTGTAACACAGTCATTGATATAAAGAGTGCTTGGTATAACAGATTGCTTGGTATAACAGAGTGCTTGGTATAACAGAGTGCTTGGTATAACAAAGTGCTTGGTGTAACACAGTCATTGATATAAAGAGTGCTTGGTATAACAGAGTGCTTGGTATAACAGAGTGTTTGGTATAACAGAGCTCTTGGTATAACAGAGTGCTTGGTATAACAGAGTGCTTGGTGTAACACAGTCCTTGGTATAACAGCGTGCTTGGTATAACATAGTACTTGGCATAACAGAGTGCTTGGTATAACAGAGTCCTTGGTATAACAGAGTGCTTGGTATAACATAGTCCGTGGTATAACAGAGTCCTTGTATAACAGAGTCCTTGGTATAACATAGTCCTTGGTATAACAGAGTGCTTGGTATAACATAGTCCTTGGTATAACAGAGTCCTTGGTATAACAGAGTGCTTGGTATAACAGAGTGCTTGGTGTAACAGAGTGCTTGGTTTAACGGTGTTCTTCGTATAACTTGCAACACCATAAGGTAAGATGTCTTTGCAAGATTAATTCTGTGTCCTTGGTATAACGGAAATATTTACCATTTGCTAATGTATCAATTTCAGAGTTGGAGTATAGCAACTTCGAACTTCTAATTTTTCTGGAAGGCACCATTGAATCCACGGGAGAGATGGTTCAAACCAGGACTTCCTTCACGAGCCAGGACATACTCTGGGGTCATCGCTTTGCTCATATTGAGGAGTATGACGAGAAGAACGATAAGTGGTAAGATATGCATCGAGTCGTAGAGTCGAAAAGTTGTGCACTTGACCAATACATAGTTAAGACAGGCGGGAGTGCTCCTGTAAACACACCCTACCAGTTAAAATGTCCCGCATGCGCATTCAGCGTGTGTGCATGAGAAATTGGCGAAACGTGTATAAAGTGGTGTCATGTGCAAAATTAAGTCACGTTGCGTGAGCACATTCCTGCATCTGCAAAGGCATGATGCCCCATACATCATACTCACGGGGCTTGACAATGAGTGGACTTCTTCCTGCTTCCAGACATAATGACTACAGTTCGTGGACAATGTTTTTACAACGACCAGTACTTGATAACCAACTGTACGGGGGGGGGGGGGGGGGGGGGGGGAGGTTCCGGGTCAAGACAGTGAAGTTTTACAATCCAAGAATCAGACTACTGAAGAAGACATGTGAGAACTGCATCGATTTGAGGGTTCAAACGCTTAGAAAAAGTACACTTCACGTCAAATTCCAGGTACGTGCATTAACTCCGTTATACTAAAGTACAATGGATGGGCCACGTATTGTCAATACCATAAGACATGCGGGACAAACAGAATGGTTTTAACGAGGCTAGGGAATCTATTTCCCTGTCCAAGGTGAGGGAGATGGTTGTGGGGCGGGAAGCAGACAGACATGAGCCTTTTCTCAAGGACACAAGACCTGTGGTTGATCAACAAAATTCGAGTGCGATCAGTCGATATACGCTGAAGGAGATGTGAAATGGGAGATTGGAGAACTAATGAATCTCTCAGGAGTACGGTGATGATGATCTTCACTAATGACTAATCGCCACTAAAGTGCAAATCTTGTTTACCGCCCCTCTTACAGTAAAAAGAATTCAGTTTTACAAGCATTTCATATTGTAACAGAAATGAAAAGGCACGCAGTTTATTTACACACACTGAACATTGCCGCCAACTAAACATATTTGGAACGGAAGGTCAGCACGACCGTATGGAAAAGTGCGCTTGTTACTGAATACCCGGTGTGCTGATGCCGATTTAGCGGGTTAAATCTCTTCACTGCTCAATTAGATTAAAATGTTGACATCGCGTCCTTGACTTGGAGACATAAATTGCATGTACCTCAGAATTCGGCGTGGATTCGCCTGATGGCGAGGGACCTGGTAATAGGGAAAGCTAATCATCTCATCTCATCTCATCATGTTCCTCTTGTACCTTGCGGTGTCGAGGTGAAGTATAAACTTCGTGAGAGTGCCCGGTTATGGGCTTCGTATATCGACATTCCCATGGATTCTGTTATTCCCTCCATCCAACGTTTACGTGGTCGGCCTCTTCCTCTGTTTCCATCTGGTCTGTACATCATTGCTTGTTGTGGCATGCTGTTGACTGGTAGCCTACTTGCATGGCCAAACCATTTGACTTGCTGCTTTCTAATAAAATCTAGAGCAGCTTTAACCCCTACTTTAGTCCTGATTTCTTCATTTCTGATCTGATCTCTTCTTGATACGTTGAGTATTCTTCTCAGGAACCTCATTTCTGTTGTTGTGATTTTTCTGTTCTCTTTTTCTGTCATTGTCCAGGTTTGGCATTGGTAGCACAGAGTTGGTAGGAAGATTGTGTTGTAAAGTGCCTTCTTAGTAGTTACTGATACATGTTTGTTCTTTAGTATTGGTGCCATTTGTCCAATGAGTTGATTTGCCTTATTGCACCTATTTTCGATCTCGTCTTCTGATCTGCCATTTGATGATATTATACTTCCTAGGTACTTGAAGCTCTTTACTTGTTTCAAGGGATGTTCGTTTAGATGAATTGTTGCTGTTTGTTCTTCTTTAGTTATAGTCATTACCTCTGTTTTGCTAGTGCTAATTTTCATGTTATGTTCCCTACACATTTCGTTTAGGCTATTTATGTGGTCTTGTAATTCAGCTTCTGATTTTGCTATTAGTGCTTGGTCGTCCGCAAACAGGAGTTCTCTAATGGTTAGATTTGCAGATGGTTCTTCTTCTGTGTTCTCGTCATGCGGTATTCTTGCTGTCTCTGCTTGGCTGGTTTCTTTACATATGTTGTCTATATATGTTATGAACAAGAGAGGGGACAGGACACAACCTTGTCGTACTCCAGATCTTATGGTGAAGGGTTCTGAGTGTTCTTCAGTTGCTCTCACTATGCATTCACTGTTGTTGTATAAACTTCTACATAGGTTTGTTAGATGTGTACTCACTCCATATTGTTTAAGGATTTCCCACAGCTAGTTTCTATCTACCCTATCAAATGCCTTTTCTTGGTCGACAAAGGCTAAGTAGAGTGTTTCATTGAATTCAATTGATTTTTCTATAAGTTGTCTAAGAGCAAAAATGGCGTCTGTGCATCCTTTGTTTTTCCTAAATCCAAGCTGCGTTTCGCTTAGCTGGGGTTCTAAAGTAGTTCGTAATCTTTTTTCAAGAATTTTGCAAAATATTTTCGCAGTATGACTCAACAGTGAAATGCCTCTGTATTGTGTGCAATCTCTTTTGCTGCCTTTGTTTTTCCAAATTGGGATAATTATGGCGTTTCCCCAGTCTCGTGGTGTCTGTTGTTCTACCCAAATATGGTTGAATATTCTATGTAGCCAAGCTGTTCCTACTTCCCTTGCTGCTTTAATTAGTTCATTTGGTATTTCATCCTGTCCTGGTGATTTGTTTAATGGGGCTAATCTGATGGCTTCTATAATTTCTTCTTTTAGTATGTCTGGTTCTAGTTCCTCGGTGACATCTGTGTAGGCCTCTTGAATTCCTGTGACATCTGATGGGATGTTGAGAAGTTGTTCGAAATACTGCTTCCATCTTATTAGGATCTGTTTTTGTTCACTTATTGGTTCTCCATTTTCGCTGTTAATTATTTCAGTTGCGTCAAAGGGTTCTCCTCTGGTTCGCATTGCACTTATCTTTTTGTAGAAGTTTCTGGTTGCCTCCTTGTAGTTTTTATTTAGGGTTTCTCCATACTCTTCCCAGTCTTTTTGTTTTTCCCTCTTTACTATTCTACTCACATGTCTTCTCGCTATTCTGTATTCTCTGTAATCACATTCCTGTTTGCTCTTCAACCACTTTTTATATTTTTCCTTTTTTTCTTTTACCGCTTTCTTTACTTCTGCGTTCCACCAACTTGTTATTTTCTTTATCCGTGTTTTGCGTTTTTTCGTGGTTCCGCATGTTATTTTTGCAGTATTTAAAATGCTTGATTTGAACATCTCCCATTCTTCTTCCACTGTTTTTCTTTCCGTAGGTAATTTTACAAAGAGTTCAGTTAGTTCTTTCTCATAATTTTCCCTTACTGCCTCGTCTTTAAGGTTTTTTAAGTTTACTGATTCGCATGGCATGTATTTTCCTGCTCTTTGTTTTCTTCTTCTAATGGTTCTTATTGTGGCAACGACTGCTTTATGATCTGTGTTTATACTGAAATTGGGCACTGCTCTTGCATCTAATATATTTCTCTTTCTGTTATTTCTTGTTAATATAAAATCAATTTGGCTTTTAGTATCTAGATTGTTCCATTTATACCAGGTGTATACTTGCGAATCTTTATGTTTATAGAATGTGTTTGTTATATAGAGGTCGTGTTGGCTGCAAAGCTCTATCAGTCTACTTCCGTTATCATTCCTTTCATTTTGCTGATCTCCAAATGCTCCCAGGTGTTTTTCTATGCCCACTCTGTTATGTCCTAGTCTTGCATTGAAGTCTCCCGTAACTATGATGTTGTCCTGCTTATCTATTTTATTTAGCACATCATGTATGTCTTCGTAGAAGTCCTCGCATTCTTGCTCATTATTGTTTGCATTACATGGTGCGTATATCTGTACATATGTTGTGATTGTTTGTTCTTTTATTCTCACTGTTATGATTCTTTCTGATATATATTTTATTTCTAGTATTCCTCTTGCTAGCCGTGGTTCGATGACTATTCCCACACCGTGTCTTGCCCTTTCTTGCTGTTCTACTCCAGAGTAGAATCAAAACGCAAAAATCAATCGAGTGCACTAGAAGTATTAGCACGTATATGAACTAAGCTAGAGCTCAGAACGAGCAATGAAACATAAACTTACTGTCGCTATCTATGGATTCAACCACCAAGGGACTATATTATCTCTGCACTGTATTCTGTTAGTGAATTTAATCAGAGAGCCACAAGCAACAGGTTGCACGTTTTATTGCTAGGCATATTTTTTAATTAAAAGAATTAGTCCAGTGCACTACAAGGAGTAGCATGTTTATGGACTACGCTTGAGTTCAAAATGAGCGAACGTTTAAAAAAAATACCTACAACGCAGTTCTTTCGTAAGAATTTTGGGAGTAACAAGAAGTGACATAATCAAAAACATAAAAATACGCGGGGATGCCAGATATAGGAACTCCACAGCTCAAATATGATGATAGTGTTTAAAGAAAAATGGCTGCTAAATATAAGACACTACCACAACGAGGCTTGGGATTTATTGCTAAAGTCAGCGCCAGATTTTTGGCTAAACAATGAAGAATAGCTAAACAGAGCTAGAATAGAGAAAGAGGAATGTAGAAAGAGGCGGCCATTGGAGCTTAAGATGAATATCAGATACTCTATTGAAAAAAGGAGTTAATTTATCTGAATCCTAGTCTATGCTTTGGGAAGTAAAATGACGATAATTATGGTTGAATTTCGTGACTTTTTTAGATTGATCAAAACTTGTTAATTTTAAGTACATTTAGAATCATCTCATGCTGGGGTACACATGAATGTGAGGGCTTATCTGTTGGAGTCACAACCAAATGTGATCAGTACACAATTAATAAAAGGACAAAACGGTCGGGAAATGGTCCTTAAAAAATGCTACACATGAATTATCATCATCATCATCATGAATTATGAGGGAAATTAGAGGAAAGGCGCTAGTTACAAGCGTTGAAAATTCTATTATGCATCTCCACGAGGCGTAACGGCATTATTGGAAGACAACAACAACTACACAGTTAACGGATACTTTTGTATTGCAAAAGGACAGTATAAACAGAGACATGACTATTTTTCCAACCAGTATTTCTCTGCCGTCTCCGTGGTAGAGACGTTACGGGCGCGGCTCTTAATTCCGCTTACCTGCGTTCGAAACAGCTGCGACCGATTTGGCAGCAGACCGTGTCAGACTGGGTTCTAACGTGATGGTATAAAAGCCGGTCGTTCAGAAAGCGATGGAAACCTACTGAACGTAAACTTGCCAAGACATCAACAACAACAGTGCTGGTGTTGACAGCGATGTCCTGTAAATAGGATATGTAAAAAACAAAAATATTTCTCTGGGGTATACCCAGACTCATGATAAAGAGCAACAAGCAATTAACAGGACATCTAAAATATACACAATCAAATGTCCTCCCAACTTATAAGACCAAATATACTCCTCATTCCCAAGATAAAATGCACCCCAACACTCAAAATCAAAAGTCCATCAACATTCAAGATCAAATGTTCTCCAATTACCAAGATCAAATGTCCTCCCAATGATCAAGTGTCCTCATACAGGAATGCTCAAACCGGCGTTCGAAACACAGCTGCTTGCGAATTGGCAGCTGACCACCTTGCGTTGGTTTTCATACAATTGTATGAATGCTGGCCGTATAGAAAGCAATGGCAAACTACTGAACTTAAACTTGCAAAGAAATAATACCAGCCAAAACAAACTGGGGTTGACTGTGACGTCCTGTAAAGGATATGCAACTAATTTAATACTTTTTATCCCTAGGGAAGTGTCTGATTCATCTACCTTTCACAGTAAATGGAAGTTTGCCGTTTTGTTTTTTTTGCGTATCCCTTACAGGACGTTGCAGTCAACATCAGCATTTTCATCTGCTGTTGATGTACTAGGCAAGATTACCATCAGTAGTTTACCATTGCTTTCTGGGCGACCGGCTCACATACCCAGTAAAGTACCAACGCAGCGAGAATTGCTTCCGATTCTCGCGCAGATTACGTTACGTGCGAAAATATTCGGGATTACGGAGAAAGACGTTAACGCCTTGGCCAGGGAGAACGGCAGTTTGCCAGTACTGGGCACGTACCTGACAGATCGTGGTACAGTTCATCCGGTCCTCAAACGCTTGACCTCCGATTTGCACAATTTTAAGATTTATATTTGATGCTTAATCTTGTTCACTGGATTAACAGGTTATCTTCTTATTACTACGCCACCTGGGATCCCATATCAATAGTTTGTCAAAAACTGTCCTTTATTGATAAGTCAGGTGGGGAGTCTGACGATAGTGCACGCTTTACACAGGTCCGGACACTTGTGATTGACAGATGTGCGCGCCCTCATGGTCCGGGCTCGTACAAGGCCCTCACCTGTGGGACATGGCTGAACGCCTCTAAGCCGGGTCCCTTGGGTGTCAGGGTCTGGCCATAACTCGCCACCGGCTCGTGGTGGTGAGGTCTCGGTGTATTGACGCTGAGCCGCCAGCGTCTGCAGCCTACCTTGTGCCAGACGTATTGGTTACCCATTCCTCTGGAATACACAAGACTAGGCCGAGGGAGGGGTCATGTCGTTTGGGCATCACATGATCTCTGAAGCTCTGCCCAGACATTGTGATGGAATATTGGCCACATTCCACTCACATATTTGGTCTGTCAAGACTGCAAGGTGTCTACTACTAGTACCTTGAGGTGTATGGCAGGGGGTCTTGAGCCTGAGGAATTAAGCCGGCCTAGTTACTGCAGTCGCCGCAAACTATGCAGTAATAAATCTCACGTTATTTCATTTCTCCACAGGTGCATCGATTTCCTAAGATTCAACTCTGTCGTGCCCGCCGAAACCCCCTGGTGTAGCGCTAAAGATCTGGATGACGATCCTTCGCGTCTTGACGAGGATGACTCTGAAGACAGGTAATCATGAACTCTTTACCGAAGTTACTGTTCTTTTTTGTGAGTGTGAGATCCGTTAACCTTTTGGGTTTGCGCACAATTTTGCTTGAAGTTTTTCAGCCAAATTTGAACTAATTTCAGCGGCCAGACTTACAGATTTAGCAGCCATGTTTAATGTGCTCAAACTACTTCCCAATAAACTGTTAAGTTCCATAAACAAAAGAGAAACATGTAAGACTATATATCCATCCATCCATAATGTGCCAAGAGGATCTGTAACAATTAGTAGACGAGGTTGTTGTACATAGTGAGCAGCTGGGGTTGGAATTAAATTGTAAGAAGACACAGGTTATGGTCGTCACTAGGAAGAACGAAGTACCACAATGTAATATACAAGTGAATGGGAATATTCTTCAACAAGTGAATAGATACAATTATCTCGGAACAGTCATGACATCTGATGGGAGATGCTTTGAAGAGATTAGAACAAGAATTGCCATGCCGAAAGTAGCCTATAGCAAGATGAAAAGCATTCTGACTAATAAAAAGATGTCAATTGAAACGAGAAAAAGAGTGTTGAGGGGGTACATACAGTCTGTTCTTTTGTATGGATGTGAAACTTGGACAATGTACAGTCGAGCTGAAAAAACATTTGATGGCTACAAAAATGTGGTTTCTGAGGAAAATGCAAAGAGTACCATGGACAGATAGAAAAACCAATGACCAAGTACTACAGGAGACAAATGAAAATCGTAGACTGATTAGAGACATTAGACGAAGACAGTCACAATTGTTTGGACATGTTATGAGAAGAAATTTCAATGCCAGAGGCAGTCAATGAGGGAACTGCATCACCAATAGACAAGGAGAAGATTTGGAGGACGCCCTGGCATCTGCTGCCCTAATCTGTCTGAATGATGGGAAGGTCACTAGAATGGCCACTCGACCAGGCGACTCTGACAGCATCATTGACTTGGCTCTGGTGTCGCCCACCATCGCACCAAGGTGCCGGTGGGGCACACTGGGATACCACGATAGTGACCACTACCCTTGTGTCATCCTGATCAAGAAAGACGGGGCCATGAGTCAAAGAAACAAGACCAATGCCTTCCCGTACGACACCACTGGTCAAGACGCCATAAGCAAGATCAGAAGAAGGAAACTAACTTCCTCCCGTAGGAGACAAGAAAGATGGCTGCAGCCACCATGGTGGAATGGAGAGGTCGAGAAGGTGTGGCTGGGAAAGAGGCAGGCTGTCAAAGACTGGCAAAAGGCCAGAAAGGCTAACATGCCACAGGTTGAGTTGGCGAACCTGAAGACTGAGGTCGTTAGGACGACGACTTTATTCAAGTCCTGCGCCAAACAGGCCAAGGCCGACAAATGGGACGAGTTCTGCAGGAAGGTGTGCTCCGAGCAATCTCTTACGACATTCTGGCGCCTCCACAAGAGCATGAACGATGCTGCACAACGTAGGGGTATTCCAGACTTTCAAGGCACAGACCTCGCATGGAAAAAGTCGGATGCGGATAAAGGTAAGGCCCTTCTTGCACGCTACATAGAACAGACTGACCAGAAAGACGAGCCCGCCAGACAGAGGACCACAACAACACTCTCTCAGTTGTGCGAGGGGGTCGGGACAGACGAAGAATGGACAATCACAGTTGACATATTGCGTGCGATGCTCAAGAAATCACCTAACACCGCCCCAGGCCCAGACAGCATCCGATATGGTGACCTAATGGTCATATCAGATGATGACATGGAAGAACTGGCCAGAGAATTCAACACCAGTATCCAGAGGGGTCAGGTCAAAGAAGAATGGCTACACAGCTACTTGCTGCCGCTGCCAAAACCGAACAAAGACCACTCCAAGATAAGCGGCTACAGAATCATTACGATGCAGAATACTGTTGGCAAGCTACTGGAGAAAATTGTAGCACACAGACTTGCTTGGGACTTGGAACAGCTCGGCTGCTTCCCGCCCACACTTGGAGGATACAGACGCAACAAAGAGTCATGGCTGAATGCGGCGGTCTTTGCTCAAGATGTTTACGAAGGATTTCAGGTCAGAGAAGAGACATGTGCGGCCGCCATAGACTTAGAGGACGCATATAACAGAGTATCTTTCGAGCACTTGATGCAAACCCTCCTCAGACTGAAAGTGCACCCTCACCTTGTACGATGGATGGCTGCAGTTCTACTCCAAAGGAAGGTGGTGCTAAGATGCGGGAGTTGGTCTTCTGAGCCGATAACGATATGTCCAGGATTGCGGCAGGGTTCACCACTGTCACCAGTACTATTCAACGTGTATACGGTGCCGATCACTGAACAACAGTTGGATGGGAGGGGTAGGACTCTATCATTCGTTGATGACATCCTCGTGTATCGACAGGGTCGAGATAGACAGGCGGTTGCCAACTATATGCAGGGCGAACTAGATCGAATTTCCTCATGGTGTGCTGATGCCGTTGCCCTTGTCAACCCTGCAAAGGCAACGGTTACATGGTTCTCACTAAACAACCATATTGTGAAAACAGACCTGCCGGCAGTAAGAATGAGTGGGAGCATTCTGAGTAGAACCCAGTCAATGACATATCTTGGCGTGAGGCTTGATCGTAGCCTGTCCTTCAGAGATCATGTCGATTATGTCATAACGAAGGCTCGAAAAGGTTTGGCAGCAATGAGAGTCATGGCGACTGCCAATATCGAGCAAAGACTGCTATTACTTCTGTTCCAAGGACTTGTGCTTTCACGCATCGAGTATGCCCTGGCCATCCTCACTGTCAGCCCTACACAGATTGGAAGACTTGAAAAGGTACAAAACGAAGCCATGCGCATCATTTTGGGCTGCACGAGAGACACCAGCTGTGTAGCAATGAGATTCCTCCTTGACTTCCCGACAATGGAACACAGGATCAAGATCTGGAGAGCTCGTGCATACTTAAAAATAAGTGCAGATGAGCAGCACCCTCTGCATGACGCTGTATTCAGAGAAAAGGGTGACAGGCTAAAGAGGGGCAAATCATGGATGGGTCGGGCGGAAGATGTCGTCGGACAGGTCTGCAGTCTTACCAGTATCAACCCCGGCAAGGAATGGGTGCCGGTGCCTCCAGCTTTTAAGTGTACCTTCTCCTGCATTATCACACTCGACAGACGGTGCAGAGAGCAGAACCCTGCCGCTGTCAATGCAGAGGTTAACGCGCTCATCTATGATCACTCAGATAGCCCCGAAGTGCTCATCTATACAGATGGATCTGTTGTAAAGCAGCAGAGAAGTGCGTGGGCATTTACAGCCCGTTCAGCTGGCCGAACCGTTCAAGAATCCAGTGGTGCCCACTCTATGACCACGAGCAGCATGACGATGGAGGTGATGGCAGTTACACAGGCTTTCATATGGCTGGAATCACATCATTATACCAACGTGTGTGTACTAAGTGATTCAATGAGCATGATTCAGAAGGTTGAAGCTGGATCTGTACGTAGACAGTGGACTGAGTCGCTGCGGAAGTCTATTGTCCGCAAAGTCACCTTCATCTTCGTCCCGGGACATGCGGGAGTCGAGGGAAATGAACGAGCTGATAAATTGGCTGGCTCTGCACCCCCTGTGGATGGTCAGCCCATGGATCGTGCCGATGTTATTAACGCCCTTAAAGATATGGCGAGAACAGAGGATTTTGACGCCAGTGATTCCACATCGCTTTCCAGGATGAAAGACCTGGGAGTAAGAATCGGCACAGCCAGACGCAAGAAGTACATCGGGAAAACAAAGCGCCTCGTCAACCAACACAGAACTGGCACTATTAGCCACCGGACGCTGATGCATATGCTGGGGGGAGGATCTGAGCACCTATGGACATGTCCGGAGTGCAACGAAGATACCCCAACTGATAACTAACTAACTAATGAGAAGAAATGGATTGGAGAACTTATTGACAACTGGCAAGATCGAGGGGAACAGACCAAGAGAAAGACCGAGAGGAAAATACCTGGATGGCTTGGCCACGTGGCATGGACGAGACAGGAACACTGAGCTGATCCACGACTCTGGTGATCGAGTGAAATGGCGAGTCATGTCCGCCCACGCTTTCCGGCATGGCAAATGATTGATTGATCATGTGCCATGCCTATAAGCGTGGGCGGTCATGTTCTGCCATCTCACTCGATCACCAGAGTCGTGGATCAGCTCCGTGTTCCTGTCTCGACCTTGCCATGTGGCCAAGCCATCCAGGTATTTACTTCTTGGTCTTCCCCTTGGTCTCTTCCCTTCGATCTTGCCAGTTGTCACCAAGTTCCCCAAGTAATTTCTTCTCATAACATGCCCAAAAAATTTAGATTGTCTACGTCTAATGACTCTAATCAGTTTACGATCTTCATTTGTGTCTTGAAGGACTTGTTCATTGGTTTTTCTGTCTGTCCATGTTATTCTTTGCATTTTCCTCAGAAACCACATTTCCACGGCCATCAGCTGTTTTTCAGCCTGACTGCTTATTGTCCACGCTTCACATCCATACAAAAGTATAGGTTCTATGTAGCACTTCAACACTCTTTTCCTCGTTTCAATTGATATCTTTTTATTGGTCATTATGCTTTACATCTTGCAAAAGGCTACCTTCGCAGTGGCAATTCTTGTTCTAACCTCTTCAAGGCATTTCCCATAAGATGTTATGACTGTGCCGAGATAACTGTATCGATTCACTTGCTTAAGAATATGCCCATTTACTTGTATATCACATTGTGGAATTTCCTTCTTCCCAGTGACGACCATAATCTGTGTCTTCTTAATATTTAGTTCTAACCCTAGTTGTTCACTGTGTGCAACAACCGCATCTACTAAATTTTGCAGGTCCTGCTCATTGTCTGCAATCAAGACTGTATCATTTGCATATCTAATGTTATTGATGTATCGTCCCCCAATGTTGATTCCTTCCATATCGACTATATTTCTGAAAATATTTTCACTGTACAGAGAAAAAAGATCTTGAGACATTACACATCCCTGTCTCACACCTCTCTTAATAGTCTGATATTGACCTACACCATTATCAACTCTTATGGCAGCTTGTTGTTTCCAATATATGTTTTTTACAAGTCTAAGGTCTTTTCCATCTATTTGTAGATCTCCAAGCATCCGTATCATGTCGACATGTCTCACTTTATCGAAAGCCTTAGTGTAGTCAATAAAGCAAAGATATAGATCTTTATTTACTTCTATAGAACGTCCAATTACTGTTCTCAGTATATACACAGCATTTACTGTGCCTTTGCCTTCTACAAACCCACATTGTTCATCTCTTATTTCGGGTTGTATTTTCTTCCTAACTATTTGCATGATAATTCTCAGCAGAATCTTCGTGATGTGGATCATTATACTAATTGTTCGATGTTGATCGCATTCCAAGGCGCCTGATTTCTTCGGGATTGCAATAAATATAGAATTACATAATTCAGGAAGTATATCTCCAGTATCGTATATTGCGTTCAGCAGTCTAGTGACTTGATCTATTCCATATTCTTCTAAGACATTGATCATTTCTATTGTGATGTTATCTGTACCTGGGGTGTTGCCAGTTTTCATATGGTTAAGAGCATTCTGAACTTCCATCTTCAAAATTGATGGTCCTTCATTATTATTCCGATGATGATATTGTTCTTCTCTTGTATCATCATAAAGGTCTTTCACATAATCTGAGCACGCGTGTAAAATCTGATATTTTTCTCTTATGAATTTGCCATATTTTGTTTTTAGAAAACCCGTTGATGTGTGTGTTCTTTTGTTAGTGATATCATTAATTCTTTTGTGCATTCATTTGGTATTCCGGGTGTTGTGTTGGTTTTCAATTTCCTTGCAATTTTCATCAAGACATGTTTCTTTTGCCTCTTTACATAGCTTCCTAATTTTCCTGTGAATCTCTTCGTATTTTTCCTTGTTATTTGTGTTATTTCTTATTACTTCCATGAGTTTTAAGATGTCTTCCGTCATCCATTTCTTGTGTCCTATTATCTTTATTTTTTGGGATGGTTATTTTTGCAGCTTAGTTGATTGAGTTCTTTAATATTTCCCATTGGTCACTGAAGTCTTGAAATAATATTTCCATATCGGACAATGCATCGAATCTGTTCTTTACCTCTACATTGAATTTATCTTTTATTTCCTCACTTTTCAGTGCCTGTAGATCAAATTTTGTGTTTCTTTGTGAATATTTGACTTTCTTTAATTTTATATGTAAATTGCTTAAAATCAATCTATGGTCGCTGTAGCAGTCTGCTCTTGGTATAGTTTTTGCGACTTTTAAAGCATTTCGGAATCTTCTGTTGATGAGAATGTAATCAATCTGATTTCTGATCTTATGATCAGGACTCCCCATGTCCATAATCTCCTTGGGTGCTGTTCATACCAGGTGTTTCCAGTAATCACATCATGCTCTTTTGCCCACTGTACAAGCCTGCAACCCCTTTCATTCTGTTCCCCTAGTCCATACTTGCCTACTATGCATCCGCCCTGTTGATTTCCAACTTTGGCATTAAAATCACCCATTATGATATTTACTTCAGAATTCTTGCATTTCTTGAAGGCTTTCTCTAAAACATTATAAAGTTCATCAATGCTGTCATCACTACTGTCTGCTGTTGATGCGTAAACTTGGATGACGTTGACATCAAAAGGTCTTCCACTCAACTTCACAAGTAACACTCTGTCTGATACAATCCAATATCCTTTGATCGATTTTGCTCTCTGTGTATCCATTATAATTGCTACTCCTCGCTGTTGTTTCTCTCTACCAGAATAGATTATTCTATATTCCTCAGATGTTATAATGCCCATTCCTGTCCATCTGGTCTCACATATACCTAACAGGTTAATATTTAATCTTATAATTTCATTCTTAATGTTATCAAATTTTCCATCCCCACTCATAGTTCTTACATTCCAAGTTCCTACTTTCAATGTTGATATTCTTTTGCACTCAGTTGCCTGATGACGGTCTGGAGTCCATTGGTGCACATGACTACCCCTACCGGGCGAGGTTGCTCCTATGGAGCACCCATTTACGCCGTTTCTCTGATTATCGATAAGACTGCAGAACATGATATTCTTGGCATCTGTAAAGAAGGTAGTTTGCCATTGCTGGAGACCATACCTACAACTATCTGTTGGCTGCTCTTCAATTTTACCCACCACCTGCATCCATGGTTTCACGTAACCCTGATCGGGGGGCTAAACGGGTACTCCACCTTGCCCAAGGGTGTCCCGTAGGCTAGCGGAGGGAAGGTGTCAGAAGTTGGAGTGCGCCACAGCCTTGATGAAAGTATTATTCACTGGCGTGCAACCCCAAATAGTCAGAAATTGACTAGGGACAAAATCTATATGGCTGAACTACAGATTAAGCCCATGAATATCCAACGTACAGCTCCAAGTGGCTCGTAACAAAATGAAATGAACTGTGCTGAATATTCGCCAAGGAATGGGAAGGAGAAGGTTAGCTGAGGTAGATTTTTAAGTCTAGATTTAAGAGTAATCGACAACTATCCCAGTGCAGGCTTTTCTCCCCCGACTGTTCCCTTTCTTGGTGTCTAAGTAAGCCCCCCCCCCCCCCACCATTGTACACACACAACACGTATGCACAATTTGAATTTAAAAAGGATAACGACTGAACTATGAGTTAAAATAAACTACAACATTTATTGGCTATCATTATTATTAGACATCTGATGTTTTTCAAGATGATGATAATGAAATTGTATAAGTTTATGCACTACAGTAATCATGAAAGTGAAATGATTAATATAACATACATAACTCTGAATCCTGACTGGATCAGTGAGACGTCCGCTAACAGCCGTTATGCTCCGATCAGCGAACAGCCGTGGTCAGATCAGCGACTCTCCAGTAGAAAACAGCTTGCCAATTTTCTGACATCTGCCAGTCCTGGCACTACCTGGTTGTCTCTCGTTCTTGAGATCTATACGCAGGCGCTCTTATTGAGAGCTAGGAAGAAATCAAGAATGAGTTATATCTAGTTCTACATCAGTGCAATCCTAAGTAATACATATATCCTAGCACACCTATATACAAAGACCAGTCTGGCCAAGTTTATCTTCCAGCTCTACTGCGTTCACCATCCTCCTTCTCCCTCCATATCTCTGTCCTAGGGTCTTAGACTGGGACGGGCTTTTCAATTGTCTCACACGCCTGTAATCATTACATTTCTGCCGTCCTAAGTCCATTTCGCTAATACCGACATTCTGGGTCGTACAGCCGCCCCATCCAAAGTTGGTTTAGTAGCTCACAGAGTCGGTAATGGTATTATAATTGTACCTGATCACCCGGGCTTACTAGCCGTGACCTGTATCTGTGCCAGGCTTCCATGCACTACCGTGAACACTCATCCACAATACACTGAAAAGGCTAAGCACCATATACTCTATACCAATTGTGAATAATGTCTGTACCATTACACCTCTGCTACAAATGCAACCAATAGGCAAGGTGCCAATGCGCGCACAATAGCATAACACTTCATATTGGTAGGTTTGCATATGACAAATCAATATACCAAACATGAAATACCTATAAAATATATTAATTAAACTATACATATTGTTAACATAATAGCACTATGCAAAGTTAGTTTGTATGCATACAAAATGAGACGTATACACATAATAAAATATTACGAAGCATAGTCCTAGCATCGTATATTCATATGAAGTTACAAACACATACATCCCACACATGCTTAAATATTAGGCATATGAAGGTATTCCTAATACACAGTATGAAATGCAAACAAGTTGTAGTAACATGATTATCTACAAGGATTGAGAAACTAATAGTTTCCATAGAGTAACAGACATCTAACATGATAAATGAAAGTCAAAAGTCTGCTTCACAAAAAATATCTACTAAAGAATAACCCTTATAGCAATATGATATTGTAAACAGAACTTAGAAAGAATAGTGCACACTCAATTAACCTACGACAATGATAGTTCTTGCATTAACCTAGATCAGATATAGACTGAAAATCAGTACATACATCTAAAAGACTTAGATAGTTACTAAGAAATCTACATTTACTCTCTCTTCTCACCTGTTCGAAGATTTTTCATTCCTGATCTGAGTATCAGAATCTTCTAGCATATATACTCTTTCCTTATCCCCCCCCCCCCCAAGGCGTTTAATTGCCTCCTGGGATATGTTTCATACATCCCTACAGTGCAGACTCATTATCTCCCAACATGTCCAGTTCTAAATTCTTTCTGAACTGGCCTTCACACCTGTGACCATGGGCAGCCTCTAGTTAGCCAGACTTTCACATTTTGCGTCTCTCTGTCTGGTACAAAGTTTACATGCCCTGTGTTAATTGCCTCTGTCAGACACACAACACCTAATTTCTGGATCCAGTCAGAATGGTTTATTATCCTTCTAACACCCCGTCTTTCTACCTTTTCTACAGGTAATTACTAGCCTCTAGTCAAGGTTTGGATCGGTTTTACAAGGTCATGCCTGGGCAGTTTTACTTGCCATTCACAGTCGCGGTCCGTTTAACACTGCATGTCTGTGTGGTATTATTATCAATTCAGGGTCAGTTTCTTCTTCCCCCAGCATTCTTTATTATAGAGAATTGCATTCGTTCTTCTGTAACTTCTCTACATGGTCCATCAAAAGTGAACCGAAAATTGTTCTGGGATGTAAACGCTGCATTTCCCGACAGAAGGAGGCACCTTACCTCTCCTTTGATAGGGAATACCCCTACCCAGAGACTAACTATATATATATATATATATATATATATATATATATATATATATATATATATATATATATGTGTGTGTGTGTGTGTGTGTGTGTGTGTGTGTGTGTGTGTGTGTGTGTGTGTGTGTGTGTTGTATCCAACAGAGTCTAATAGCCTAATAGCCTAATAGCCTAATAGACCATTCGTATTTTTTTTTTTAAACTTGTCGGGAGATAAGTGAGCCTCAATACCTAACAGTCTGTGAGAAAATTGATAACGGTAGACATATTTCCTGTACCAAAGATTTATGTTTCACGAAATCACGGGTTCTTTAAAAGTTGAAGAGTTGCAAGGCACTTTTAAGAAGTTCACAGAATTATGTATGCCTTGGTAGTTATATAACATGTTAGGCCTGAGATATCATATGACAGTAGACAGTACTACCTGCTTTCTGTTGGCGCTGAATGTTGGGCGGCGTCCACCAAACCAGACACCCTACATTGTGCCAAGGCCTTCGGGAGTAGGGGCACAATTGAGAGGCTACAAGCCGTATCCTGGTGTCAGGAAATGCAATCTAAAGAATAGATGTCTTGGCAGGGCAGATCAGGCCCTAAGACTTTGGCTGCAACTCGTCTAAGATGAATGTTCAACAGCCAGACAATAAGAATATTGCTGTGCAGATCCGACAGCTTATGCAGCGTGTCTTGTTCAAGGTGTATTGGTGTTACCCTTCCCCTGGAGTAAACTAGGCAGGCACAGAGAGAGGGATCATGCTTCATGGCAACACATGGTGTCTTCAGTGTAGCCCAGGTTTTGTGCTATGAAGAGGTATAAAAAATAGTGGGAGTTGGGAGTCTCTGTGGCGAAGTGATCAAGTCGTCTGCCTCTCGATCCGAGGGATGTGGATTCGATTCCGGGCTAAGTCTTTCGGTTCACGAAAGCATTTTTCTCGGAGACTCCTGGGGGCCGTCGCTGGAGCTACGGAGTTCGTGCTTTGTGTGACGCTTTCGACAGGACGCCTGGCAGAAAGAGACCGAGCCACATGGGATAAAACCCGGTGCAATGAAGTCGACAATCTTGACTTCTAAGATTTTTAAGACTTTTTAAGAGCCTAACTCCATCTCTTGTATCTATTGTATGTTGTAGATATTGTGCCTTATTTGAAGAACAATGTAACAATGTAACAAACTACAGTCTGTCAAGACGGTAAGGTGCCAGTAGTGACTTTGACGAAACACATTTGAAAAAGTGATTATCTCGTTTACTATCGAATCGACGCTACAGAAGATTATGACCTGTGCACGCAGTGTCGTCGCAGTTGAAAATAGTTTTGAGCAAATGTAGGGTTATTATCCCCCCACCACCACCACCAGCAGAGACAACACGCGCACACACATACAGACACAAACAGACAGACAGACATAGCCAAACAGACACACATACAGACACACACACAGACACATACATACACACATACACACTCACTCACACACACACACACATATATATATATATATATATATATATATATATATATATATATATATATATATATATACAAACATATTCATATTTATATACATACATATACACGCAAATGGAATAGTATAATACAAGTGAATGTTATATTTTGCAACACCCCAAAAGAACATAGAGACTTTTGAACTCAAACGATACAAAAGAAGGAAAGTACTAACATATTACACGACCTACACATTTCAGAAAACTGAATCGGAAACTAAAATACGACACCTTGGGGAGGATAGACGTCACAGTAATTTAGAATAACTAGCAATGGAAGGCGTGCTTTGAGGAAGGAGAGGCAGGGGTATAAAAACAGGACGGCGGTCATTGCTCATTAAAGACATCTCGGGGCTTAATAACGAATGCGGTAGGAGTACTACTGAAGAATCGAGGATCTTTCCCGCAGGTTGTGGTGAGGTCTTTATGCATGGATTTGCTTCATAAATAACATGAGGATGATGATTATGATGATGATGATAATGATGATAATAATAATGATGATGATGAGCAAATTGTAGCTATGCTAAGGACGTTTTTTGGCACGTTTGCGTAACGGTTGGGACGTTCTATTGATAATAGCATGAGTGCTGTTGGGCAGGGATTTGATCTTTCATGTCCTCTTTGGCATCAGGAGGAATTGTCAATGTTTACTCCAGGCCGGGTACCACACGAAACAGGTCGGGTACCACACGAAACAGGTCGGGTACCACACGAAGCAGGCCGGGTACCACACGAAGCAAACCGGGTACCACACGAAGAAGAAAGAACACAGAGACTATAGTTTAAGGAACGATATCATCTTTAATGAAGATCATCATGACCGAATAGGTCAGAGCGATGACGCTTAAACTGCCGTTGTGCTGAAGCCAAGTTAGCGAGTTCAACCACTACACCTGTCAACTGGACTTAAATGTTGACGTCTCGTCCTTGACTTGGGGGGGGGGGGGGGGTTAAATTACAAATACCTCAGGAGTCAGAGTGGATTTGCCTCATGGTAAGGGACACTGGTATTAAGGAAAGATAATCCACGCGCAAAAATTAGTCTAGTGCACTAGAAGTGCACGCGTATGGATTACATTTGAGTTCACATCGAGCGAACAAACAAAAGTTTAAGGAACAATAATGCAAGCTTTAATTGTGTTTCTTTTTCTGTCAACTCACAGATTGATTACTTCAAATCTGAGGGAAAATAGTTCTAACAAGATTGTCACAGTCCTTGATACAACAGACTCCAGCCCTGCCAAAGAAGCCGAAGAAAACAGTAAATGACCTTGTTTATTCTAAATAGCTTTCAACTTCTGTGTAACTTTCCTATGGTAGGTCATGTAAATTTTATGTGATAGGCAGCAAGGTAAAGGACTTTTTAAGACACCTCTTGATACGTATTTGGTACACTGTGTTAACATATATTTTTATAGAACATTACAGTAAATGTTGTGTATATGTTGAGAACAGTAATTGAACATTCTATAGAACTAAACAAAGACCTACATCTTTGCTTTATTGACTACACAAAGACTTTCGATAAAGTAAGACATGTCAACATGATAGAGATGCTTGCAGATCTACAAATTGATGGGAAAGACACTTTTTTTTTTTTTTAAATTCGCATATCCTTTACAGGACATCGCTGTCAACAGCAGCATCTTTCAGCTGTCTGTTGATTTCTTGGCAAGATTTTGCTCAGTAGTTTGCCATTGCTTTCTGAGCGGCCGGCTGTCATCCCGCAAGTCACCAGCGGGGGTAGAACCGCTTCCAGTTCTCGCCCGCTTCGAGACTCTGCGTGATAAATGGGATTACGGAGAAAGTGGTGTAACCCCTCGGCCAGAGAGACCGGCGGGAAAGACACTAGACGTATAAAAAACATATATTTGAAACAACAAGCTGCCAGAAAAATTGATAATAAAGTAGGTCAATATCAGCCTATTAAGAGAGGTGTGAGACAGGGATGTACAATGTCTCGTTAACTTTTTCCCTGTTCAGTGAAAATATTTTCAGAAATATAAAAGATATGAAAGGAATCATTATTGGAGGAATCAATAATATTAGATATGAAGATGATACAGTATTGATTGCAGACAATGAGCAGGATCTGAAACAATTAGTAGATGCGGTTGTTGCACACAGCGAACAACTATGGTTAGAATTGAATTGTAAGAAGACACAAATTATTGTCGTCACTAGGAAGAACGAAACACTACAATGTAATATACAAGTAAACGGGAATATTCTTTAACAAGTGAATCGGTACAAGTATCTCGGAACAGTAATAACATCTGATGGGAGATGCCTTGAAGAGATTAGAACAAGAATCGCGAAGGTAGCCTTTTTCAAGATGAAAAACATACTGACCAATAAAAAGATGACAATTGCTACGAGAAAAAGAGTGTTGAGATGCTACATATAACCTGTACTTTTGTATGGATGTGAAGCGTTGGCAATGAGCAGTCAAGTCGAAAATAACATTTGATGGCTGTGGAAATCTGCTTTCTGAGTTGAATGCAAAGAATACCACGGACAGACTGAAAGATCAATGACCAAGTCCTACAAGAAACAAATGAAAATCGTAAGCTGATTAGAGAAATTAGACGTAGACAGTCACACCTTTTTGAGATGTTATGAAAAGAAATAAATTGGAGAACTTGGTGACAACTGGCAAGATCGAATGGAAGAGAACAAGGGGAAGACAGAGAAATAAATACCTAAATGGCTTATCCACATTGCATGGTCGAGACAATAACACTGAGCTGATCCATAACTTTGGTGATCGAGTTAAAGGTGAATCATGACCGCCTATTGTTATTGGAATGGCACATGATGGATGGATGGAGAACAATCTACACTCCATGGGCGGTATGGTCAATATCACACCAACCATCTTTACGTCCAAGGACATTTCGTCATGTCCATTAGCTTAGAGTAAGGGTTGGCTTCCGCTGGGTGTGCGCAGGAGTGCGGCTTCTTCAACTGCAACAGGAGTGCAAAGAAAGCAGCATGGTCCAATGACGTCTATTGGGGTGTATCAATGTGGAGGCAGCGACAGGGGTAAACGGTCGGGAGAAAGAATATGGTTTTCACGCGGTCGAAGGAAAGGTGCTATGATAATTCTGTCCGGTAATGCCCATGATGATGATTATACGTTATACACGACGCGAAATATCCACCGTGCAATTGTAACGCATCCGCAAAACGCTGATTGGTGGAAATGCCAGTGTGAAACGTTGACTGGTGAAAATGTCTGTAAAATAATGGTAGGTGAAAATGTAAGTGTAAAACGATGATTGGTGAAAAATGTCAGTGTACAACGATGATTGGTGAAAAATGTTAGTGTAAAACGATGATTGGAGAAAATATCAATGTAAAACAATGATTGGTGCACATGTCAGTGAAAAACGATGATTTGTGAACATGTCAGTGTAAAACGATGATTGGTGAACATGTCAGAGTAAAGCGATGATTGGTGAACATGTCAGCGTAAAACGATGAGTAGTGAACATGTCAGTGTAAAACGATGATTGGTGAACATGTCAGTGTAAAACGATGATTGGTGAACATGTCAGTGTAAAACGATGATTGGTGAACATGTCAGTGTAAAACGATGATTGGTGAACATGTCAGTGTAAAACGATGATTGATTAAACTGTCCGTGCATAGCGATGATTAGTGAAAATGTCAGTGTAAAACGACGATTGGAGAAAATGTCAATGTAAAACGATGATTCGTGAAAATGGCAGCGTACACACACTCTCGTATAGACGAAGAACTTCATCATGGCAATAGAACTGTCATCATCATCATCATCAGCATCAGCATCATCATCATCATCATCATCATCATCATCATCATCATAAACTTCCACTTTTACCGTCAAGCGTCGTGGGGAGGAGTAGCTGACGTTCCTGCGCCTGATGAGTAGCATTCCATGTGATTGTACCATGTCTTTGTTGTCGTCTATCCATTTTCTTCTTTGGCGTCCTCTTGCTCTCGCATCAGATCTCCTTTGATGTAGCGCCAGTGCCGGCAATTGATGGTGTTGGTTTCTAACGAGATGGCCGACTATTTAATAAAAGAACTATTGTTAATTGCATATCCTTTGCAGGACATTACAGTCAACCCCATAATTTATAACTGTTTGTGATTTTTGTATTATGACATGTTTACGTTCAATAGTTTGTCATTGCTTTCTGGAGGACCGGCACTCACACCATTGAATGAGAATCAGCGTTAAGCGGTCTGCTTCCAAATGAGGATCATGTAGAAACATTCCTGCTGACCTAGTTACAAAGTAGCTGTGTTACCTTCGACAATTTCAGAAACCAGTGGCGTGTACAATGCTGGTATTGAGCTCCTCATTTGTGGAGAGGCGAGTTAGGACATAATCAGGTAATGATTCGGGCTAAAACAGTGGTTCTCAACCGGTGGGGAATTTTAGGGTTTCCAGGGGGGAGGGGGGGGGGAATTAAGATTATTTCAAGATAGCATTAATACAAGAACCGATAACTTGGTATTGTTTTTCCCTTCTTACTGTACTATTCTGTACGTCTCACCCTTCTAAAATTCAATTTATAAAGTAAGTAGACCCACAAATCATGTTTTGTGTGAACGTCTAGACTTGTTTTAGTATGTGCTATTAAATTTAGCTCCCATTATTACGTATACTGTGTTGGGGCGGGGCGGGATTTTTAAGTAGGAAATACAAAAGGGCGGAAAGACGTTCTGAAAATATGGTGAAGGGGGGCACCGGACAAATTTTTAGGTAGGAAATACGAAAGGGGGGGGGGGTGACGTTCTAAAAATATGGTGAAGGGGGGCACGAGCCAAAAACAGGTCTGGGCTAAAATATCACAATCCCATATGAGAGACCTGGGTTGGTATCTTCGGTAAGGTGATGGATTTTTTTCTGTCGGAGAAACAACAAAACCTTAACCTACAGTTTGCGGCGACTGCACTAGCCAGGCGGACTTAATTCCTCAGGCTCAAGACCATCCTTGTCCTACACTGTAAGGTACTTCAGGCTCAAGACCATCCTTGTCCTACACTGTAAGGTACTTCAGGCTCAAGACCATCCTTGTCCTACACTGTAAGGTACTTCAGGCTCAAGACCATCCTTGTCCTACACTGTAAAGTACTATGTGATCTGGCTGGCATTATGTCAGGTGTGGTCAGGTTTACTCCACGAGCTTTATATATTTAGTTAGTTAGTTAGTCGACAGATCATCCTCAATAAATTCAGCATCGTTTATCGGGTCACGACACCAATTCTGTGTTGGTTTATTAATCTATTTTGTCTTCCTGCATAGTGTTCTTGTCTGGCCACAGCTCTTTGTACTTGCCGTTCTTGCAGTATGACCATGGATGTAGATTCAGTTATCACTTGGTTATCGCAAAAGTCTTAATTCTGTAGAGCATTCAGTATACCAGCCTTGTCGATGGCTCGTCCGTCCTTGTCTTTATATATTTAATTGGTATTAGACACTAACCCATTAACTGGTGGGGTAGGGTGGGGGTGTTACAATACAGGTGAACTTTGACCCCCCCCCCCCCCCAACCCACCCTTCAAAAAAAAAATATGCTTAGTCCACTTGCCTACCTATACGGTGATTCCGGCAGGGTGACAACCCATTGAAAAATTTCGAATCTACAAGAGGCATTTTTATCCAAAGTGTTCTCCTTCGTCTTATTTTGGCCCAAATGACAGTAGTCAGTTATTTCCTGAAGGTAGTCGGTTATGTCACGAAGGTAGTCGGTTATTTCATAATTAGATTCTCACTGTGGAAACACATATTTAACAAGCTCCCGTGTGTACCGGGAACGTAGAGTGAAGCCAGGAATATGAACACCGCAACCTATCATGCTTGTTGTATGAGGTGACCCAGGAGGATACCGCCCGTGTGTTACAGCGTCCCTTAAGGGCAGCAAAGAATAATAACACGCTGTAACCCTCCAAACAGGTCGTAACAGGCGACAAGGGAAGGTTGGGAATGGGGCTGGCTTCCGCATCCTGTAGAAAAACGTTAACTTTAAAATCCAACTAATCATGAATATATCCAAAGATAAAGAAAATGGAATGACCAAGCCAACCAAGAGGAAAGGAGGATCTTCTAGAAGCAACATGGTGCGATGCGGAGACATCCGCAAGATGTCAGGATTATAGAATGTCTTCCTTTCACCTAGTTACATCTCCAGAATAGTTATCTGGAATGTCAAGACTAAGTATGAATCGGGTACGACACTGTAGCTGCTCGGGGAGATAAAACGCCATGACATTGGCATTTTTGGTAGGCGCGTTAACGAAGACATATATTTCTCTGGAATATAAAATTACATGGAAATTAGCGGTTTCCTTAAGTTGATCCATATTTCAATCAATAAAAAGATCAATACAGGTATGTTATTGATTCCACACTATCAACAAATACAGCATCTTCCCGTGCCTTGCCAGCTGGAGTAGGCTTTCATGTTCTTCTTCAGAACTGGGTTCTTGGTGCTCTGGATCAACTCTGCTGATGATATTATTCCATACCACCGCCTCAGTCCACCCAGTATCATTTATCTTGGTCTGCTTCGTTGCCCATTGATCTTTCCTGTTGTCACGATGTTCTCAAATGTCTCGCTTCTCACCATGGACAGAGAACGTTGTTTGTCTCTTTATTATAATTGTATACAATGTTCTGCTTTCATTATTCTCTTCCAGGCAATCATTGTTAGTTACTCAACAAATGAGCAAATGAAATGTTGGTATAAAGCACCTTCCTCAAGATAACAAACAACCTCAAGGGATATCTATAACAAAGACAGAAATATCGAGTTTTTTTGGTTTTTGTTTTTGCATCCGCTTGCTTATCCATACAGATGCTGATACATCTAGCACACGTAACAGATTTTTGTATGTGGATTAGCTTTCCCTATAACCAGTGTCCCTCGCCATCAGTTGAACCCACTCCGACTTCTGAGGTACTTATAATTTACGTCCCCAAATCAAGAACGAGAAGTCAATATTTTAGTCCAGTTGACTAGGGGTTGAACCCGCTACCTTAGCATCAGCACACCGGATGTTTAAGAACAAGTTATGTTATCCTAATAGCCGTGCTGACCTCTTAAACAAATATCTACCATGTTTCTCCGAAAATAAGACCGTATCTTATATTCATTTTAGAGAGAGAGAGAGAGAGAGAGAGAGAGAGAGAGAGAGAGAGAGAGAGAGAGAGAGAGAGAGAGAGAGAGAGAGAGAGAGAGAGAGAATTGAGTGCTCGCATGTCCTGTAACATGCCATTCCATATTTTTTGTGTATTTTCATCTTTCACATTATCATTTTGCATGTATGACACTTGATTTTATCATGTATAATATAACATTACTGTAATGTGAGTGAGAGCGTTAGTGAGAGAGAGAGAGAGAGAGAGAGAGAGAGAGAGAGAGAGAGAGAGAGAGAGAGAGAGAGAGAGAGAGAGAGAGAGAGAGGGAGAGAGAGACCGAGAGAGAGAGAGAGAGTTGAATTACATCACTAATTTTTAAGTTACAAAATGTATATGTACAATTTTTCTCCATTTTCTTTACAATTTTGCGACAATGCTCACGACAATCATCACTGTATGTGTGTGTAAAGTGTGGGAGTTTGATCATAATAGTAGGTTGGGGGATGGGGGGATGTGTGTGTGGGTGGATTCGTGATGTGTGTGGGTGGGCTCAGGATGTGTGGGTGGGCGGGGTGGGATTGTGTGGTTGGGTGGGGGATTTGTGTGTGAGTGGGTGAGGGATTTGTGTGTGGACGCGTGCGAGATGTATGGGTGTATGGGGAGATGTGTTTGTGGTTGGGGATGTGTGTTTGTCTAGGTGGTTGTGGGTGAGTGGGTAGAGGAGGATATGTTGGTGGATGATTGATGGTGGGTTATGGGATGGGTGGGGGTATATGTGTGGGTGGGGAGATGTGGGTGTGGGGATATGTGGTGGGTGGGAGATGTGTGCAGGTGGGGGTAGTTGTGGGTGTGGGGATGTGTGTGTGGGTGAGGGAGGTGTATGGGTGTGGGATGTTTGGGTGGATGGGTGGGGAGTGTGTGTGGGTGAGAGATGTGTGGGTGAATGTGTGTGGGTTGGGGGAGGGGCGCGTGATGGGTGTGGGTGATGGATTTGGAGATGTGTGTGTGGGTGGGGGATATGTCTGGCTGGGTGGGGGTGTGTGTGGCTGGATGGAGGAAGTATGTGTGGGTAGTGAGGGTGATTGTAGTTGGGGGATGTGTGGATGGGTAGGAGATGTGTGGATAGATGTGTATTTGGGATGTGTGTGGGTGTGGTGTTGTGTGGGAGGGGAGCTGGGTGTGGATAAATGATGTTTGTTTGGGTGGGTGAATGTGTGGTTGGGTTTGCGGGTGGGTGAAGGATGTGTGTGAGGGTGGGGGATATGTGCTTAGATGGGTGGTTGGGATGTGTGAGTGTGGGTGGGTAGATAGGAGATGTATGTGTTGATGAGTGGGTAAGGGATGTGTGGTTGTTAGTGGTTGAGGGATAAGTACGTGTGTCTAGGGATGTGTGAGGGGATGAATGTATGGGTTGGGGATGTGTGTGTGGGTTGTGTGTGCGTGGATGGGAGGTGTGTGTTTGTGAATGGGGAATGTGTTGGTGGGTGGGGATGTGTGTGAAGGATGTTTGTATGGGTGGGGAGATTGTGCGTGGGTGGGGATGTGTGTATATATGGGTAGGGGTGTGTGGTTAAGGGATGTGTGGCTGGGGGAATGGGTGGATGGAGGATGTGTGGTTGGGTAGAGGATGTGTGGGTGGGTGATTGTATATGAGTAAGGGTGTGTGGTTAAGGGATGTTTGGTTGGGGGATGGGTGGATAGAGGATTTGTGGGTGGGAAGAGGATATTTGGGTGGGTGAGTGTGTGCAGGTTAGGAGATGGTGGGGGATGTTTGTAGGTGTGGGCTCGGGATCTGTGAGTGGGCTGGGGGAGATGGGAGATTATGTGGGTGAGTGCGGAATTTGTGCGTGGGTAGGTGCGGAATATGTGAGTTGACGGGGAGATGTGTGTGTGGCTGAGGAATGTGTATTTGGCTGGGTGGTTGGGGGTGTGTGGGTGGAGGAGGATATTGGGTGAGTGATTGTTGGTGGGAAATGGGACGGGTAGAGGATATGTGAGTGGGTGGGGAGATGTGTGTAGGTGGGGGATGTGTGGGTTATTGAATGTATGTGTGCTTGTGGTGTGGGTGGATGGGATGTGTGGTGGGTTAGAGGTGTGTGTGGGTGGGGAGACGTGTAGGTGCAGGGATGTGGTGGATGGGTGGGGGAATGTATTGTATGTGTGTGTGGTTGGGTGGGGGAGTTGGAGTGAATGGGGGATGTGTGGGTGGGTGGTGGATGTGTCTCATAACATAGTAATATGCATTGTTTATGTTTACAAAATTCATGTGACAATGTTTTTTTCCTATGCACTGTTGATGAAAGAAAGATGAGTGATTGGAAGGGCCGAATGTAAGACGGGCCTGCGTGCCCAATTTGTTACCCTTTGAAAATAAAGTCTGTTCGTTCGTTCGTTCTGTTCGTTTAGCTTAAAAATGCACTAGGGCTTATTTTCAGGTGACATCTAATTTTTTTTTTTTTTTTTTTTCAGATACAAAAATCTACATTTATTCATGTACACAATTCTACATTTATTCATGTACAACATTCGTTTTTATGTTGCATATCCCTAACAGGGCGTTGCAGTCAACACCAGCATTTTTCAGCCGCTGTTGATGCACTAGGCAAGATTACGCTCAGTAGTTTGCCATTGCTTTCTGAGATTTAAATGCAGTCATGTCATCATCTTCTGGAACATCGTCAAAACTCTCTAAATCAAGTGCGCACCAGTGGCGTCTGTACTCCGACTGGCCATTCTGTAACAAGCCTCTCATTCTTGCTGACGATCTTAACTAGGGCTTAATTTAAGGGGTAGGTCTTATATTAAAAGCATCCCCAAAATCTTGCCAGGGTTTATTATAGATGTAGGTCTTATTTTCGGGGAAACACGGTATGTACAGTTAAATGAATATTTGATTAAGAGTTAATGCCCTTTGGTGTGTATTTTCAGAATTACTCGCGTCATGTAGCAAATCTAGGAGACGTGATGATTCAATCTGAAAATTCATGAATGGAATTTGATGTTCAGAATGTCAAATATCAGAGTGTTGATTGTATTATATCGTTTACAGACTAAGAATTTAGTGTGTTTTTACTCTATGCCTCTTCCATGTACTCCTCCAAGTTGACAAAAGTGTCAAGGAACATCTATAAAAAGGACACACATAAAGATATAAAGTTGACTAAACATTTTTATTAAGAATTAATACCATATGTTGTGTTTTGTTTTTCTTTTCCAGAATTACTCGCGTGATGTATCAAGTATAAAAGACTTCATGATTCAAGCTGGAAGAACATGAATGAAATTTCATGTTAGGGATTTTAAATATGAGAGTGTTGATTGTATTATACTGTTTACAGGCTACAGCCACGCGCTGAAATGCATATCTGCTTTATTTTTAAATAAAATCGTCTTGCTCTACGATCAGTTACCCTTTCTCACCATTCTAAACAAAGAGATGAGTTACCTTCGTAATTCTAGTCCTCCACGGAGGTCATCATGGGTGCTCCACAATTAATGCTCCCTTTCGTCTTCTGAGGCCACTTGTGAAGTTACCATGGGATTGAACAGGCCTGCAGTCATTAATCAATAGTCATTAGTCGCGGTTCTAATTTAACGACAATGGGTCGTCCCCATTATGCTCCGTTCCTGTGCCAGTGAATATCACACGAAATACTCCTCACAGCCCCATATGAAACGTGGAACAGACAGGGGTCTCGACAAACCAACAGCCCGCGCAAGTACTCTGTGCACAATGCCGCCGCCAGAATGCCAACACAAAGGTCTTCCACGAAAAATACAGTTCATAGTCGATGGAAGCGACAGTCACTAGAAAACCAGCGGCTACACATTACTGCATAAGGCAATCCAGTCAGTTCCACGACAGGCAGGCCGCTGTCATTTCGAACATGCAGTTCACGCTACACACAACCGCAGACAGATGTAAAAGCATTCCACACGAAATTCACTACCCACAGTGTCGCGCCACGCACTCAACTCAGTAGCAGGGCGACGGAACCATACACTACCAATCCAACATGAGGAAAATGGTAGCCACCAGCATAAACACTCCAGGGGCCTTAACCGTTTAAATTCCTATCCTCCATGTTGTGGACCGGAAGTCAAACTCATCACCAAAGAGCTTAACACGTATACAGTTCTGCGGTTAATTTCCTGACATGGAGCATTGCAGCGAACGGAGTGGGAAACTGGAAATAACTAAAACGCGGTTCTTTGAATGAACATTGAGAGTAACAAGAAGAGTTAAGTAAGTTGCAAGGATTTTGCATGTCGTCGCAGTAAATGCCAGCAATTTTTGGCTGTTTATGATGTTTATGACAGCTCTTTGGCTGTTTTGGCAAGTGTACGGTCAGTAGTTGGCCATTGATTTCTAAACGACCGGCACTCATACAGTTGAGTGAAAACTAGCACAACGTTGTCTGCTTCCAAATCACCCACAGCGGTGGTTTGAACCCAGTATGCAGGATTACGAGTTTCTTCCGTAAACACTTTGCAACAAGAAGAGACAGAATCAAAATCTGAGAAATACTCGTAAACTCGTAAAACGACAAGCGAGGGTAATAGGGGTTCTGCAATGGCATCACAGATCTAGCAATGCAATAATTCATGGTTTGTAATTATGTAGAGCTTAAGTTTACACTGTCAATTGTTTATTGTTTCTACCACGTATGCTGTTAGGCATTGATGTGAGAGAGAGAGAGAGAGAGAGAGAGAGAGAGAGAGAGAGAGAGAGATGGGGGAGAGAGAGATGGGGGAGAGGGAGAGAGAGCAAGGGAGATTGAGAGAGGGAGAGAGAGGGTGGGGAGAGAAGAAGACAGGGAGAGAGGAAGAGAGAGTGATAGAGAGAGACGAGAGAGGGGTTAAGGGGAGAGAGATAGAGAGAGAGTTATGGAGAGAGAAAGAGGGGAGGGGGGAATTATTAAAATTCCAGTGTCTGTGACTAGAGCCCTTCCTTCAATTACCTCCATGATTCATGAGCAGTATTTCCCTAGGATCAAGTAAATTCCCTACTGCTTTCCTAGACCTGTCTTTGGTTTGACTTGCTGAACCTTATACTTATTTAAAACAATGACAACAACCTGATTCACTGCTGTCGCCAGAACCAGATTTCTTACTGGGCAATGAGGATTGTATTTATAGTCTGCGTTTGTGTTTTTTTGGGGACACGTTTTGAACTAAAGCGCAGTCCATACATACTACGCTTTGTAGCAATGGACTGAATTGTCCGTATGGATTTCCTTGTATTTTTCTTCGCGAGGTTTTCCAGTTTATTTCTCTAACATAAAGTGCCCAACAAAAATTAATAAATTCACTATATTTTTTTTTCTTGTAGGACGTGTTCATTGATTTTTCTTTCCAGCCATGGTATTCTGTGCATTTCGGTCAGAAACCACATGTCCACTGCTATTAGATATTTCTCGGGTTGTCTATGTTTTGTCCATGTTTCACGTGTCTATAAAAGGATAGTTTCTATATAGTACTTCAACACTATTTTTATCGGTGAGCTTGTTCTTGGTCAGTATATTTTCCATCTTGCAAATGGCTACATGTGCCATAGCAAGCGCACCTTGCAGTGCAGGATTTACAAGAAAGTGGGGGTCCCAAAAAAATATTGTCCGAGTGAGCAATTTGTCACTGACATAGAATATCTGGACTTATAAAGGGCCCCATATTTCAAATAGCTTAGGGCCTTATCAAGTCTAAATCCGGCCCTGGCACCTTGTTCTAATTTCCGCAAGACGTCTTTAATCAAATCTTATGAAACTATAGTGCATACAGAATGAAGCCATGCAGATGATGCTGGGATGCAACGTGTGCTCACTGGCGGTGTGTATAAGATACATTCCAGATGTGACAGCAAAGTGTGCTGGCTGGCGGTGTGTATAAGATACATTCCAGCTGTGACAGCAAAGTGTGCTCACTGGCGGTGTGTATAAGATACATTCCAGCTGTGACAGCAAAGTGTGCTCACTGGCGGTGTGTATAAGATACATTCCAGCTGCGACAACAAAGTGTGCTCACTGGCGGTGTGTATAAGATACGTTCCAGCTGCGACAACAAAGTGTGCTCACTGGCGGTGTGTATAAGATACATTCCAGCTGTGACAACAAAGTGTGCTCACTGGCGGTGTGTATAAGATACATTCCAGCTGTGACAACAAAGTGTGCTAGCTGTCGGTGTGTATAAGATACATTCCAGCTGTGACAGCAAAGTGTGCTGGCTGGCGGTGTGTATAAGATACATTCCAGCTGTGACAACAAAGTGTGCTCACTGGCGGTGTGTATAAGATACATTCCAGCTGTGACAACAAAGTGTGCTGGCTGGCGGTGTGTATAAGATACATTCCAGCTGTGACAGCAAAGTGTGCTGGCTGGCGGTGTGTATAAGATACATTCCAGCTGTGACAGCAAAGTGTGCTCACTGGCGGTGTGTATAAGATACATTCCAGCTGTGACAGCAAAGTGAGCTGGCTGGCGGTGTGTATAAGATACATTCCAGCTGTGACAACAAAGTGTGCTGGCTGGCGGTGTGTATAGGATACATTCCAGCTGTGACAGCAAAGTGTCCTGGCTGGCGGTGTGTATAAAATACATTCCAGCTGTGACAGCAAAGTGTGCTCACTGGCGGTGTGTATAAGATACATTCCAGCTGTGACAACAAAGTGTGCTGGCTGACGGTGTGTATAAAATACATTCCAGCTGTGACAGCAAAGTGTGCTCACTGGCGGTGTGTATAAGATACATTCCAGCTGTGACAGCAAAGTGTGCTGGCTGGCGGTGTGTATAAGATACATTCCAGCTGTGACAGCAAAGTGTGCTGGCTGGCGGTGTGTATAAGATACATTCCAGCTGTGACAGCAAAGTGTGCTGGCTGGCGGTGTGTATAAGATACATTCCAGCTGTGACAACAAAGTGTGCTGGCTGGCGGTGTGTATAAAATACATTCCGGCTGTGACAGCAAAGTGTGCTCACTGGCGGTGTGTATAAGATACATTCCAGCTGTGACAACAAAGTGTGCTCACTGGCGGTGTGTATAAGATACATTCCAGCTGTGACAACAAAGTGTGCTCACTGGCGGTGTGTATAAGATACATTCCAGCTGTGACAGCAAAGTGTGCTCGCTGGCGGTGTGTATAAGATACATTCCAGCTGTGACAGAAAAGTGTGCTCGCTGGCGGTGTGTATAAGATACATTCCAGCTGTGACAGCAAAGTGTGCTGGCTGGCGGTGTGTATAAGATACATTCCAGCTGTGACAGCAAAGTGTGCTGGCTGGCGGTGTGTATAAGATACATTCCAGCTGTGACAACAAAGTGTGCTCACTGGCGGTGTGTATAAGATACATTCCAGCTGTGACAACAAAGTGTCCTGGCTGGCAGTGTGTATAAGATACATTCCAGCTGTTACAACAAAGTGTGCTCACTGGCGGTGTGTATAAGATACATTCCAGCTGTGACAACAAAGTGTGCTCACTGGCGGTGTGTATAAGATACATTCCAGCTGTGACAACAAAGTGTGCTCGCTGGCGGTGTGTATAAGATACATTCCAGATGTGACAGCAAAGTGTGCTGGCTGGCGGTGTGTATAAGATACATTCCAGCTGTTTCAACAAAGTGTGCTCGCTGGCGGTGTGTATAAGATACATTCCAGCTGTGACAACAAAGTGTGCTGGCTGGCGGTGTGTATAAGATACATTCCAGCTGTGACAGCAAAGTGTGCTGGCTGGCGGTGTGTATAAGATACATTCCAGCTGTGACAGCAAAGGGTGCTTACTGGCGGTGTGTACAAGATACATTCCAGCTGTGACAACAAAGTGTGCTCACTGGCGGTGTGTATAAGATACATTCCAGCTGTGACAACAAAGTGTGCTCACTGGCGGTGTGTATAAGATACATTCCAGCTGTGACAGCAAAGTGTGTAGGCTGGCGGTGTGTATAAGATACATTCCAGTTGTGACAGCAAGACAGCAAAGTGTGCTCACTGGCGGTGTGTATAAGATACATTCCAGCTGTGACAACAAAGTGTGCTCACTGGCGGTGTGTATAAGATACATTCCAGCTGTGACAACAAAGTGTGCTGGCTGGCGGTGTGTATAAGATACATTCCAGCTGTGACAACAAAGTGTGCTGGCTGGCGGTGTGTATAAGATACATTCCAGCTGTGACAGCAAAGTGTGCTGGCTGGCGGTGTGTATAAGATACATTCCAGCTGTGACAACAAAGTGTGCTGGCTGGCGGTGTGTATAAGATACATTCCAGCTGTGACAACAAAGTGTGCTTGCTGGCGGTGTGTATAAGATACATTCCAGCTGTGACAGCAAAGTGTGCTGGCTGGCGGTGTGTATAAGATACATTCCAGCTGTGACAACAAAGTGTGCTCACTGGCGGTGTGTATAAGATACATTCCAGCTGTGACAACAAAGTGTGCTCACTGGCGGTGTATATAAGATACATTCCAGCTGTGACAACAAAGTGTGCTCACTGGCGGTGTGTATAAGATACATTCCAGCTGTGACAACAAAGTGTGCTAGCTGGCGGTGTGTATAAGATACATTCCAGCTGTGACAGCAAAGTGTGATGGCTGGCGGTGTGTATAAGATACATTCCAGCTGTGACAGAAAAGTGTGCTCGCTGGCGGTGTGTATAAGATACATTCCAGCTGTGACAGCAAAGTGTGCTGGCTGGCGGTGTGTATAAGATACATTCCAGCTGTGGCAGCAAAGTGTGCTGGCTGGCGGTGTGTATAAGATACATTCCAGCTGTGACAACAAAGTGTGCTCACTGGCGGTGTGTATAAGATACATTCCAGCTGTGACAGAAAAGTGTGCTCACTGGCGGTGTGTATAAGATACATTCCAGCTGTGACAGCAAAGTGTGCTCACTGGCGGTGTGTATAAGATACATTCCAGCTGCGACAACAAAGTGTGCTCACTGGCGGTGTGTATAAGATACGTTCCAGCTGCGACAACAAAGTGTGCTCACTGGCGGTGTGTATAAGATACATTCCAGCTGTGACAACAAAGTGTGCTCACTGGCGGTGTGTATAAGATACATTCCAGCTGTGACAACAAAGTGTGCTAGCTGTCGGTGTGTATAAGATACATTCCAGCTGTGACAGCAAAGTGTGCTGGCTGGCGGTGTGTATAAGATACATTCCAGCTGTGACAACAAAGTGTGCTCACTGGCGGTGTGTATAAGATACATTCCAGCTGTGACAACAAAGTGTGCTGGCTGGCGGTGTGTATAAGATACATTCCAGCTGTGACAGCAAAGTGTGCTGGCTGGCGGTGTGTATAAGATACATTCCAGCTGTGACAGCAAAGTGTGCTCACTGGCGGTGTGTATAAGATACATTCCAGCTGTGACAGCAAAGTGTGCTGGCTGGCGGTGTGTATAAGATACATTCCAGCTGTGACAACAAAGTGTGCTGGCTGGCGGTGTGTATAGGATACATTCCAGCTGTGACAGCAAAGTGTCCTGGCTGGCGGTGTGTATAAAATACATTCCAGCTGTGACAGCAAAGTGTGCTCACTAGCGGTGTGTATAAGATACATTCCAGCTGTGACAACAAAGTGTGCTGGCTGACGGTGTGTATAAAATACATTCCAGCTGTGACAGCAAAGTGTGCTCACTGGCGGTGTGTATAAGATACATTCCAGCTGTGACAGCAAAGTGTGCTGGCTGGCGGTGTGTATAAGATACATTCCAGCTGTGACAGCAAAGTGTGCTGGCTGGCGGTGTGTATAAGATACATTCCAGCTGTGACAGCAAAGTGTGCTGGCTGGCGGTGTTTATAAGATACATTCCAGCTGTGACAACAAAGTGTGCTGGCTGGCGGTGTGTATAAAATACATTCCGGCTGTGACAGCAAAGTGTGCTCACTGGCGGTGTGTATAAGATACATTCCAGCTGTGACATCAAAGTGTGCTCACTGGCGGTGTGTATAAGATACATTCCAGCTGTGACAACAAAGTGTGCTCACTGGCGGTGTGTATAAGATACATTCCAGCTGTGACAGCAAAGTGTGCTCGCTGGCGGTGTGTATAAGATACATTCCAGCTGTGACAGAAAAGTGTGCTCGCTGGCGGTGTGTATAAGATACATTCCAGCTGTGACAGCAAAGTGTGCTGGCTGGCGGTGTGTATAAGATACATTCCAGCTGTGACAGCAAAGTGTGCTGGCTGGCGGTGTGTATAAGATACATTCCAGCTGTGACAACAAAGTGTGCTCACTGGCGGTGTGTATAAGATACATTCCAGCTGTGACATCAAAGTGTGCTGGCTGGCGGTGTGTATAAGATACATTCCAGCTGTGACAACAAAGTGTCCTGGCTGGCAGTGTGTATAAGATACATTCCAGCTGTTACAACAAAGTGTGCTCACTGGCGGTGTGTATAAGATACATTCCAGCTGTGACAACAAAGTGTGCTCACTGGCGGTGTGTATAAGATACATTCCAGCTGTGACAACAAAGTGTGCTCGCTGGCGGTGTGTATAAGATACATTCCAGATGTGACAGCAAAGTGTGCTGGCTGGCGGTGTGTATAAGATACATTCCAGCTGTTTCAACAAAGTGTGCTCGCTGGCGGTGTGTATAAGATACATTCCAGCTGTGACAACAAAGTGTGCTGGCTGGCGGTGTGTATAAGATACATTCCAGCTGTGACAACAAAGTGTGCTGGCTGGCGGTGTGTATAAGATACATTCCAGCTGTGACAGCAAAGTGTGCTGGCTGGCGGTGTGTATAAGATACATTCCAGCTGTGACAGCAAAGTGTGCTGGCTGGCGGTGTGTATAAGATACATTCCAGCTGTGACAACAAAGTGTGCTCACTGGCGGTGTGTATAAGATACATTCCAGCTGTGACAGAAAAGTGTGCTCACTGGCGGTGTGTATAAGATACATTCCAGCTGTGACAGCAAAGTGTGCTCACTGGCGGTGTGTATAAGATACATTCCAGCTGCGACAACAAAGTGTGCTCACTGGCGGTGTGTATAAGATACGTTCCAGCTGCGACAACAAAGTGTGCTCACTGGCGGTGTGTATAAGATACATTCCAGCTGTGACAACAAAGTGTGCTCACTGGCGGTGTGTATAAGATACATTCCAGCTGTGACAACAAAGTGTGCTCACTGGCGGTGTGTATAAGATACATTCCAGCTGTGACAGAAAAGTGTGCTCACTGGCGGTGTGTATAAGATACATTCCAGCTGTGACAGCAAAGTGTGCTCACTGGCGGTGTGTATAAGATACATTCCAGCTGCGACAACAAAGTGTGCTCACTGGCGGTGTGTATAAGATACGTTCCAGCTGCGACAACAAAGTGTGCTCACTGGCGGTGTGTATAAGATACATTCCAGCTGTGACAACAAAGTGTGCTCACTGGCGGTGTGTATAAGATACATTCCAGCTGTGACAACAAAGTGTGCTAGCTGTCGGTGTGTATAAGATACATTCCAGCTGTGACAGCAAAGTGTGCTGGCTGGCGGTGTGTATAAGATACATTCCAGCTGTGACAACAAAGTGTGCTCACTGGCGGTGTGTATAAGATACATTCCAGCTGTGACAACAAAGTGTGCTGGCTGGCGGTGTGTATAAGATACATTCCAGCTGTGACAGCAAAGTGTGCTGGCTGGCGGTGTGTATAAGATACATTCCAGCTGTGACAGCAAAGTGTGCTCACTGGCGGTGTGTATAAGATACATTCCAGCTGTGACAGCAAAGTGTGCTGGCTGGCGGTGTGTATAAGATACATTCCAGCTGTGACAACAAAGTGTGCTGGCTGGCGGTGTGTATAGGATACATTCCAGCTGTGACAGCAAAGTGTCCTGGCTGGCGGTGTGTATAAAATACATTCCAGCTGTGACAGCAAAGTGTGCTCACTGGCGGTGTGTATAAGATACATTCCAGCTGTGACAACAAAGTGTGCTGGCTGACGGTGTGTATAAAATACATTCCAGCTGTGACAGCAAAGTGTGCTCACTGGCGGTGTGTATAAGATACATTCCAGCTGTGACAGCAAAGTGTGCTGGCTGGCGGTGTGTATAAGATACATTCCAGCTGTGACAGCAAAGTGTGCTGGCTGGCGGTGTGTATAAGATACATTCCAGCTGTGACAGCAAAGTGTGCTGGCTGGCGGTGTTTATAAGATACATTCCAGCTGTGACAACAAAGTGTGCTGGCTGGCGGTGTGTATAAAATACATTCCGGCTGTGACAGCAAAGTGTGCTCACTGGCGGTGTGTATAAGATACATTCCAGCTGTGACAACAAAGTGTGCTCACTGGCGGTGTGTATAAGATACATTCCAGCTGTGACAACAAAGTGTGCTCACTGGCGGTGTGTATAAGATACATTCCAGCTGTGACAGCAAAGTGTGCTCGCTGGCGGTGTGTATAAGATACATTCCAGCTGTGACAGAAAAGTGTGCTCGCTGGCGGTGTGTATAAGATACATTCCAGCTGTGACAGCAAAGTGTGCTGGCTGGCGGTGTGTATAAGATACATTCCAGCTGTGACAGCAAAGTGTGCTGGCTGGCGGTGTGTATAAGATACATTCCAGCTGTGACAACAAAGTGTGCTCACTGGCGGTGTGTATAAGATACATTCCAGCTGTGACATCAAAGTGTGCTGGCTGGCGGTGTGTATAAGATACATTCCAGCTGTGACAACAAAGTGTCCTGGCTGGCAGTGTGTATAAGATACATTCCAGCTGTTACAACAAAGTGTGCTCACTGGCGGTGTGTATAAGATACATTCCAGCTGTGACAACAAAGTGTGCTCACTGGCGGTGTGTATAAGATACATTCCAGCTGTGACAACAAAGTGTGCTCGCTGGCGGTGTGTATAAGATACATTCCAGATGTGACAGCAAAGTGTGCTGGCTGGCGGTGTGTATAAGATACATTCCAGCTGTTTCAACAAAGTGTGCTCGCTGGCGGTGTGTATAAGATACATTCCAGCTGTGACAACAAAGTGTGCTGGCTGGCGGTGTGTATAAGATACATTCCAGCTGTGACAACAAAGTGTGCTGGCTGGCGGTGTGTATAAGATGCATTCCAGCTGTGACAGCAAAGTGTGCTGGCTGGCGGTGTGTATAAGATACATTCCAGCTGTGACAGCAAAGGGTGCTTACTGGCGGTGTGTACAAGATACATTCCAGCTGTGACAACAAAGTGTGCTCACTGGCGGTGTGTATAAGATACATTCCAGCTGTGACAACAAAGTGTGCTCACTGGCGGTGTGTATAAGATACATTCCAGCTGTGACAGCAAAGTGTGTAGGCTGGCGGTGTGTATAAGATACATTCCAGTTGTGACAGCAAGACAGCAAAGTGTGCTCACTGGCGGTGTGTATAAGATACATTCCAGCTGTGACAACAAAGTGTGCTCACTGGCGGTGTGTATAAGATACATTCCAGCTGTGACAACAAAGTGTGCTGGCTGGCGGTGTGTATAAGATACATTCCAGCTGTGACAACAAAGTGTGCTGGCTGGCGGTGTGTATAAGATACATTCCAGCTGTGACAGCAAAGTGTGCTGGCTGGCGGTGTGTATAAGATACATTCCAGCTGTGACAACAAAGTGTGCTGGCTGGCGGTGTGTATAAGATACATTCCAGCTGTGACAACAAAGTGTGCTTGCTGGCGGTGTGTATAAGATACATTCCAGCTGTGACAGCAAAGTGTGCTGGCTGGCGGTGTGTATAAGATACATTCCAGCTGTGACAACAAAGTGTGCTCACTGGCGGTGTGTATAAGATACATTCCAGCTGTGACAACAAAGTGAGCTCACTGGCGGTGTATATAAGATACATTCCAGCTGTGACAACAAAGTGTGCTCACTGGCGGTGTGTATAAGATACATTCCAGCTGTGACAACAAAGTGTGCTAGCTGGCGGTGTGTATAAGATACATTCCAGCTGTGACAGCAAAGTGTGATGGCTGGCGGTGTGTATAAGATACATTCCAGCTGTGACAGAAAAGTGTGCTCGCTGGCGGTGTGTATAAGATACATTCCAGCTGTGACAGCAAAGTGTGCTGGCTGGCGGTGTGTATAAGATACATTCCAGCTGTGACAGCAAAGTGTGCTGGCTGGCGGTGTGTATAAGATACATTCCAGCTGTGACAACAAAGTGTGCTCACTGGCGGTGTGTATAAGATACATTCCAGCTGTGACAGAAAAGTGTGCTCGCTGGCGGTGTGTATAAGATACATTCCAGCTGTGACAGCAAAGTGTGCTGGCTGGCGGTGTGTATAAGATACATTCCAGCTGTGACAGCAAAGTGTGCTGGCTGGCGGTGTGTATAAGATACATTCCAGCTGTGACAGCAAAGTGTGCTGGCTGGCGGTGTTTATAAGATACATTCCAGCTGTGACAACAAAGTGTGCTGGCTGGCGGTGTGTATAAAATACATTCCGGCTGTGACAGCAAAGTGTGCTCACTGGCGGTGTGTATAAGATACATTCCAGCTGTGACAACAAAGTGTGCTCACTGGCGGTGTGTATAAGATACATTCCAGCTGTGACAACAAAGTGTGCTCACTGGCGGTGTGTATAAGATACATTCCAGCTGTGACAGCAAAGTGTGCTCGCTGGCGGTGTGTATAAGATACATTCCAGCTGTGACAGAAAAGTGTGCTCGCTGGCGGTGTGTATAAGATACATTCCAGCTGTGACAGCAAAGTGTGCTGGCTGGCGGTGTGTATAAGATACATTCCAGCTGTGACAGCAAAGTGTGCTGGCTGGCGGTGTGTATAAGATACATTCCAGCTGTGACAACAAAGTGTGCTCACTGGCGGTGTGTATAAGATACATTCCAGCTGTGACATCAAAGTGTGCTGGCTGGCGGTGTGTATAAGATACATTCCAGCTGTGACAACAAAGTGTCCTGGCTGGCAGTGTGTATAAGATACATTCCAGCTGTTACAACAAAGTGTGCTCACTGGCGGTGTGTATAAGATACATTCCAGCTGTGACAACAAAGTGTGCTCACTGGCGGTGTGTATAAGATACATTCCAGCTGTGACAACAAAGTGTGCTCGCTGGCGGTGTGTATAAGATACATTCCAGATGTGACAGCAAAGTGTGCTGGCTGGCGGTGTGTATAAGATACATTCCAGCTGTTTCAACAAAGTGTGCTCGCTGGCGGTGTGTATAAGATACATTCCAGCTGTGACAACAAAGTGTGCTGGCTGGCGGTGTGTATAAGATACATTCCAGCTGTGACAACAAAGTGTGCTGGCTGGCGGTGTGTATAAGATGCATTCCAGCTGTGACAGCAAAGTGTGCTGGCTGGCGGTGTGTATAAGATACATTCCAGCTGTGACAGCAAAGGGTGCTTACTGGCGGTGTGTACAAGATACATTCCAGCTGTGACAACAAAGTGTGCTCACTGGCGGTGTGTATAAGATACATTCCAGCTGTGACAACAAAGTGTGCTCACTGGCGGTGTGTATAAGATACATTCCAGCTGTGACAGCAAAGTGTGTAGGCTGGCGGTGTGTATAAGATACATTCCAGTTGTGACAGCAAGACAGCAAAGTGTGCTCACTGGCGGTGTGTATAAGATACATTCCAGCTGTGACAACAAAGTGTGCTCACTGGCGGTGTGTATAAGATACATTCCAGCTGTGACAACAAAGTGTGCTGGCTGGCGGTGTGTATAAGATACATTCCAGCTGTGACAACAAAGTGTGCTGGCTGGCGGTGTGTATAAGATACATTCCAGCTGTGACAGCAAAGTGTGCTGGCTGGCGGTGTGTATAAGATACATTCCAGCTGTGACAACAAAGTGTGCTGGCTGGCGGTGTGTATAAGATACATTCCAGCTGTGACAACAAAGTGTGCTTGCTGGCGGTGTGTATAAGATACATTCCAGCTGTGACAGCAAAGTGTGCTGGCTGGCGGTGTGTATAAGATACATTCCAGCTGTGACAACAAAGTGTGCTCACTGGCGGTGTGTATAAGATACATTCCAGCTGTGACAACAAAGTGTGCTCACTGGCGGTGTATATAAGATACATTCCAGCTGTGACAACAAAGTGTGCTCACTGGCGGTGTGTATAAGATACATTCCAGCTGTGACAACAAAGTGTGCTAGCTGGCGGTGTGTATAAGATACATTCCAGCTGTGACAGCAAAGTGTGATGGCTGGCGGTGTGTATAAGATACATTCCAGCTGTGACAGAAAAGTGTGCTCGCTGGCGGTGTGTATAAGATACATTCCAGCTGTGACAGCAAAGTGTGCTGGCTGGCGGTGTGTATAAGATACATTCCAGCTGTGACAGCAAAGTGTGCTGGCTGGCGGTGTGTATAAGATACATTCCAGCTGTGACAACAAAGTGTGCTCACTGGCGGTGTGTATAAGATACATTCCAGCTGTGACAGAAAAGTGTGCTCGCTGGCGGTGTGTATAAGATACATTCCAGCTGTGACAGCAAAGTGTGCTGGCTGGCGGTGTGTATAAGATACATTCCAGCTGTGACAGCAAAGTGTGCTGGCTGGCGGTGTGTATAAGATACATTCCAGCTGTGACAACAAAGTGTGCTCACTGGCGGTGTGTATAAGATACATTCCAGCTGTGACAACAAAGTGTGCTCACTGGCGGTGTGTATAAGATACATTCCAGCTGTGACATCAAAGTGTGCTGGCTGGCGGTGTGTATAAGATACATTCCAGCTGCGACAACAAAGTGTGCTGGCTGGCGGTGTGTATAAGATACATTCCAGCTGTGACAACAAAGTGTGCTCGCTGGCGGTGTGTGTAAGATACATTCCAGCTGTGACAACAAAGTGTGCTCACTGGCGGTGTGTATAAGATACATTCCAGCTGTGACAACAAAGTGTGCTCGCTGGCGGTGTGTATAAGATACATTCCAGCTGTGACAGCAAAGTGTGCTGGCTGGCGGTGTGTATAAGATACATTCCAGCTGTGACAACAAAGTGTGCTCGCTGGCGGTGTGTATAAGATACATTCCAGCTGTGACAACAAAGTGTGCTGGCTGGCGGTGTGTATAAAATACATTCCAGCTGTGACAGCAAAGTGTGCTCACTGGCGGTGTGTATAAGATACATTCCAGCTGTGACATCAAAGTGTGCTCACTGGCGGTGTGTATAAGATACATTCCAGCTGTGACAACAAAGTGTGCTGGCTGGCGGTGTGTATAAGATACATTCCAGCTGTGACAGCAAAGTGTGCTCGCTGGCGGTGTGTATAAGATACATTCCAGCTGTGACAGCAAAGTGTGCTCGCTGGCGGTGTGTATAAGATACATTCCAGCTGTGACAGCAAAGTGTGCTGGCTGGCGGTGTGTATAAGATACATTCCAGCTGTGACAGCAAAGTGTGCTGGCTGGCGGTGTGTATAAGATACATTCCAGCTGTGACAACAAAGTGTGCTCACTGGCGGTGTGTATAAGATACATTCCAGCTGTGACATCAAAGTGTGCTGGCTGGCGGTGTGTATAAGATACATTCCAGCTGCGACAACAAAGTGTGCTGGCTGGCGGTGTGTATAAGATACATTCCAGCTGTGACAACAAAGTGTGCTCGCTGGCGGTGTGTATAAGATACATTCCAGCTGTGACAACAAAGTGTGCTCACTGGCGGTGTGTATAAGATACATTCCAGCTGTGACAACAAAGTGTGCTCGCTGGCGGTGTGTATAAGATACATTCCAGATGTGACAGCAAAGTGTGCTGGCTGGCGGTGTGTATAAGATACATTCCAGCTGTGACAACAAAGTGTGCTGGCTGGCGGTGTGTATAAGATACATTCCAGCTGTGACAACAAAGTGTGCTGGCTGGCGGTGCGTATAAGATACATTCCAGCTGTGACAACAAAGTGTGCTCACTGGCGGTGTGTATAAGATACATTCCAGCTGTGACAACAAAGTGTGCTGGCTGGCGGTGTGTATAAGATACATTCCAGCTGTGACAACAAAGTGTGCTGGCTGGCGGTGTGTATAAGATACATTCCAGCTGTGACAGCAAAGTGTGCTCACTGGCGGTGTGTATAAGATACATTCCAGCTGTGACAGCAAAGTGTGCTGGCTGGCGGTGTGTATAAGATACATTCCAGCTGTGACAACAAAGTGTGCTGGCTGGCGGTGTGTATAAGATACATTCCAGCTGTGACAGCAAAGTGTGCTGGCTGGCGGTGTGTATAAAATACATTCCAGCTGTGACAGCAAAGTGTGCTGGCTGGCGGTGTGTATAAGATACATTCCAGCTGTGACAACAAAGTGTGCTGGCTGACGGTGTGTATAAAATACATTCCAGCTGTGACAGCAAAGTGTGCTCACTGGCGGTGTGTATAAGATACATTCCAGCTGTGACAGCAAAGTGTGCTGGCTGGCGGTGTGTATAAGATACATTCCAGCTGTGACAGCAAAGTGTGCTGGCTGGCGGGGTGTATAAGATACATTCCAGCTGTGACAGCAAAGTGTGCTGGCTGGCGGTGTGTATAAGATACATTCCAGCTGTGACAGCAAAGTGTGCTGGCTGGCGGTGTGTATAAGATACATTCCAGCTGTGACAGCAAAGTGTGCTGGCTGGCGGTGTGTATAAGATAAATTCCAGCTGTGACAACAAAGTGTGCTCACTGGCGGTGTGTATAAGATACATTCCAGCTGTGACAACAAAGTGTGCTCACTGGCGGTGTGTATAAGATACATTCCAGCTGTGACAGCAAAGTGTGCTGGCTGGCGGTGTGTATAAGATACATTCCAGCTGTGACAACAAAGTGTGCTCGCTGGCGGTGTGTATAAGATACATTCCAGCTGTGACAACAAAGTGTGCTGGCTGGCGGTGTGTATAAAATACATTCCAGCTGTGACAGCAAAGTGTGCTCACTGGCGGTGTGTATAAGATACATTCCAGCTGGGACAACAAAGTGTGCTCACTGGCGGTGTGTATAAGATACATTCCAGCTGTGACAACAAAGTGTGCTCACTGGCGGTGTGTATAAGATACATTCCAGCTGTGACAGCAAAGTGTGCTCGCTGGCGGTGTGTATAAGATACATTCCAGCTGTGACAGCAAAGTGTGCTCGCTGGCGGTGTGTATAAGATACATTCCAGCTGTGACAGCAAAGTGTGCTGGCTGGCGGTGTGTATAAGATACATTCCAGCTGTGACAACAAAGTGTGCTGGCTGGCGGTGTGTATAAGATACATTCCAGATGTGACAGCAAAGTGTGCTGGCTGGCGGTGTGTATAAAATACATTCCAGCTGTGACAGCAAAGTGTGCTCACTGGCGGTGTGTATAAGATACATTCCAGCTGTGACAACAAAGTGTGCTGGCTGACGGTGTGTATAAAATACATTCCAGCTGTGACAGCAAAGTGTGCTCACTGGCGGTGTGTATAAGATACATTCCAGCTGTGACAGCAAAGTGTGCTGGCTGGCGGTGTGTATAAGATACATTCCAGCTGTGACAGCAAAGTGTGCTGGCTGGCGGTGTGTATAAGATACATTCCAGCCGTGACAGCAAAGTGTGCTGGCTGGCGGTGTGTATAAGATACATTCCAGCTGTGACAGCAAAGTGTGCTCGCTGGCGGTGTGTATAAGATACATTCCAGCTGTGACAGCAAAGTTTGCTGGCTGGCGGTGTGTATAAGATAAATTCCAGCTGTGACAACAAAGTGTGCTCACTGGCGGTGTGTATAAGATACATTCCAGCTGTGACAACAAAGTGTGCTCACTGGCGGTGTGTATAAGATACATTCCAGCTGTGACAGCAAAGTGTGCTGGCTGGCGGTGTGTATAAGATACATTCCAGCTGTGACAACAAAGTGTGCTCGCTGGCGGTGTGTATAAGATACATTCCAGCTGTGACAACAAAGTGTGCTGGCTGGCGGTGTGTATAAAATACATTCCAGCTGTGACAGCAAAGTGTGCTCACTGGCGGTGTGTATAAGATACATTCCAGCTGTGACATCAAAGTGTGCTCACTGGCGGTGTGTATAAGATACATTCCAGCTGTGACAACAAAGTGTGCTGGCTGGCGGTGTGTATAAGATACATTCCAGCTGTGACAGCAAAGTGTGCTCGCTGGCGGTGTGTATAAGATACATTCCAGCTGTGACAGCAAAGTGTGCTCGCTGGCGGTGTGTATAAGATACATTCCAGCTGTGACAGCAAAGTGTGCTGGCTGGCGGTGTGTATAAGATACATTCCAGCTGTGACAGCAAAGTGTGCTGGCTGGCGGTGTGTATAAGATACATTCCAGCTGTGACAACAAAGTGTGCTCACTGGCGGTGTGTATAAGATACATTCCAGCTGTGACATCAAAGTGTGCTGGCTGGCGGTGTGTATAAGATACATTCCAGCTGCGACAACAAAGTGTGCTGGCTGGCGGTGTGTATAAGATACATTCCAGCTGTGACAACAAAGTGTGCTCGCTGGCGGTGTGTATAAGATACATTTCAGCTGTGACAACAAAGTGTGCTCACTGGCGGTGTGTATAAGATACATTCCAGCTGTGACAACAAAGTGTGCTCGCTGGCGGTGTGTATAAGATACATTCCAGATGTGACAGCAAAGTGTGCTGGCTGGCGGTGTGTATAAGATACATTCCAGCTGTGACAACAAAGTGTGCTCGCTGGCGGTGTGTATAAGATACATTCCAGCTGTGACAACAAAGTGTGCTGGCTGGCGGTGCGTATAAGATACATTCCAGCTGTGACAACAAAGTGTGCTCACTGGCGGTGTGTATAAGATACATTCCAGCTGTGACAACAAAGTGTGCTGGCTGGCGGTGTGTATAAGATACATTCCAGCTGTGACAACAAAGTGTGCTGGCTGGCGGTGTGTATAAGATACATTCCAGCTGTGACAGCAAAGTGTGCTCACTGGCGGTGTGTATAAGATACATTCCAGCTGTGACAGCAAAGTGTGCTGGCTGGCGGTGTGTATAAGATACATTCCAGCTGTGACAACAAAGTGTGCTGGCTGGCGGTGTGTATAAGATACATTCCAGCTGTGACAGCAAAGTGTGCTGGCTGGCGGTGTGTATAAAATACATTCCAGCTGTGACAGCAAAGTGTGCTGGCTGGCGGTGTGTATAAGATACATTCCAGCTGTGACAACAAAGTGTGCTGGCTGACGGTGTGTATAAAATACATTCCAGCTGTGACAGCAAAGTGTGCTCACTGGCGGTGTGTATAAGATACATTCCAGCTGTGACAGCAAAGTGTGCTGGCTGGCGGTGTGTATAAGATACATTCCAGCTGTGACAGCAAAGTGTGCTGGCTGGCGGTGTGTATAAGATACATTCCAGCTGTGACAGCAAAGTGTGCTGGCTGGCGGTGTGTATAAGATACATTCCAGCTGTGACAGCAAAGTGTGCTGGCTGGCGGTGTGTATAAGATACATTCCAGCTGTGACAGCAAAGTGTGCTGGCTGGCGGTGTGTATAAGATAAATTCCAGCTGTGACAACAAAGTGTGCTCACTGGCGGTGTGTATAAGATACATTCCAGCTGTGACAACAAAGTGTGCTGGCTGGCGGTGTGTATAAGATACATTCCAGCTGTGACAGCAAAGTGTGCTGGCTGGCGGTGTGTATAAGATACATTCCAGCTGTGACAACAAAGTGTGCTCGCTGGCGGTGTGTATAAGATACATTCCAGCTGTGACAACAAAGTGTGCTGGCTGGCGGTGTGTATAAAATACATTCCAGCTGTGACAGCAAAGTGTGCTCACTGGCGGTGTGTATAAGATACATTCCAGCTGGGACAACAAAGTGTGCTCACTGGCGGTGTGTATAAGATACATTCCAGCTGTGACAACAAAGTGTGCTCACTGGCGGTGTGTATAAGATACATTCCAGCTGTGACAGCAAAGTGTGCTCGCTGGCGGTGTGTATAAGATACATTCCAGCTGTGACAGCAAAGTGTGCTCGCTGGCGGTGTGTATAAGATACATTCCAGCTGTGACAGCAAAGTGTGCTGGCTGGCGGTGTGTATAAGATACATTCCAGCTGTGACAGCAAAGTGTGCTGGCTGGCGGTGTGTATAAGATACATTCCAGCTGTGACAACAAAGTGTGCTCACTGGCGGTGTGTATAAGATACATTCCAGCTGTGACATCAAAGTGTGCTGGCTGGCGGTGTGTATAAGATACATTCCAGCTGTGACAACAAAGTGTGCTCACTGGCGGTGTGTATAAGATACATTCCAGCTGTGACAACAAAGTGTGCTCGCTGGCGGTGTGTATAAGATACATTCCAGATGTGACAGCAAAGTGTGCTGGCTGGCGGTGTGTATAAGATACATTCCAGCTGTTTCAACAAAGTGTGCTCGCTGGCGGTGTGTATAAGATACATTCCAGCTGTGACAACAAAGTGTGCTGGCTGGCGGTGTGTATAAGATACATTCCAGCTGTGACAACAAAGTGTGCTGGCTGGCGGTGTGTATAAGATACATTCCAGCTGTGACAACAAAGTGTGCTCACTGGCCGTGTGTATAAGATGCATTCCAGCTGTGACAGCAAAGTGTGCTGGCTGGCGGTGTGTATAAGATACATTCCAGCTGTGACAACAAAGTGTGCTGGCTGGCGGTGTGTATAAGATACATTCCAGCTGTGACAACAAAGTGTGCTGGCTGGCGGTGTGTATAAGATACATTCCAGCTGTGACAACAAAGTGTGCTGGCTGGCGGTGTGTATAAGATGCATTCCAGCTGTGACAGCAAAGGGTGCTTACTGGCGGTGTGTACAAGATACATTCCAGCTGTGACAACAAAGTGTGTAGGCTGGCGGTGTGTATAAGATACATTCCAGTTGTGACAGCAAGACAGCAAAGTGTGCTCACTGGCGGTGTGTATAAGATACATTCCAGCTGTGACAACAAAGTGTGCTCACTGGCGGTGTGTATAAGATACATTCCAGCTGTGACAACAAAGTGTGCTGGCTGGCGGTGTGTATAAGATACATTCCAGCTGTGACAACAAAGTGTGCTGGCTGGCGGTGTGTATAAGATACATTCCAGCTGTGACAGCAAAGTGTGCTGGCTGGCGGTGTGTATAAGATACATTCCAGCTGTGACAACAAAGTGTGCTGGCTGGCGGTGTGTATAAGATACATTCCAGCTGTGACAACAAAGTGTGCTTGCTGGCGGTGTGTATAAGATACATTCCAGCTGTGACAGCAAAGTGTGCTGGCTGGCGGTGTGTATAAGATACATTCCAGCTGTGACAACAAAGTGTGCTCACTGGCGGTGTGTATAAGATACATTCCAGCTGTGACAACAAAGTGTGCTCACTGGCGGTGTATATAAGATACATTCCAGCTGTGACAACAAAGTGTGCTCACTGGCGGTGTGTATAAGATACATTCCAGCTGTGACAACAAAGTGTGCTAGCTGGCGGTGTGTATAAGATACATTCCAGCTGTGACAGCAAAGTGTGCTGGCTGGCGGTGTGTATAAGATACATTCCAGCTGTGACAACAAAGTGTGCTCACTGGCGGTGTGTATAAGATACATTCCAGCTGTGACAGCAAAGTGTGCTGGCTGGCGGTGTGTATAAGATACATTCCAGCTGTGACAACAAAGTGTGCTCACTGGCGGTGTGTATAAGATACATTCCAGCTGTGACAACAAAGTGTGCTGGCTGGCGGTGTGTATAAGATACATTCCAGCTGTGACAGCAAAGTGTGCTGGCTGGCGGTGTGTATAAGATACATTCCAGCTGTGACAGCAAAGTGTGCTCACTGGCGGTGTGTATAAGATACATTCCAGCTGTGACAGCAAAGTGTGCTGGCTGGCGGTGTGTATAAGATACATTCCAGCTGTGACAACAAAGTGTGCTGGCTGGCGGTGTGTATAAGATACATTCCAGCTGTGACAGCAAAGTGTGCTGGCTGGCGGTGTGTATAAAATACATTCCAGCTGTGACAGCAAAGTGTGCTCACTGGCGGTGTGTATAAGATACATTCCAGCTGTGACAACAAAGTGTGCTGGCTGACGGTGTGTATAAAATACATTCCAGCTGTGACAGCAAAGTGTGCTCACTGGCGGTGTGTATAAGATACATTCCAGCTGTGACAGCAAAGTGTGCTGGCTGGCGGTGTGTATAAGATACATTCCAGCTGTGACAGCAAAGTGTGCTGGCTGGCGGTGTGTATAAGATACATTCCAGCTGTGACAGCAAAGTGTGCTGGCTGGCGGTGTGTATAAGATACATTCCAGCTGTGACAGCAAAGTGTGCTCGCTGGCGGTGTGTATAAGATACATTCCAGCTGTGACAGCAAAGTTTGCTGGCTGGCGGTGTGTATAAGATAAATTCCAGCTGTGACAACAAAGTGTGCTCACTGGCGGTGTGTATAAGATACATTCCAGCTGTGACAACAAAGTGTGCTCACTGGCGGTGTGTATAAGATACATTCCAGCTGTGACAGCAAAGTGTGCTGGCTGGCGGTGTGTATAAGATACATTCCAGCTGTGACAACAAAGTGTGCTCGCTGGCGGTGTGTATAAGATACATTCCAGCTGTGACAACAAAGTGTGCTGGCTGGCGGTGTGTATAAAATACATTCCAGCTGTGACAGCAAAGTGTGCTCACTGGCGGTGTGTATAAGATACATTCCAGCTGTGACATCAAAGTGTGCTCACTGGCGGTGTGTATAAGATACATTCCAGCTGTGACAACAAAGTGTGCTGGCTGGCGGTGTGTATAAGATACATTCCAGCTGTGACAGCAAAGTGTGCTCGCTGGCGGTGTGTATAAGATACATTCCAGCTGTGACAGCAAAGTGTGCTCGCTGGCGGTGTGTATAAGATACATTCCAGCTGTGACAGCAAAGTGTGCTGGCTGGCGGTGTGTATAAGATACATTCCAGCTGTGACAGCAAAGTGTGCTGGCTGGCGGTGTGTATAAGATACATTCCAGCTGTGACAACAAAGTGTGCTCACTGGCGGTGTGTATAAGATACATTCCAGCTGTGACATCAAAGTGTGCTGGCTGGCGATGTGTATAAGATACATTCCAGCTGTGACAACAAAGTGTGCTGGCTGGCGGTGTGTATAAGATACATTCCAGCTGTGACAACAAAGTGTGCTCGCTGGCGGTGTGTATAAGATACATTCCAGCTGTGACAACAAAGTGTGCTCACTGGCGGTGTGTATAAGATACATTCCAGCTGTGACAACAAAGTGTGCTCGCTGGCGGTGTGTATAAGATACATTCCAGATGTGACAGCAAAGTGTGCTGGCTGGTGGTGTGTATAAGATACATTCCAGCTGTGACAACAAAGTGTGCTCGCTGGCGGTGTGTATAAGATACATTCCAGCTGTGACAACAAAGTGTGCTGGCTGGCGGTGCGTATAAGATACATTCCAGCTGTGACAACAAAGTGTGCTCACTGGCGGTGTGTATAAGATACATTCCAGCTGTGACAACAAAGTGTGCTGGCTGGCGGTGTGTATAAGATACATTCCTGCTGTGACAACAAAGTGTGCTGGCTGGCGGTGTGTATAAGATACATTCCAGCTGTGACAGCAAAGTGTGCTCACTGGCGGTGTGTATAAGATACATTCCAGCTGTGACAGCAAAGTGTGCTGGCTGGCGGTGTGTATAAGATACATTCCAGCTGTGACAACAAAGTGTGCTGGCTGGCGGTGTGTATAAGATACATTCCAGCTGTGACAGCAAAGTGTGCTGGCTGGCGGTGTGTATAAAATACATTCCAGCTGTGACAGCAAAGTGTGCTCGCTGGCGGTGTGTATAAGATACATTCCAGCTGTGACAACAAAGTGTGCTGGCTGACGGTGTGTATAAAATACATTCCAGCTGTGACAGCAAAGTGTGCTCACTGGCGGTGTGTATAAGATACATTCCAGCTGCGACAGCAAAGTGTGCTGGCTGGCGGTGTGTATAAGATACATTCCAGCTGTGACAGCAAAGTGTGCTGGCTGGCGGTGTGTATAAGATACATTCCAGCTGTGACAGCAAAGTGTGCTGGCTGGCGGTGTGTATAAGATACATTCCAGCTGTGACAGCAAAGTGTGCTGGCTGGCGGTGTGTATAAGATACATTCCAGCTGTGACAGCAAAGTGTGCTGGCTGGCGGTGTGTATAAGATAAATTCCAGCTGTGACAACAAAGTGTGCTCACTGGCGGTGTGTATAAGATACATTCCAGCTGTGACAACAAAGTGTGCTCACTGGCGGTGTGTATAAGATACATTCCAGCTGTGACAGCAAAGTGTGCTGGCTGGCGGTGTGTATAAGATACATTCCAGCTGTGACAACAAAGTGTGCTCGCTGGCGGTGTGTATAAGATACATTCCAGCTGTGACAACAAAGTGTGCTGGCTGGCGGTGTGTATAAAATACATTCCAGCTGTGACAGCAAAGTGTGCTCACTGGCGGTGTGTATAAGATACATTCCAGCTGGGACAACAAAGTGTGCTCACTGGCGGTGTGTATAAGATACATTCCAGCTGTGACAACAAAGTGTGCTCACTGGCGGTGTGTATAAGATACATTCCAGCTGTGACAGCAAAGTGTGCTCGCTGGCGGTGTGTATAAGATACATTCCAGCTGTGACAGCAAAGTGTGCTCGCTGGCGGTGTGTATAAGATACATTCCAGCTGTGACAGCAAAGTGTGCTGGCTGGCGGTGTGTATAAGATACATTCCAGCTGTGACAGCAAAGTGTGCTGGCTGGCGGTGTGTATAAGATACATTCCAGCTGTGACAACAAAGTGTGCTCACTGGCGGTGTGTATAAGATACATTCCAGCTGTGACATCAAAGTGTGCTGGCTGGCGGTGTGTATAAGATACATTCCAACTGTGACAACAAAGTGTGCTGGCTGGCGGTGTGTATAAGATACATTCCAGCTGTGACAACAAAGTGTGCTCACTGGCGGTGTGTATAAGATACATTCCAGCTGTGACAACAAAGTGTGCTCACTGACGGTGTGTATAAGATACATTCCAGCTGTGACAACAAAGTGTGCTCGCTGGCGGTGTGTATAAGATACATTCCAGATGTGACAGCAAAGTGTGCTGGCTGGCGGTGTGTATAAGATACATTCCAGCTGTGACAACAAAGTGTGCTCGCTGGCGGTGTGTATAAGATACATTCCAGCTGTGACAACAAAGTGTGCTGGCTGGCGGTGTGTATAAGATACATTCCAGCTGTGACAACAAAGTGTGCTGGCTGGCGGTGTGTATAAGATACATTCCAGCTGTGACAACAAAGTGTGCTCACTGGCGGTGTGTATAAGATGCATTCCAGCTGTGACAGCAAAGTGTGCTCACTGGCGGTGTGTACAAGATACATTCCAGCTGTGACAGCAAAGTGTGTTGGCTAGCGGTGTATAAGATACATTCCAGTTGTGACAGCAAGACAGCAAAGTGTGCTCACTGGCGGTGTGTATAAGATACATTCCAGCTGTGACAACAAAGTGTGCTCACTGGCGGTGTGTATAAGATACATTCCAGCTGTGACAACAAAGTGTGCTGGCTGGCGGTGTGTATAAGATACATTCCAGCTGTGACAACAAAGTGTGCTCACTGGCGGTGTGTATAAGATACATTCCAGCTGTGACAGCAAAGTGTGCTGGCTGGCGGTGTGTAGAAGATACAATTCAGCTGTGACAACAAAGTGTGCTGGCTGGCGGTGTGTATAAGATACATTCCAGCTGTGACAACAAAGTGTGCTTGCTGGCGGTGTGTATAAGATACATTCCAGCTGTGACAACAAAGTGTGCTGACTGGCGGTGTGTATAAGATACATTCCAGCTGTGACAACAAAGTGTGCTGGCTGGCGGTGTGTATAAGATACATTCCAGCTGTGACAACAAAGTGTGCTCACTGGCGGTGTGTATAAGATACATTCCAGCTGTGACAGCAAAGTGTGCTGGCTGGCGGTGTGTATAAGATACATTCCAGCTGTGACAACAAAGTGTGCTCACTGGCAGTGTGTATAAGATACATTCCAGCTGTGACAGCAAAGTGTGCTGGCTGGCGGTGTGTATAAGATACATTCCAGCTGTGACAACAAAGTGTGCTCGCTGGCGGTGTGTATAAGATACATTCCAGCTGTGACAACAAAGTGTGCTCACTGGCGGTGTGTATAAGATACATTCCAGCTGTGACAACAAAGTGTGCTCACTGGCGGTGTGTATAAGATACATTCCAGCTGTGACAACGATTATGGACAGGCTCAGAGTGCTGTAGGCTAAGTTATTCCTCAGAGTAGTGGCAGACAGGAACACGCTCTACATGAGGTCAAGATCACGGTTAAGTGCCACAGACTGATAGGAAGGGAATCATGGATGGCAAAGGGAGATGTCTCCATAAGAGAGGTTTTGGAAAAGGAGAGGAGGAACAGAATGCTAGAGGTAGCATCTGACCTGTGCCAATTATCACACTGGACCGAGAATGCAGGGATTGGCCAGACGTCTGCTAAGTGCTGAGGGCTGCAGGGCTACACAAGATTCATAAACATGTTCGCGCCCAGGTGATGTAATTATCTACAAGGATGGCTCGATGGTAAGAAGTAAAACAACTGTCAGTTGGGGAGGGATGAAAGGGGGGGGGGGGTCAAAGTTCAAGTTAATGCAGTGTGTTTAGTGTAGGAGAGCTTAGTATACGATACCACCAAATCTTTTCTGAGAATGGAGGTGGAGGCAGTCACTGTGCCGTTTCTCAGGCTGGAGAACAATCGTATACCTATGCAGTGTTTATAACGAACTCACAGAGCGTGCTGAAAATTGTGAAAAAAGGCAGAGTGGCATCTTCAATTCAAAAATCAATGATAGAGAACATCCATTAGATCTTTTTTTTAAGGATATGCTGGTGTCTTGTGAAACGTGCAGGCGGACAGATTGGCAGAGTCTGCACAGTTTGGTACAATCCATCAACAAATATCCGAAAACTTTGCTGTCTCCTCTTGACTCTGTAGCCACCATGCTAAGTAAGAGGAAACAACCATCCAACTAAACAAACATCCAACTATACAACCAATCAACGACACAACAATCCAACTAAATAACCATCCAATTAACCAACTGAATCCAACTGAACAACCAGGCAGCTGAATAACTATCAAACTAAACACCCTTCCAACTAAAAAAAACTATCCAACTAAACAGCTATCAACTAAACAACAATTCAACTAAACAACCATTCAACTAAACAACCATCCACCCAAACAACCATCCACCCAAACAACCATCCACCTAAACAACCAGCCAACTGAAAAACCAGGCAACTAAATAACGACCTAATTAAACACCTATCGAACTAAACACCTATATAAATAAACAACCATCCAACTAAATAACCATCCAACTAAACAGCCATTCAACTAAACAGCCATCCAAATAAGCAGCCAGACGACTGAACCGCCAGACAACTTAAATAATAATCAATCTAAACAGCTATCTAACTAAACAAACAGCCAACTAAACAACCCACCAACTAAATAATCATCAAAATAAACAACTATCCAACTAAACAGGCGTCCGAGTAAACAACCATCCAACTAAACAACCATCCACCTAAACAACCATCCATGTAAACAACCAGCCAACAGAAAGGCTAGGCAACTAAATAACTATGAACTAAACACCTATCTAGCCAAACAACTATCCAACTAACCAACCATCCAATTAAACAACCAGTTGACTGAACAACCAGGAAACTAACTAACTATCGAACTAAACACGTATCTAACTAAGCAACCATCCAACTAAATAACCATCCAGCTAAACAACCACGTATCTAAACTGCCGGGCAACTAATTAACTTTCAAACTAACCAATTATCTAACTAAACAACGAGCCAACTAAGCAACTCACCAACTAATTAATCATCCAGCTAAACAACTATCCAGCTAAACAACCATACAACTAAACAACCAGCCAAATAAACAAACAGTCACCTAAACATCAAGCCCAGTAAACAACTAGAAAATTGAACAACTAGCAAACTAATAAACCATCCAACTAAACAACTATCCAACTAAACAACTATCCAACTAAACAACTATCCACCTAAACAACTATCCAACTAAACAACTATCCAACTAAACAACTATCCAACTAAACAACTATCCAACTAAACAACTAGCCAACTAAACAACTACCAACTAAACAACTAGCCAACTAAACAACCAGCCATCTACATAATTAGCAAACTGAACAATCAGCTAACTAAACAACCATCCAACTAAACATCCAGCCAACTAAACAACCAGCCAATTAAACGAGAGACAACTAAACAACCGGCCAACTAAACAACCAGCCATCTAAACAATCTGCCAACAAAACAACCAACCAACTAAACAGACATTAAACTAAACAACCAGAAAACTAAACAACTATCCATCTAAACAACCAGCCAACTAACCACCCCAAGACCCTCGGTTGCATGAAAACTGAAGCACGAGATCGTGGCCCAACCATTTACAAAGTTAATGCTGATAAGGGAAATGGAGACCGGACTGCCAATTTTATAATACCAAACACATAGCAATATAATCAATCAATCAATCAATCAATCAATCAATCAATCATGTGCCATGCCGAAAAGCGTGGGAGGTCATGACTCGCCATTTCACTCGATCACCAGAGTCGTGGATCAGCTCAGTGTTCCTGTCTCGTCCATGCCATGTGGCCAAACCATCCAGGTATTATCCTCTCGGTCTTCCTTTTGGTCTGTTCCCTTCGATCTTGCCAGTTGTCACCAAGTTCTCCAATCCATTTCTTCTCATTACATGTCCAAAATATTTTGACTGTCTATGTCTAATTTCTCTAATCAGAATATAATATACAATAGAAATGTAAGTCTTTATTTGAGTAATTGCTAAGTATTGTTTTCTCTCATCTCATCTCATCTCATCATGTTCCTCTTGTACCTTGCGGTGTCGAGGTGAAGTATAAACATCGTGATAGTGCCAGATTATGGACTTCATATATCGATATTCCCATGGACTCTGCTATTCCCTCCGTCCAACGTTTACGTGGTCGAGCTCTTCCTCTATTTCCATCTGGTCTGTACACCATTGCTTGTTGTGGTATGCTGTTGAATGGTAACCTACTTGCATGGCAAATCCATTTGACTTGCTGCTTTCTTGCTGCTATAACCCCCACTTTAGTCCTGATTTCTTCATTTCTGACTTTAGTTCTTCTTGATATGTTGAGTATTTTTCTCAGGAATCTCATTTCTGTTGTTGTGATTTTTCTTTACTCTTTTTCTGTCATTGTCCAGGTTTGGTATCTGTAACATAGTGTTGGTAGGAAGATTGTGTTGTAAAGTGCTTTCTTAGTAGTTATTGATATATGTTTGTTCTTTAGTATTGGTGCCATTTGTCCAATGAGTTGGTTTGCCTTATTGCATCTATTTTCGATTTCATCTTCTGATCTGCCATTTTATGATATTATACTTCCTAGGTACTTGAAAATCTTTACTTGTTTCAAGGGATGTTCGTTTAGGTGAATTGTTGTTGTTTTTTCTTCTTTAGTTATAGTCATTACCTCTGTTTTGCTTGTGCTAATTTTCATGTTATGTTCCCTACACATTTCGTTTAGGCTATTTATGTGGTCTTGTAATTCAGCTTCTGATTTTGCTATTAGTGCTTGGTCGTCCGCAAACAGGAGTTCTCTAATGGTTAGATTTGCAGATGGTTCTTCTTCTGTGTTCTCGTCATGTGGTATTCTTGCGGTCTCTGTTTGGCTGGTTTCTTTACATATGTTGTCTATATATGTTATGAACAAGAGAGGGGACAGGACACAACCTTGTCGTACTCCAGATCTTATGGTGAAGGGTTCTGAGTATCCTCCAGTTGCTCTCACTATGCATTCACTGTTGTTATATAAGCTTCTACATAGGTTTGTCAGATGTGTACTCACACCATATTGTTTAAGGATTTTCTACAGCTTGTTTCTATCTACTCTATCAAGTGCCTTTTCTTGGTCGACAAAGGCTAAGTAGAGTGTTTCGTTGAATTCGATTTATTTTTCTATAAGTTGTCTAAGAGCAAAAATGGCATCTGTGCATCCTTTGTTTTTCCTAAATCCAAGTTGTGTTTCGCTTAGCTGGGGTTCTATAGTAGTTCGTAATCTTTTCTCAAGAATTTTGCAAAATATTTTCCCAGTATGACTCAACAGTGAAATGCCTCTGTATTGTGTGCCGTCTCTTTTGCTGCCTTTGTTTTTCCAAATTGGGATATGTATTGTCTTTCTGTTTTTGTTTTTTGCGTATCCCTTACAGGACGTTGCAGTCAACACCAGCATTTTTTGAGCTGCTGTTGCTGTACTAGTCAAGTGTTACGTTCAGTAGTTTGCCATTGCTTTCTGAACACCCGGCTCACATATCAGCACGTTATAACACAACGCGACACGGTCTGCTGCACAAATCGGTCGCACTGAGCTTCGAACGCTTAGTACCCGGTTCACGAACAGCATTCGCAAGCCTTAAGCCACGGAGCCGATATTGTTTTATCTAAGGGAAATAACCTGTTTATAAATCAGTATATATTTAATGTTGTATTATTAATAATTTAATAACAGTGAAATACTATTGTAATCTTGTTTTATACAATTAAAGAATTGCAAACAAAATAATCTAACAATAATCATCTATACTCCATCCCGTAATTTTCGCAGATCTTTCTCCAGCTAGAATATAAAATTTGGTATTCAATTCTTCTACATTGATAAGTGTTTTAAACATAAACAAAAATTCTATATTGTATTCTCTATAGGCAAATTTTTTTCGAGGGGGGATAACTGGCTCTGCACCGAGCTGTAGCAATCCCTTATCAATCAATCAATTAATTAATCATGTGCCATGCCGGAAAGCGTGGAAGGTCATGACTCGCCATTCCACTCGATCACCAGCGTCCTGGATCAGCTCAGTGTTCCTGTCTCGTCCATGCCATATGGACAAGCCATCCAGGTATTTTCAATTAGATTTTCCTCTTGGTCTGTTCCCTTCGATCTTACCAGTTGTCACCAAGTCCTCAATCCATTTCTGCCTGACATATGAGACTACGACCTCCAGCATGAGAATGGAGGTGGAGGCAGTAACAGCGGCATTCCGGTGGCTAGAGGAGACTACCGCAACACAAGTTGTGTTCATTACGAATTCAAAGAGTATGCTTAATAAGGTGGAGAAAGGAAGATTTCGTGTGGAATGGCTCTCGTCGCTTCAGAGGTCACAGATTGAGAGAATTGTATGGATATTTTGCCCTGACCATGCGGGTGTACTGTGGAATGAACAGGCTGATAGGCTAGCAGGGAATGCACCTCTTGGTAGTATCTTGCCTATGGACAAGGGGGAGGTGGTCGTGCGCTTGTGGGACCAGGTGGAGAAGGCGGAGGAACAGATTGAGAACCCGTATGTGGAAAGAATGAGATTGCGGGGGATCGGCAGGGGTTCTGGAAGAATCTCAAAACTGAGAGGGAAGACCAGGAGAACTTTTAATCAGATAGCGGTGGGAACGATTAGTAGTATGGCTGTTTAACGAGGAGACTGAGCACGTATGGGAATGTCCTGAGTGCAGTGATGTCGGTTCTTAACTCAACTCAACTCAACTCAACACATTCTTCTCATAACATGTCCAAAAAGTTTTGACTGTCTACTCTAATCAATTTACGATTTTCATTTGTCTCCTGTAGTACTTGGTCATTGGTTTTTCTAGTTGTCCATCGTATTCTTTGCATATTCCTCAGAAACCACATTTCTGCAGCCATCATTTTTCAGCTTGACTGCACAATGTCCAAGTTTCACATCCATACAAAAGAACAGGCTGTATGTATCCCCTCAACACTCTTTTTCTCGTTTTAATTGACATCATTTTATTGGTCAGAATGTTTTTCATCTTGCTAAAGGCTACTTTCGCTATGGCGATTCTTGTTCTAATCTCTTCAAGGCATCTCCCATCAAATGTTATGACTGTTCCGAGATAATTGTACCGATTCACTTGTTGAAGAATATTCCCATTTACTTGTATATTACATTGTGGTACTTCGTTCTTCCTAGTAACGACCATAACCTGTGTCTTTTTACAGTTTAATTCTAACCCCAGTTGCTCCGCATCTACTAATTGTTGCAGATCCTGCGCATTGTCTGCAATCAATACTATATCATCTGCATATCTAATGTTATTAATGTTTCATCCTCCAATGCTGATTCCATTTATATTTTCTACATTTCTGAAAATATTTTCACTGTACAGGGAAAAAAGATCTGGAGACATTACACACCCCTGTCTCACACCTCTCTTAATAGGCTGATATTGTCCCACTTCATTATCAATCTTTATGGCTGTTTGCTGTTTCCAATATATGTTTTTTATAAGTCTAATATCTTTCCCATCAATTTGTAGATCTGCAAGCATCTCTATTATGTTGACATGTCTTACTTTATCGAAAACCTTTGTGTACTCAATAAAGCAAAGATGTAGATCTTTATTTACGACTATAGAACTCTCAATTAGTGTTCTCAGCATATAGACACCATTTACTGCACCCTTGCTTTCTCATCATCATCATCATCCTCATCATCATCATCATCATCATCATCAAATGCCATGCCGACTGGCATAGGAGTTCATGGCTCCCCACAGATCCCGGTCTTATAGTTTTCTGGATCAACTCTACCGTTGATATTCCTCCATGCCACCGTCGCAATCCATTCAGTATTATTTCTCTTGGTCTGCCTCTGCCTCTTTTCCTCTCGATCTTTCCAGTTGTCACGATGTTCTCCAATGCCTCTCTTCTCATCACATGACCAAAAAAGCTGTTTGCCTCTTTCTTATTGTTGTATATAATGTTCTAGTTTCATTAGCCTCTTTCAAGCATTGTTTGTTAGTTACTTTCGCAGTCCAAGGAAGTCGCAACATTCGTCTCAGGAACCACATCTCTGTTGCTTCCAATCCCTTCCTAATTTGTTCATGTACATTCCAAGATTCACAGCCATACAGCAAAACAGGTTCTATATAGCACCTCAGCACTCTCTTTATTACCTTCAATGATAGTGACTTATTGCATAAGTTATTCTTAATTTTCTTAAATGCAGCCTTTGCTTGCCCTATCCTGCTTTTAATCTCTGTTGTGCATCTTCCATCTGCTGTTATAAATGCCGCTAGATATTTAAAACTATCCACTTGGTAAAGAATTTTCCCTTCTATCTCGTATCTCACATTTGGGTGTCACCTGTTTCTTTGATATCACAATCCTTGCCTTCTACAAACCCATATTGTTCTCCTATTTCAGGCTTTATTTTCTTCTTAACTCTTTGCAAGATAATTCTTAGCAAAAGTTTCGAGATGTGACTCATTATACTAATTGTTCGATGTTGATCACATTCCAGGGCTCCTGATTTCTTTGAGATTGCAATAAATACATAATTACATAATTCATGAGGTATATCTCCAGTATCATATATTGCGTTCAACAGTCTGGTGACTTGATCTATTCTATATTCTTCTTAAGCATTAATCATTTATGTTGTGATGTTGTCTGAACCGGGGGTTTTACCAGTTTTCATATGGTTAAGAACATTCTGAACCTCCATCTTTAAAATTGATAGTCTTTCATTATTATTTCGAATATCATACTTTATTCTCTGTTATCATAATAAAGGTTTTTCACATAATCTGACCGTACATGTAATATCTGATCTTTTTCTATTATAATTTTTCAATCTTTTGTTTTTAGGCAGCCTGCTGATGTACGTGTTCTTTTATTAGTAAGCTCCTGAATTCTTTTGTGCATTAATTTGATACTTTTATTGTGTGGTTTTTCAATTTTTATACAATTTTTCTCAAGCCATACTTCTTTAGGCTTCGTAAATAATGTTCTGACTTTTCTGTGAATCTTGCGACCCACTTTCTTTAATTTTGGAATAGTTTTTTTCTGCAGCCAAACTGATTGAATTCTTCAATATTTCCCATTTATCATCCACATCTTGAAATAGGAGCTCTATATGAGATATCATATCAGATATATTCTTTAATTCTACGTTAAAATTGTCTTGTATTCCCTTGTCATTTTTCAATGTGCACAGATCAGATTTTGTGTTTCCTGTTGCATACCTGACTTTCTTTAACTTTACCCTCAATGTTCCTGTAATTAATCTGTGATCACTGTAACAATCAGCTTTTGGAACTGTTTTTTGTGATTGTTAAGGAATTTCGAAACCTTCTGTTAATCAGGATATAATCAGTCTGGTTTCTAATCTTGTTATCAGGACTCCTACATATTCATAATCTTCTAGGAGGTTGTTTAAAACAGGCGTTTCCTACAATCATTTCTTGCTCTTTTTACCCATTCTACAAGTTTGTATCCTCTTTCGTTTCACTCTCCCATGCCGTGGTTGCCTAATGTGCATCCATCACCTTAATTTCTTACCTTTGCATTGAAGTCACCCATTAACATCATCATTGCCGTGAGTGAATGGTGTAGTAAGGTGTGGCCAGAGGACCTAGCCGACACTCAGTTCTCCGGGAAGTGTCAGATGGACACATAAGACTGCAGCTTGTACTATAAATATTCTGACTCGTTGCTGGTTGCTGAAAATGTGGACGAAGCGCGGTTATGAATATCCCAAGTGCTGTGATTTTGGTTCTTGACGCAACTCAGCTCACCTCAACTCTCAAAACATATCCGCTCGGGAGAGATTACGAGATGGCAAACATTGACAAACAACGAAGGTTTTTCTTTTGCTATGAACTCTAGCGTAGTCTATACACTATTTCTAGTAGCTCTGGACTGAATTTTGCGTTAATTAGCTTTCCTTATTACCAGTGTCCCTCTCATTCATGCGAACCCACTCCGACTTTGAGGTACTTGTAATTTATGTCCCTAAGTCAAGGACGAGAAGTCAACATTTTCTTTAACTAGCCGGTGTAGGGGTTGACCTCTTACCTCAGCATCAGCACACCGGATGTCTAAGAAAAAGCACTCTTACCTATTCGGCCATGCCGACCTCCAACTAAGGGATGAACAGGCTGGCTTCCGACCAAATAGACCCTGCACTGATCAGATAGATGCAATGCACACAATAATAGAACAAAGGATAGAAACTTTAAAAAAATCTAAACATACAAACTGTACACATCACTTTATATTGGATTTGTGGAATATGAAAAGGTTTTTGATAGCATTGATAGGGAATTTCTTTCAAAATAATGAGGCATTATTGTATACTGCCGGTCTCTCTGGCCGCGCGGTTACACGACTTTCTCCGTAATCCCGTTTATCCACGCAGGGTCTCGCAGCGCGCGAGAATTGAAAGCGGTTCTACCCGCGTTGGTGACTTGCGGGATAAATGAGCCGGCCGCTCAGAAAGCAATGGCAAACTACTGAGCGTAATCTTGCCAATAAATCATCAATCAGCTGAAATATGCTGATGTTGACAGCGATGTCCTGTAAAGGATACGCAAACCATTTTTATTGTATACTAAAGAAAAGCATTAACTTTGTGAAGGCAACATATAGTGATATAAAGGACAGGGTCCTCCACGAGGGGCAGCTAAAGGAGGCATTCGACATAAAACAGGAGTGTTGCTGGGATGTCACTTGTCACCTAAACTATTCTCACAGTTTATAGACTAGGTTATGAAGACAGCAACAATCACTGCTTTAAATGGAATTCTGTGGATTCAACAGCTCGATGATCTGGACGTTACTGATGCTGCTTGCTTGCTTGTGTTCGTTAGCTTGAGCTCCAACGCGAAGTCCTGTATGTCGGATGAAGGCATCCTGTTGTCCAACATCAGTGTGATGTCATACAGGACCTGAGGTTTGCGTGAGTATCCGTTGTCCCATGTCTGGCTTATTGGTGTGCAGACTGGTGGTTCCTCGCCATACAGGCAGACACTCTCCGACTTTGGAGGAATCGGCGATCCTACTGACTTTAGCCAGGACCCCGAAGGGACCTGTTGCCCAGGACGCTCGACGAGGACGCGTCAATAGGTCTTGGCCAGTATATAACCCGGCCCTGGTGCCTTGGAAACACCTCTGCGTCCCGACGTTACTGATGACATTGGCCTCCTGTCTCACACACGAAATCAGATGCAGGATAAAATAACAACACTAGATGGGGGTTCACAATAACTAGGTCTAAAAGTTCACAGACAAAAGACACGGATAATTAGAACAAATGGCGCTGATGATAATCTAATAATGAAAAGCTAATGTTAACTATCTTCTGCGAAACTTGCCATGAAACCCTAACAACTGTGAAGAATGGTGGCTACTTAAGACGATAAAACTTGAAATATTTTGGTCACTTAAAACGTTATGAAAGTTTGAAGAGAACAATTATGGGGGGGGGGGGGGGGGCTGGGTATATGTCCGGGAAGAGAAGAAGAGGAAGGAAAAGAGAAGATGGGTGCAGGATGTGGCAGATGATCTCCAGATGGGTGTATCGGATGCGGGACATCTTGTTTATGACCGAGGATTTTCCGTAATGTTGTTATGGGAGCGAGGGCAAAGGACATGCTACTGGATGAATGAATGAATGAATGAATGAATGAATGATGAATGAATAAATGAATGAATGAATGATAACTTGATACCCCCTGGGGAAACATATCCTCAAGATATCGTACATTTACTTAAGTAGCAATGAAGACAAATTGGGTGGAACAGATAAAGATATCAGAATAATAATACAGATTGTAAACGCCTAATTTCTCGAACTTATGTATGTTTCGTCTTCATTTGTTATCTATATTTGTGTTCTGTCCTTCCATGATGTTCTTTGTATTTTCCTCATAGTTTTAATTTCTACAAGGTACCTCCCATAAGACGTTATGTCTGTTCCAAGATAGATGAACCAATTCACTTGTTTAAGAATTTTCCCATTAATTTGGATGTTTTTGGTTATTTTAATACAATTTATTTCTAACTATATGTTCATTGTGTACAATAACTGCATCTATTAAAGGCTGCAGATCTTATTCTTTGTCTGCAATCAATTGCAATCAATACTGTATCAGCTACATATCTTATATCATTTATATTATGTTCTCCGACAGAGATTTCTTTCAAATCCTCTATTTTTTTCATAATATTTTCACTATATAGTTTCACAATAAATAATTCTTTATCGGTTTCTATTTTGAATGTCTTGGGAACGAACGAACGAACTTTATTTTCCCTCTTTTGTTTTTGAGAAACAATAATGTGGTAGCTTCTAGATGTTTTCCACCAGCACATGACTGCGAACAACGTCCACAGCATTTAGCAACCTTTTAAGTTGCCAGTGTTAACGAGTACCCTGGTCTGTGGTACTTCGCTAACAGCAAAGAGCTCCCCAGAAGTGTCTCACTTATACCACAAGAAACACAAGAAAAGAGTAGATTGATTTGAGCACTAGATGCAGACATTCTATATTTTCTGGGACACGCTATGAGATGAAAACAACTAGAAAAACTTAGTAACAACTAGCAAACTTTGATGGAGAAAAGAGCAACTGGAAAGCAGAGAGATAAATACTTGATGGCGTAGACGCATGGACATAATCGAGAAAAGAACACATACATGAACCGAACTCTGGTGATCGTGTGTGTAGGGCAAATTGGTCAGCCACTTTTACCTGCAATTAAACATGATTTATTTTGTTTAGCCCCCGTGGATCCTAGAGTAGTGACTTTATAGTTATCACCCGTGGACACTGGGACAAATGCCCAAGTGAATCTCCGAGACCATCGACTAGAATATTCTCAGCTGTGTTGGGTTTTTTTCCTGGCCAGTGATTTTGTTACGACGTAAATACGCCACGCTGACGGCCGCAGCTGAGAATCATCCGGTACCAGCTATTATGTGGTATAGGTCAGTCTCCGGGCGGGCGAGCGGGCGACCATCCCGAAACGCGCGTCCAAAACGTTTTCTTTCACATTATCGTTCTTTTCTTTTTCTCCTATTCCTCAAAGGTCTTTCCCACTAATCCTCTTATACCCCTCCTCTTTATCATCCTTCTTCTTCTCCTCCCCCCTCCTTCTCCTCCTACTACTCTCCTTCTCCTCCTCCTCCCTCTCCTCCTCCTTCTCCCTCTCCCTCTTCTCTTCTTCTCCTCTCCTCCCTCTCCTCCTCCTTCTCCTCTTCCTTCTTCTTCCTTCTTTCTTCTTCTTCTTCTTCTTTCTTCTTCTTCTTTCTTCTTCTTCTTCTTCTTCTTCTTTCCTTCTTCTTCTTCTTCTTCTTCTTCTTCTTTCTTCTTCTTATTCTTCTTCTTCTTCTTCTCCTTCATGCTCACTTTTATTCAACTCCTCCACTCCTTCCCCTCCTTCGCCCTTCCTCCTTCTAATTCTTCATCTTCTTACTGACTACTACTACTTCTACTACTACTACTACTACTACTACTACTACTACTACTACTACTACTACTACTACTACTACTACTACTACTACTACTACTACTAATACTACTACTACTACTACTACTACTACTACTACTACTACTACTACTACTACTACTACTACTACTACTACTACTAATACTACTACTACTAATACTACTACTACTACTACTACTACTACTACTACTTCTACTACTTCTACTACTACTACTACTACTACTACTACTACTACTACTACTACTACTACTACTACTACTACTACTAATACTACTACTACTACTACTACTACTACTACTACTACTACTACTACTACTACTCTATTGCTGCTGCTGCTGCTGATGCTACTACTACTACTGAGCGACTGAACAGTCCTCTATAGGAAAGCACTGCTCACCTCCATAGCGTGAGGAAGGGGCTAGAAAACATGCCCTAAAAATTGTCTGCTCGATCATTACCTAACCAGCTAGCCGCGGTTGGTGGGTACCCTATACTGCGGTCGACATACAAACAAAGTAAAAACAGATGAAGCTGAAAAAGCAAACCATATTCCGTTGACCAGTGGTTCTCAACCGGTGGGGAATTCCCCCCTAGGGGGGGAATTTCAGGGTTTCCAGGGGGGGGGGGGGAAATGAAGACCATTTCAAGATCGTGTTAAAACAAGAACCGATTACTTGACATAGTTTTTCCCTTCATACTTTACAGTTACGTATGTCTCGTCCTTCTAAAATTCATTTTATAAAGTAAGTAGACCCACAAATCATGTTTTATGTGGATGTCTAGACTTGTTTTAGTATATGCTATTACATTTGCCTTCCACTTTTACGTATACTGTGTAGGGGTGAGGGAATTTTTAGATAGGAAATATGAAAGGGGGGGATGACGTTATGAAAATACGGTGAAGGGGGGAACGGGCCACATTTTTGATAGGAAGGGGGGGGGGGGGAATGGCGTTCTGAAAATATGGTGAAGGGGGGAATGGGCCAAAAAAGGTTGAGAACCACTGCCGTAGACTATCGGATCTTGGAATGTACGCACCCTACTTGACAGAGACGGCTCGTCGGGCCCAGAGAGACGAACAGCACTGATTGGGAGAGAGCTGGGCAGGTACAACATCGACATTGCAGCAGCAGTAGTAATGGTGGTAATTGTGGGGATGGCGGCGATGAGGACGATGACTACAACAGTAGTAGTAGTAGTAGTAGTAGTAGTAGTAGTAGTAGTAGTAGTAGTAGTAGTAGTAGTAGTTAGTAGTAGTAGTAGTAGTAGTAGTAGTAGTAGTAGTAGTAGTAGTAGTAGTAGTAGTAGTAGTAGTAGTAGTAGTAGTAGTAGTAGTAGTAGTAGTAGTAGTTGCAGCATGTTTAGCAGCATTCGTAGCAACATTAGTAACAGCAGAGCAACAACAGCAGTATTACTTGTAGTAGTTCTGTCCCACTTGCCTCATACGAGACCTAATTACTTCTCTTCTTCTTTCACCTTCAGACGTTAACGTGGATATATCCAAAGAAATCAGCAGTCAATTTGAGCTTGTTGACATCTCCATAGGGTGAATCGTCAATTGAGCGAATGTGGGCCAAACTAGTTCATAATCACTGAATGAATCAACCGGTTTATTATCTTGTTCACAAATGTGAATAGGTAAGGAACCTATTACAGGTATATCACCGGGCAGGGAGTTTACTTGATTCCATAAAAAATTATACTGATGAATCGTTGAGGAAAGGTGATAGTCAAAGACGCTGGAATTGCAATAATCCTTCCCTGCGACGCTTAATAGCTTAATTGGAAGACAGCAACAACTACAACAGATGTGAAGAGGGATCTTCCAGATGCCATGCAAGATTTCTGATTTGCACCAGGTATTTAGGCCAGCAGATGTCACTTGTTCATGAATAATCTGTAGTTCTACAACTCGATAAAAGAAATACCTTGACCTTGTGTTGTAAATGGATCTTCTTGATGGGAGATAAATAACCATTCCTGGTTTAAATCAGGGATTCTCAAGCTAAACTTTTCTTCAGGGGTTACACTTTGCGAAAGAAATATTGCTTGAGTCAGACACCAAGTAATTTCTTCTTCTTGTTCTTCTTCTGCCGGTCTCCCTGGTCGAGGGGTTAGCAGCTTTCTCCGTAACCCCGAATACACTCGTGGTTGACGTGAGCGCACGGGAATTGGAAGCGGTTCGCGTCGCGCCAGTGACTTATAAGAGTATGGAGCCGGTCGCTCAGAAAGCAATGGCAAACTACTGAGCGTAATCTTGCCAAGAAGTCAACAATCAGCTGAAAGATGCTTCTTCTTCTTTTTGTTCTTCTTTTGTTCTTCTTCTTCTTCTTCTTCTTCTTCTTCTTCTTCTTCTTCTTCTTCTTCTTCTTCTTCTTCTTCTTCTTCTTCTTCCTCTTCTTCTTCTCCATTTTCTGCCTTCAACCGTCATGTTTTTGTTAACTCGCTTTGAACTCAAGCGTAGTCCATACATGCCCTACCTCTTCTAGTACACTGGAATGATTTTTGCGTGTGGATTAGCTTTTCCTTTCACCAATGCCCAGCGCCATCAAGCGAACCCACTCCGACTTCTGAGGTAGTTGTATTTAACGTTCCGAAATCACGAACGAGAAGTCATTTTAGTCCAGCTGACCGATGTAGGGGTTGAACCCGCTAATTCGGAATCAGCTCACCTACACTATTATCCATTCGGCCATGCTGTTCCCCCGCAGTTAATCGTCTCAATTAAGCCGTCCCACCTGTTATTATCTCGTAGATCTCAGGTCATGTCCTCATCATATTATTCATCTGTCTCTATTCTCTTATTCTAATTTGCTTGCTCTGCAGGTTTCATACAATAGACTTTTTAGTTACATAATTCTCGGGTTTATGCAATGCATCCTTTCCAGCACCAGCGTCTTGTCCTATCTCTTGATTCACGGTTATTTGTTTAGTTTCTCCATGAGCTCCACTTTGGTGATTCTGTCTTACTATTGGATGTATTTTTAATGACCGTGCAGTGTTTGAAAATATTGCCTGTCCAAGTTTTGTATTCACCCTCGATAAAGTTCATGCAACATAATAAATACATACAAAACTTGGACCGGCAATATTTTCAAACACTGAACAGTCATTAAAAATACGCACTTTATTTTATTCTTAATCTGCGTTGACTCCAAAACGGACATCATCGCATACTAAAGTGAATCTGTCTGTGTGTACTACTGTGCGCCACACTTACAAAGTTGGTGTATGTCATTTACAGGACGTTGCAGAAACCCCCGCATTTATGATTAGCCCAGAGGAAAAGCTGGAAACTCTGGGTGCATGCAGGATCGCGTATTCTTCAGGAGTACAATTGGGGTGTATGGTACTGCTGGTTTGGAGGTGATGAAAGAGACACTGTGGCTAAGAGGTTACGAACGCAATTCGTTATCCGATTTGGAAGCAGACCGTCTTGCGCTGGTTGTCATACAATAGTATGAGTGATGGTTGTTCGGTAAGCAATGCCTGACTACTGAATGTAAATTTGACAAGAAATCACAAACAGCCAAAAATTGCAGAGGTTGACTGCGACGTCATGTAAAGGATATGCAATAGCTAACAACACTTATATTCATAAGTAGCTAGTTAGTTTATTAAATAGTGCGGTATTTCAGCATGTTTTGGTTTGTGCGAATAAAACAAAAAGAAGAAAACCTTATTATCTTAACATATAGTGTTATCTAAATACATCTATATACTGTACATCTAAAATCAGCTGTAAATTTAGACTAGAGAAAGTTGTCTAACGAATACTGTCAACTTCCGCACGCAGCCAGTATTAAGAATCTTTATACCGAAGTATTTTTAAATCTCCGAACACTTTTATCCGTTCGTTCGCTTTGAATCCAAGCATAATCCGCACAAGTAATACTACTGCTACTGTATTGGACTGAATTTTGCGTGTGGATTGGCTTTACCATATTACCAGTGTCCCCACTCCGACTTCAGAGGTACAAGTAATTTTCGTTCCTAAATCATGGACGAGAAATCAATAGTTTAGTCCAACTAACCGGTTTAGGGGTTACACCCGCTACCTCGGCATAAAAAAACTGGATGTTCTAGAACGAACGCTGCTATCCATTCGGCCATGCTGACCCTCGAACACTTAATCTGGATCTATAATGATAGCATGTGCAGACAATTAACACTATTATATCAGCCCAGTGGTTATAACACAATAGTTCGCTATAACAGTATGAAGCAGCGTAATACAGTGAAAAAGCATTGATGTTATTGTTATCTTATAGCTTCTGCGCATGTCCAAACAGCTGTGTGATAGCGACCCAGGCGCAAATTGCAAGTGGGATCAAGGTACGTTGCCTAACAACGGCAGCGTTTGTGAGATAAAAGTACACGCAATCAACCGAAAAGTGTATCTCTCAAATTGCGCTGTTAATTGTAAATTACAAGTGTTACCACAGCGGAAGAATATAGCGATTTCAGAATATATTGCAAAGGCTGCTTTTATAAACCAACTTTCAGAAGAAATCAGTTGGAAATTAACTTTTATTATTAAGTGAAGATTGTCGGAGTATTCATTTATTATTAAAAGAAAATAGTAGCGTTTTATAAATTTATTGACCGTAAGTATTTACTTCTTGTGATTTCTAGTATAGTTTCTTGATTTTGTTTTAGAAACAAGTAGAATCCAATGTAGAATAACCAGTTTTATTTTCTAGGGAAGCTAGAAATAAATCTATAAAGTTAGCGAATATTAGTCCTTTGTCCCAAGAAGATTCCACAATTTCTTTTTTATTTAGTGTCGGCTTTAATGTTAAACTCAAAAGGAAAGCTAATCCACACGCAATCATCGGCCTAGTGCACTCGCGTGTAGTAGTAACTACTGGTAGTAGTGTGTGGACTAGGCTTGAGTTCAAGCGAGTGAACCACAAATACAAGTTTTCTTTGCATTCATCTGTATGTTACAGTGTAGACATTAGCTTCCTTTTTGTTTGGGAGAGAATAGACGTGTTATTGGATATAATATACGTGTTTCTGGATAGAATATACGTGTCTTTAGTGAGACTATTCATGTTTTTGGAGAGTATATACGTGTTATTGAATCTGACATACGTGTGTTTGGATAGAATATATACTTGTTCTTAGTGAGAATATTCGTGTATTTTTGGAGAGCATATACGTGTTTTGCCTATTTGTAAATGCCCATTGCCTCCAGAAGGTTCCAGTTTTTGTTTTGTAAACAATCTTGTAAAGTAAGATGGATGTAGTAACCGCTTTGAACGCAAGCTTAGTCCATATAAGCGTTTCTACTTTTAGTGCACTCGACTGGTTTTTGTTTGTGGGTTAGTTTTTCCTATTACAGCTTCAGTAATTTGGCAGTGCTTTCTGAACGAGTGGTCACAGTTCAAGTCAAAGTTCACGTCCAACTGATCGATGTGTAGAATACACCTACTATCTCGGCCGTCATCGCATAGGATGTGTAAGTTGTGTTAGACCTCTTGGCCACGTCAATTACTAAAGTTAACACTTAACGCGTCTGTTACAAGATGTTATCCACCCATGTGATCTGCATATCATTTATATAAAGATGTTTCGTGCGGGACAATGTAAGTAGTGTAGAATTTCACCTCTTCCAGATTGATGATCTAAGGGTCCCAACCAATCATGGGATCTTTCTGGGGTCACGTGGACGAAGGACTTTTCTTTATTCTACTTGCTGTTTGGTGGATGCTGAATGCTTTCCGAGATTATATTCTGGTATGTTTTCTGTCTGTTAATCCTTCTATATGTATATCTGTCCGTCCGTTCGTCAGTCAGTCCGTCCGTCCGTCCGTCCATCCATCCATCTGTCTGTCTGTCCGTCTGTCCGTCTGTCCGTCTGTCTGTCTGTCTGTCTGTCCGTCCGTCCGTCCGTCCGTCCGTCCGTCTGCCTGCCTGCCTGCCTGCCTGCCTGCCTGTCTGTCTGTCTGTCTGTCTGTCTCTGTCTGTCTGTTTGTCTGTCTGTTTGGGCCTGTGTGCCCAATTCTTAACCCTTTGAAAATGAAATCATTCGAGCGTTCTGTCTGTCTATCAAATGCACACATGGACATGCTAATTATAGTGCAAGCTGATTAGGATCTGAGCCTAGGGATTTCAGTCGGTAATTGGTCTAGGATGGATGCTCCAACAAGCGGACAATTAGAGAATTGCTTTGCTGATCCGGCAGCTTCTGCAGC
>OY992890.1:37916187-37936187 GCA_963921405.1 Cepaea hortensis
CTATAATTTCGGCAACAACCATGCCTAATATATTACAATTGCCAAGTAAAAAATGTAAAATTCTTGTTAACACTTTCTAGGGCACATTGTGTAAATGTTAGCCCTAAATATTAATAGACCAATCGGCACTCTAGACGTGATGTGGTCAATAGCAGATCCATCGCCTTTATTTCCCAAGCCATTTCCTGGTACCCATTATAGACTGGGCCTATGTGGAAGCCCAAGGACGACGGTGAGTCAATAAGTAAGTCACACAATTCTGTGGGATGGCTAGTAAATGTAGGTGGTGTTTTCTACAGGTGTCATTAGGTGACAGCAACATCGAACTTTATATTCCCGTTCGTCAGGCGACGGTAGGTGTCTCATGAGCATGCGCAGCGCATAAACAAAATGGCGACCGTATTTACGGAGTAGGGTACAATAAAGAGCAACGTGCTGTTGTGCGTTTTTTTTTTTTTGGGGGGGGGGGGGGGGAAGGACTGCCTGCAACGGACATTCATAAAGAAATGCTTCATGTTTATGTTGACAAATGTTTGTCCCGTAAATATGTGCACAGCTGGGTAGAAACTTTTCTCAAGGGCGCTCTAAAATTGTTGATGAAATCCAATCTGGTCGTCCTGTTGAGATTGCAACAGAAGCATCCGTGCAGCGGGTGGAGGAGACGATACGAGGTGACAGGCGAGTAACCATAGACTCTGTAGCATCTGAATTAGGGTGCTCACTTGGTTCAGCATACAGCGTAATGCATGATCGATTGAAATTTAAGAAAGTGTGCTCAAGGTGGGTACCCAGACAATTGAAGGAGGAACACAAAATGACCAATTAGGCTTGACCTTGCATCATTTCTGTCGATACGAAGATGCTGAAGAGGATTGTTACTGGAGACGAATCATGGGTGCATCACTACCAGCCCGAATCAAAGCGTGCTTCAATGCTATGGAAATATCCTTCTTCGCCCTGTGTCCAAAACTTCAAGCTTACGCCATCAGCAGGGAAGGTTATGTTTACAGTGTTCTGGTATTATCAAGGAGTGTTTTTAACCAATTTCAAGAAGAAAGGTGACAATGTGAATTCTGAATCGTAATGTGAAGTTATATCCAAGCTTCATGATGTAATTCGAAGAAAACGTCCAGGACTGCTGACTAGAGGAGTGTTTATTCTTCATAACAATGCCAGACCACATACGGCTCGATTAACTCAGGAGAAAATTAACCAACTAAGGTGGCAAGTTCTGGAACATCCATCTCACAGCCCCGACTTAGCCCCTAGCTATTTCCACCTTTTTAGTCCACTAAAAACCCACCTTTGCGGGAGACATTTCGCGAATGACGCAGAAGTTGAATGTGAAGTGAAAACGTGGTTTAGAAAACAAAGCACGCAGTTCTATGCAGCCGGTCTGGGAGGACTGATAAAACGATGGGATAAGTGAATCAATGTTGGTGGAAATTATGTTTAGAAATAAAGGGGCAATGTATGTATAAAAATAAACTGGTTTCAAGTTGCTATCATATTTAGTTATTTTTTTTTCTACAGTCATTTGTGACTTACTTATTGCCTTCCCCTCGTACATGTTAACAATCCACCTCTATGCTGATTCGAACCTATTACCACCAGACCAACAGAAGAGCATGCTGGCTTTTGCTCTACCCAAACAGTCTATTACCAATCATGACCGGAAATGTGATCCCCAAAATGAGTTTGTAAAATGGCGGTCATTGAGGAGGTACTTACAGTTTATTTACAGTTCCTAGTTAACTTAAAGTTATTTGCATATTCTTTATAGGACGTCACAGTCAACCCCAGCATTTTAGCTGTTTGTGATTTCTTTTCGTTTACGTTCAGTAGTTTGCCATCAGTTCCTAGTGGCACAAGTAATAAGCATAGTGCAGAATGCGGCTGAGATATTAATATAACAACACACACACACACACACTTAAACACACACACACACATACACACACACACATACACACACTAAAACTATGAAAATTAGCAGTGGAAAATTATATACAAAACAAGTAACAAGTTTCATATATCTTAGTCATGCAATAACAGATGATGGCAGAAGTCAAACAGAAATCTAAAAGAGAATAAAAATGGCCAAAATTGTTTTCAACAATAGTATTAACATCTAGAGAGATTAACAATGCATTCAAAGTGAAAATTGTCAAATGTTATATATATTCAACTGTAATATATGGCCCTGAAGCCTGAACAAGCAATTAGAAAGTTGAATAGAGGCCATGGAGATGTGGGAAAACAGAAGAAGGTGTCGTAATTCATAGGGGGGGGGGGGGGGGGAGGAGGAGAAACAATAAAATACAGAGGTTCTAGAAAAACTGGGAATGAAAAGTGAGTTAATTAAAGAAATAAAAGAAAGAGGCAAAATAAATATTTCGGCTCCATTAAAGGACATAGAACTCTTATAAAAACCATACTGGAGGGTAAGGTCGAAGGCAAGCGAGCAAAAGGTAGATAAAATACAATAGGGAAGATAACATCAAAAGATGGACGAAAAGCAGTCTGACAGAATGTACAATTAGTCTGCGAAGCCCATCAACTTAAATTCAAAGTACTGAAACTATAGTAAAATATGAATAAAATTAGCGGAACTGCGGTAAAGCTGTGGAAATGTAAACAATATAAAATAACACAAAGTAATGCATCTTTACGTTTTACAATTACGGAAAACACAAGACGTTGCGGCGACAAGCCTTTATCAGCCTGGGTATCTGAGTTAAGTAGCACATTTTTAAATATTTTTTGTTCATTTTCTCATTTTCTCATCTTTTTAGTCTTCTTATCCTGTCCTTGTGCCTTAATGTAGTCACTGGTGGGTGTTCTCTGTGATTATATGTAGTGTTTTGTGTATGTACTTGTTTGCTGATGAAGGTTAGTCGCCGCAAGTAAAGACAGCAGGCTTAATAGTGACCATTTGACCCATCAAGTGTCAATTAGCCTATAACTTGCTATATTCACAGCAGTCGACGTAGTCGAACGGAGAAGAGCTGTCTTGCTCTTAAACTTCCAGTGCGCTGACGGCTGCGAGGCGGGGTCGTTTCCTACACCGGTCATTTGGAACTCAACATTGGTTTCTCGTTCAGAAAGTAATGATTGATTGATTGATTGATTGATTGATTGATTGATTTAGGAACCGACATCACAGCATTCGGGACATTCCCATAATGTTAAGTAATGTTAAACTACTAACGTAAAGTTCCCTAGTAAATCAACCTGGATTTGGGGTTGATCGCTACGTTTTGTAAAGGACGTGTAAACTTTATTTGTTTAAAATATAATAATAATTCTTACCGTATTATATAGAAAGTAGTGAAGGGGTTACAAAAGTAATTCGCAATCCTGCACACTACTTTCGAAACACAGTTGCGGGTGATTTGGAAGCAGACCGCCTTACGTCGGTATTCATACAATGGTATGAGTGCCTGTCACTCAGAAAGCGCAGGCAAACTACTGAACTTGCCATGAAATCACAAACAGCCAAGAAATGCAAGGGTTGAGTGCAACGTCCTAGAAATGATATGCAACTAACTGTACATTATCCTTTCGTCATAGGTTTCAATTATATGACAGGCTTCTTGGCCTTCCTGTGGTACGGAACCATCTTCTACTACCACGCGAGCATGCATGGCAAGGAACCGGTGGAGACGCTTGTCCACATACTCCCCATCTATATACTTGTAATGATAGCAACAGCCTGTAAGTTCTCTTTAATCATCTTCTTATAATCCATGTGGTATTGTGTTCGTGATCACGTCTCTCCTCAGCCTTGGTGCTTGTGCTGCCAATCAATTGTGATACCGACGTTTATCCATGCCATGAATTAAAACTGTCCAGCATACTCTCTCGTGGTCTCTATCTGCCTCTTTTCTCCTAGATCTTTTATCAGAGCCATCGCTGTAGTCTAGGGGCTGCGAGCACGTTTCACAATTCCCCGAAACATGACACACCGAGCTGAGCGTTCGAAATCATCTGCAGACTATTTGGAAGCAAGCCGGCTTTGTTGATCGCTATGTGTGCAGGAAGCCAAAGAAGATTGATAAATCAACACAGAACTGGTGTCGTTAGCCGCTACACACTGCGGGATTTGCTGAGGACGGGATCCGAGCACTTATGGACTGAATGGTTCGATGTGCAATGAGGATCTGTCTACTAACTAACTAACTATGTGTGCAGGGAGAAAAGAGATATAAGTAACATAGTGGATAGAGAGAAATAGATATCTGATACAGATGTGTAGAAAGATATGAAATAGAGATAAAGGTCGTGGTATGAGAGAGAGAGAGAGAGAGAGAGAGAGAGAGAGAGAGAGAGAGAGAGAGAGAGAGAGAGAGAGAGAGAGAGAGAGAAGGATAGAGGTCATGAATGAAGAAGAAAGGCCGTGATGCAATGGTCAAGCCATTTCCCCTGACCAGAAACATAGATAATAAGATGAGAAAAGAAAGACAGCCTATTTGTTCTTCATTTCCCTCACTAAACCATATAGTATTACTGCCGTCTCTATTAAAACACTGTCTATCTTACGCTACACTGTCTTTTTCCACTCAATGAAACTCCGCCCCCACAACCGCTCAAAATATTCTGCTATCAAACTTGTGAACATCGCACAACTAATGTATTAGTTAGTTAGTTGGCTGTATGTCCTTTACATGACGTCGCAGATAACACCAGCATTTATTTATGTTTATTTTTTGCTGTTTCGATCTCTTGGCAAATTGACGTTCAGTAGTTTACAACTTATGTACAGCAAACAGAAAATTCCACATTGTGTGTTGCGCTGGTCAGCTTGCCCGCTGAATGTAAGTAACTTTCTACCTGTCTGATTGGTAACCCTTGGTTGTGCTGATATTACACTCCCCATGTGGTAGTTATGTTTACTGGACGATCAAAGCTAACAGTCGACTGCTTCCTCTACTTTACTGTCTGTTAATCTATGTGTTCAGTTAAATGATAGTGACAAATATCAATACACTTCTAATTTGGGACGCAGAGGTGTTTCCAAGGCACCAGGGCCGGGTTATATACTGGTCAAGACCTATTGACGCGTCCTCGTCAAGCGTCCTGGGCAACAGGTCCCTTCGGGGTCCTGGCTAAAGTCAGTAGGATCGCCGATTCCTCCGAAGTCGGAGAGTGTCTGCCTGTACGGCGAGGAACCACCAGTCTGCACACCAATAAGCCAGACATGGGACAACGGATACTCACGCAAAACTCAGGTCCTGTATGACATCACACTGATGTTGGACAACAGGATGCCTTCATCCGACATACAGGACTTCGCGTTGGAGCTCAAGCCAACGAACACAAGCAAGCAAGCAAGCAACTTCTAATTTCTAATAGTCTAAAAGCTTTTTACCCAATCTGCACATTCTTTACTATTTATCTAACACGATAACCCTTGAATGACGGTATATAGTCCTTCTGTCGAAATGAGAGGTCACATTTGACGACATATTTATCCTTTGGCTCTGAATCATTTGCCGTCTCCGTGGCAAAGTGGTTACGGACGCGGTTCGTGATCCCGCATGCCTGCGTTCGAAGCACAGCTGCGCGCGATTTGGCAGTAGACCGAGTTGCGCTGTTTTTTTAACGAAATGGTATGTCTGCCGTTCGTTCAGAAAGCAGTGTAATTCAATTGGGGAACCCCTTGAGGCTACTAAGACAAACCATAAATAAACACACATAGTATTGTGTGGCGCTCATAGAAGGAGAAGTAGGAAGTAGAGATTATAGGACGCACTAGACTACATAAAATTGTAAGATTTGAAAATTTTTCAAATGTTATGTTGTCTAGTGCGTCCTCTAACCTCTACTTCCTTCTTCTAATTCTATAAGCGTTAAACAATACTATGTGTGTTTATTTACAGAAAGCAATGGCAAACTGCTGAACGTAAACGTGCCAAGACATCAACAACAGCAAAACATGTTTGTGTTGACTACAAGCATCCTGTTAAGGGTATGCAAGTAACTGTAACTGAATCATTTACAAACATATATTGGAAACAACAAGCTGCCATAAGGATTGATAATGAAGTGGGGCGGTATCAGCATATTAAGAAAGGTGTTAGGCAGGGATGTGTAATGTCTCCAGAACTTTTTTCCCTATACAGTGAACCTATTTTCAGAAATGTAGAAGATATAAATGGAATCAGCATTGGAGGACGAAACATCAATAACATTTGATAGGCAGATGACACAGTATTGATTGCAGACAATGAGCAGGATCTGCAAGAATTAGTAGATGTGGTTGTTGTACACAGTGAGCGGCTGAGGTTAGAATTAAATTGTAAAATGACACAGGTTATGGTCGTCACTAGGAAGAACGAAATATCACAATGTAATAATATACAGGTAAATGGGAATATTCTTCAACAAGTGAATCGATACAATTATCTCGGAACACCCATAACATCTGATGGAAGATGACTTGAAGAGATTAGAACAAGAATCGCCATGGCGAAATTAGCCTTTAGCAAGATGAAAAATATTCTGACCAATAAAACGATGTCAATTGAAACGAGAAAACGAGTGTTGAGGAAATACATAGAGCCTGTTCTTTTGTATGGATGTGAAACTTCGACAATGAGCAGTCAAGCTGAAAAACATCTGATGGCTGCAGAAATGTGGTTTGTGAGGAAAATGCAAAGAATACCATGGACAGACAGAAAAACCAATGACCAATTACTACAGGAGACAAATAAAATCGTAAATTGATTAGAGAAATTAGACGTAGACAGTCAACATTTGTTGGACATGTTATGAGAAGAAATGGATTGGAGAACTTAGTGACAACTAGCAAGATCGAATGGAACAGACCAAGGGGAAAACCGTGAAGTAAATACCTGGATGGCTTGGCCACATAGCATGGACGAGACAGAAACACTGAGCTGATCCACGACTCTGGTGATCGATTGAAATGGCGAGTCATGACCGCCCACGCTTTCCGGCATGGCGCATGATTGATTGATTGATTTATATTCCATAAAATGTTACGTTCAGTGGATAAGGATGGCGAAACAGGGCCGCCCAAGCTTATTGGATTCCCGATTCCGATTCCATTTCAAAAACAAAAATTCCCAATTCGACCTCGTCTAACCTGCTTCATCAGCTGTGGTTATTGTTGAGGCACGTGGTTGTTGTGGGTTTATTAGCCCTAATTCTTGTCTTGTGAGTCCTATCTCGGACTGGTGATGTAGCGTTTGTGTCTGTGACGTCAGCAGTGGTCGGCGGCTATCCTTTGTGCTCTTCTGTTGTTGTTGTTTTCTTTGTTGGTGTAGGCTCCTGGCTCGTCTGGCTGCAGTCCTTATAAGGACTTTTCGTTATCCCACTCCAGCTGTGGGATCGGTAGGCGGCTGTCCTTTATGCATGTTTCCACTTGTTTTCTTTGTTGGTGCAGGCTCCTGGCTTGATTGGTTGCAGTCCTTAAAAGGACTCTTTATTTGGTCTTTTTGTCTCCTTTCTTGTGTAGTTTCTGTAGGACCTTTTCGACGTTTTCATTTTCCTCCTAACGCCTGTTTTCACTGTTGCGTTTGCGTATCTGCTGCCTAGCGATTTCTTCCTCCGTGGTCAGCCATGGGACGATTTCACCGTCCTCGATATAGTACTCGAAGTCGGCCTCACAGTTGTAGTGTACTACTGGGTATACCATCGGTTTCCCCTGGAGTTTTTTAGGCTTCTTCTTTTCTTTTTCTTCCCAGCGCCTTCTGAATTCCTCGCGTTTGGGTTCCTCCTTGTCGACTGGGTATTCTGTGCCTCCTTCAGAGATCCGACGGTATAGTAGTTCCCTTTTAGGCGTTGTCGTTGGGCTGCTGGCTTTAGCTTGCTGTTCAGACTCGGTCTCTTGGGTTTCTTCTTGCGGTTTTTCTGTGAGTTCTTGTGTGGCTTCTGTTGGTTTGTTTTGAAAGAGTTCCATTTCAGCTCTATGCAATTCTCTTTCGGTCTTGATCATTTGTAGGATTTCTTCGTTCTCCTTCTTCATCTCAGCCATGCGCTGAATATCTTGTTTGATGTTGAGCTGGATTTCTTTCATGTCGGCCAGCAGCTTCTCACTATCGCTGGTCGGAGTCGTCGTCAGCAGTGCCTTGACTTGTTTCTTCAACTCGTCTATCTGCTTTTGAAGTTGATCTCTTTCAGCTTGTGCTATACCCGTGGCTGTCTCGCCCCTCTGCATTGCTTCCTTGAATGGTGTCTTTGTGATGATGGCGATTTTTAAGACGTCTCTATGTCTCTGCAGGTACGGACAGCCCAGGTATCTTGCTCCATGTTTGCCTAGACAGTTGGCGCACTTTGTTTTGTTGTTGGGTGCTCGGAAGTCCGTGTCCAGCTTGGCCATCGGACACTCCTTGAAGGCGTGGTGATCGGCGCAGTATCGGCATATTTCCGTTTTACTGCGACACGTAGCTCTACTGTGGCCGGCCTTCTGACATCTGGAACATTGCGTGATTCTTGGGATGAATCTCTCTGGTTGCTGCATTCTCTTGTTGAATGATACTGTGGTCGGCATCTCGCTGCCCTCCGATGTCACCACTGCCAAGGTTGTAGGTATCTTGGAGTAGGTGAGAAGCCGCTCCGCCTTCAAGAATCGGATGTGAAGATTCTCTTCACGTAGCTGCTTCAGGATTTCTTCATCTGTCAGCTCCACAGGAATCCGCTTGACAACCCATCGGACTGTTTTTGAGTCGGTGTTTCCGACTCTGGTGTCTTTCTCCTCCTTCTTCTCTGCTGTCTTGGTTCTTGACTGTGTTGGGCTGTCAATCTTCTCCCTCGTAATAGCTTCAGTAATAGCTGTAGTATCAGGCTCTTTGATGCATCTAGCAGGTGGTCTCACGACGTTCTTCTTCTTGTTGTCGGCTCCCACGCTGCACATCTTGGCAACAGCGTGTTTCTTGTTGTTGGACTTTCAACGTGACATTTTCCCGCTGATCAGCTTCTTGACAGAATAATGCGACTTGACTTGTTAGCGCTCGCAGTGCGAATGATTGGAGAGGCGAATAATGCTTATAAGTTTACCATTGACTTCTGAGAGAAAAGTCAACGTTTAAGAACAACCTCATACCGGTGTTCGTTTATTCATTCATTCATTCATTCATTCATTCATTCATTCATTCATTCATTCATTCATTCAGTAACATGTCCTTTGCAGAACCTCGCTCACGTAACAACATTCCGGAAAACTTATCGATCACAAGCAAGATGTCCCGCGTCCGATACAGCCATCTGGAGATTATCCACCACATCCTGCACTCATCTTCTCTTTGGCCTTCCTCTTCCTCTCTTCCCAGGCATATGCCCCTCCATTATCGTTCTCTCCAAACTTTCATGACGTTTCAAGTGACCAAAATATTCATACCGCTATAGGGACTGAAATAAACCCACCATCAGTTAGTTGAAGAGCGGCCGTTCGTATCCTTTCGGCCATTTATACTTTATATAAAATTGGGTTTTCATAATAAATATGTTATGAGCCATATTCATTCATTCATTCATTCTTTCTTTATATTAATTAATTTACATTATCCCGATGTAGTTTCCTGCTATGGGTTTATGGCTATGGCGGTAGCACCATCAGATTGTGTATGCCGAGAGCAAGGAGGAGGAAGAGGTGGCCAATATTTTCCTCACTTTGCCAAGCGACAACCCAGGCATTGAACCTGCCTTCGACTCTTTTCATGACTTTAACAGGCTGGTTCGCTATCAAATTCGCCAGCGTAATTGAGATCCATTGATTCATTCAGTAGCATGTCCTTTGTAGAACCTCGCACCCATAACAACCGTCCGGAAAACTTCTCGGTCATAAACAAGATGCCCCGCGTCCGATACACTCATCTGGAGATCATCTTCCACATCCTGTACCCATCTTCTCTTTGGCATTCCTCTTACTCACTTCCCGGGTATATACCCCTCCATTATTGTTCTCTCCAAACTTTAATGACATTTAATGAGACCAAAACATTTCAATTTTCTTTGTTAAAGGCATTTATCTGTGCTCTATTCAGATTGTTTAGTAATAATTGAGATTATATCAATAAATTACCATGTTAGACAATTAAAATTACTGTGTGAATATGTGTGATGTATATTTCAGCTTGAAGGATTTATCTAATTATTTTAGTTTATATTGTGCGATTTCTGCAGTATGTACCTGATGAGATACAAAGAAATATATCAGGCAGTAGATCGTGCGAGCAATCTATTGTTTTTGTCTTAATTATTCACATTTTATCATGTTAGCCAAGAAAACTATGATGAACCGTTTTGTCATTGCTGTTGAGAAATATCCATAGATTGTCTATGATTAACCAGTGTGGCTTTTGTGCATTTTGCAGATATTTTGGAGATAAAATGGAAAGAGGGCGTTTGGACAACGGTAGTGCGTTCTTATGGTGTTCTTACCCTGGGCACCTGGTTTTCTCACGTGGCCTTTATGTTGTATGTAAGCGACAGATTCCCAGGTATAACTGTCTGTGTGTCTAAATAGATAAAGAGACAGATATATACACAGACAGAAGATACACATACAGACATAAACACACATGGATCAATAGACTGTTGGATGGATGGATGGATTGATGGATGGATGGATGGATGGATGGATGGATGGATGGATGGATGGATGGATGGATTGATGGATGGATAGATGGATGTGTGGATGGATGCTTTCATACATATATACCTACACAAATAAACATACACACACATTTAAATACACACATTACATCCTTGTATCCACTCATGTTCAAATCCGTCTCTGGACTCAGAACCCTGTTAAACAAGTAAATTGGTTCACGTGTTCCCAGCCTTCCTGCTAAAGTATTTTCATTTTAATTTGTTTTTCCAAATATAGGACCGGAACCCTCCGACCTTGACCGCACGGATCCGAACAACGTCACATATGTCAAGGCCATGTTTGGTTTACATCTGCTAGGGAACCTCGTTTTCAGTGTTGTGCTCTACCTGGCTGTCTACGTAGTGCTCAAAATCCGACTGGGAATTTATATTAAAGTATTATTTTACAGTTTAATTAGAATCCTTTCTAATTTTAGTTACTCTAATAATCAAATTACATAATGATATCATTATCATCATCATCAAGTGTCATGCCGGCTGGCGTAGGCTTTCATGACTTTCCGCAGATCTCGGTATTTGGTTTTCTGGATCAACTCTGCTGATGTTATTCCTCTATGCCACCGTACCAATCCATCCAGAAACATTTCTCTTCGTCTGCCTCTCCCCACTGTCTTTCAAGTTGTCACGACGTTCTCCAATTCCTCTATCTAAATTTTATGCGAGACATATGTAAAAAAGGTAGTTTATCATTGCTGTTATACAGGGTGTATTTTTAATGACTGTGCAGTGTTTGAAAATATTGCCCGTCCAAGTTTTGTATTTGCCTATTATGTTGCATGAACTTTACAGATGGTGACTACAAAACTTGGCCCGTCAGTATTTTCAAACACTGCACCATCATTAAAAATGCTCCCTATGCATAGCAATGATATGGAATCTCTTTGTAAAGACTTGATAAGACATACTGGAATATCAAAGAAAATCATTAACATGGTAAAGGCACCATAAAGTGCCAAGATGGGCATAGTTCTCTATGCAAGGCAGCTAACGGAGGCGTTTTGTGATAAGAACTGGAGAGAGGCAGGGATACCTTATACCTACCCTGCTATTCTTATTGATTATAGACTAGATTATGATGACAGCACTAGTATGAAGACAATCAAGCACTGCCAGAAACGGACTTCAGTGGACTCTCCCAACAAATCAGCTCGATGATCTAAACTATACTGACGACATTATCCTTCTGTCTCTCACACACGAAATTAGATGCAGGATAAACTAACAACACTAGATGGGAAGTCACAACAACTACGTTTTAAATGACAGATAGTGAGAATAAACCAAGCAAATGATAACCTGATCTCCCTTGGGGAAACTTCACTTCAAGAGACGGAATCAAACATCTTCTTGGGTAGCAATGTAGATAAGAGGGTGGAAGAAATAAAGATATTAGAATAAAAATACCGAAGGTTGTAGCCTTATGACATTTGTGAACGTGAAAAGACATTAAACAGCACAAAACTTAGAATATTGAATTCTAACGTTAAGTCAGTAATACTGTATGGACCCGAAACGTGAAGAACAACGACAACGATTACAAATAAAACAAAAAAATTCCTTAATTGATTAAAAGTTCGTTGAATATCCTTAACATGACATCACAGTCAACCCCAGCATTATTATGCTGTTTGTGATCTCTTGGCAAGTTTACGTTCAGTAGTTTACCATTGCTTTCTGAACGACCGACACCCATACCATTTCGTAAAAAACCAACGCAAGACTATCTGCTGCCAAAAAACCCGCAGCTATGTTTCGAAAGCGGTATGCAGGATTACGAACTGCTTCCATGAATCCTTCACCACGGAGCTGGCCATTAATTGGTGGCTACGCAAAATGGAAGGAACAAACTCGTATGACAAAACCACCAATATGGAGCTCGTGGAGAGAGCTAACAAACCTCAAGTTTATTTCTCCCAGACCTAGCTAGCATAAAATAGACCTGAACTACCAGACCTAGCTGGCATAAAATAGACCTGAACTCCCAGTACTAGCTAGCATAAAATAGACCTGAACTCCCAGAACTAGCTAGCATAAAATAGACCTGAGCTCCCAGATCTAGCTAGCATAAGCAGACCTGAACTCCCAGATCTAGCTAGCATAAAATAGACCCGAGCTCCCAGATCTAGCTAGCATAAATAGACCTGAGCTCCGAGATCTACCTAGCATAAAATAGACCTGAATATGGATTAGGTCTGCTCACTGTCTCAGTGAGTCAGCTGGTGAAGTTAGAGCGCATACAGAACGAAGCTATGCGGGTCATTCTGGGATGCACTAGAGACACCCCAGTAGTGTGTATGCGTTACATCCTTGGTCTGCCGACTGTTGCTGGTAGGCTCAAGGTGGTGCAGGTGAAGTCATACCTCAGAGTAGCTGCAGACACAGACCACCCACTGCATGAGGCGCTGGACGCAGTTAAGGGTCAGCGACTGATAAGAGGGAAATCATGGATGGCTCAGGCGGAGGATACGATTAGACAGGTGTGCCCCTTGGAGAACATTAGGCGTGGAGAGGAGTGGGTCAGAGTGCCAGCGGAGCAGTCAGACTTGTGCAGAGTTATAATCACATTAAGCCGGGAGTGCAGGGAGTGGCCAGCAGGGACCACGGAAGTGGAAATCCAATAACTAATTCAGGACAATGCTCACTCGAGTTATGTGATTATCTACACAGATGGTTCGGTGTCAAGAGGCGAGAGAGGTGGCTGAGGGTTCATAGCCAAAGCTAATGGTCGATGTTTGGGGCAGGAGAGCCTGGCATATGATACCACAACATCCAGCTTAAGAATGGAAGTGGAGGCAGTCACTGCGGCTCTCCGCTGGATGGAGAATACGACACACACACACATACATCGTGATTGTAACTGACTCAGAAAGCATGCTGACGAGGGTGAGGACGGGCAGACTTCGTGCGGAGTGGCTTGCTTCGCTTCGGAGGTCACGGGTGACAAGCATCGCCTGGATCTTTTCTCCGGGGCATGCCGGTGTGTTGGGAAATGAACAGGCGGACATATTGGCTGGCTCGGCAGAACTTGGTGGAGTATTGATACATGACAAGGCAGACGTGGTTGCGGCCTTGTGGGAGCACGTGCACACCTCGGAGGAGCACATGGATTACCATGGTCTGGCAAGAATGAGACAACGAGGAGTGACGAAGGGATCTGGCCGACGCTCAACGCTCAAAGGAAAGGCGAGACGGACTTATAATCAGATTGCTACTGGTACTATTAGTGTTGGAACTCTTCGCTGGCTGCTGAGGATGGGGACGGAGCACTTATTGGAATGCCCCGAATGCTGTGATGTCGATTCCTAAATCAATCAATCAATCAATCAAATAGACCTGAACTCCCAAAACTAGCTAGCATAAAATAGACCTGAACTCCCAGAATTAGCTAGCATAAAATAGACATGAGCTCCCAGAACTAATTAGTATAAAATAGACCTCAGCTTCCAAAACTAGCTAGCATAAAATAGGCATAAACTCCCAGAACTAGCTAGCATAAAATAGACCTGAACTCCCAGAACTAGCTAGCATAAAATAGACTTGAACTCCCAGAACTAGCTAGCATAAAATAGATCTGAACTCCCAGAATTAGCTAGCATAAAATAGACATGGGCTCCCAGAACTAGTTAGCATAAAACAGACCTCAGCTCTCAGATCTAGCTAGCATAAAATAGACTGAACTCCCAGAACTAGCTAGCATAAAATAGACCTGAACTCCCAGAACTAGCTAGCATAAAATGGACACCAAGAAATGTCTTGAGTAGTAAAGGCGCTCGGCGTGATACCGACCACGGCACATACCGAGTGGCAAATTGATTACACAAATATGGGTTTAGCACCATATACCCAATGAGCCTTAAAGTGTGTAAAACTGTCCTTTACTTTCTTCTTTTGTAAAAAATATACATAGCAGATATTGCTGTTGAATGTGGCGTGTTAGGACTGCACGTTTTCTAGGCCACAATAAATAAGCTGGAGTTGCCAGTTTCCTTGCTCGTCGTTTAACATTTCTAATCAGTTCCCAGACTATTCTCAAAAATTGCTATTGCCCATTTGCATTAAGCTGAGTCGACCCAACAGCGGCGCTGGTTGGGGAAGCATAACACTCCCTAGGCTGGGGTTTGAACCCTGACTCCTTTTTCCCCAGGCAGTTAAGTTAGGTGCATGTCATTTACAGGAAATCGCAGTCAACCTCAGCATTTTTTGGCTACTTGTGATTTATTGGCAAGTTTATGTTCAGTTGTTTGCCATTGATTTCTGAACGATTGGAACTTATACCATTGTATCAAAAGCAACACAAGGCGGTCGCTACTAAATGGCCCGTGTTTCGAACGCGGTATGCAGAATTACCAATTGTGTCCGCAATCCCTTCACCGCAGAGCCGGCGCTTCCCATGCTATAAAGCGCAAATGTAAGTGCACTAATAAATGGTATTCTCATGTATTTATTTTAACTTCTTATGTCTGCAGATGTGGTTTTATAGAAGAATGCTGAAAATTTACTGGACATCCAAAATTAGCAATCCGGAAATTTTGAAGGAAGCTATGTCGCAAAGACAACATATCACAAACATCAAAAGAAGCGATCATTATGTTTTTGTCACATTATGAGACAACAAAAACTGGAAAGTGTTATGACAACCGGAAAGATTTGTAGAAAGAGAGATAGAGGAAGACAGCATGAGAAAATCCTTGACAGTCTTGTGTCATGGCACGGAAGGGATCAACACAAGAATTGATCCATGACGTCGGAGATTGCAATTTGTGGAGGGGCAGGATCGCCCACGCCAGACGGCAAGGCTTCGATGATGATGATGATGATGTCTCAAACAATGCACTGTTTGTCTTTAAAGTTCCTCTGTTCCAGACAATGCACTTAATGTCTTGTAACTCTCTCTATTCCAGACATTGCACTTCATGTCATCATCTGTTGTCCATGTGCACCAAGCAACACATGATCTGATCTGATCTGATCTGATCTCATCTCATCTCATCTCATCTCATCTCATCTCATCTCATCATGTTCCTCTTGTACCTTGCGGTGTCGAGGTGAAGTATAAACAGCGTGAGGGTGCCCGATTATGGGCTTCATATATCGATATTCCCATGGACTCTGCTATTCCCTCCTTCCAACGTTTACGTGGTCGGCCTCTTCCTCTGTTTCCATCTGGTCTGTACATCATTGCTTGTTGTGGAATACTGTTAGTTGGTAACCTTTACATGGCCAAACCATTTGACTTGCTGCTTTCTAGCAAGCCGGCAGGGAATCTTCATGCTGCTCGTAGAAAAACTAAAATCTAAGAAGATGATCTGATCTAAGGTTGTTATCTCACCACAGTATAGAAACTTGGCACGTTATGTTAACATGTCTCAGTATATTTTATTCCAGGCGATACCTGGAAACTTGGCGCGTTATTTTAACATGTCTCAGTATATTTTATTCCAGGCGATACCTGGAATCTTGGCGCGTTATTTAAAAATTTTTCAGTATATTTTATTCCAGGCGATATCTGCCGCCTCTGTGAAAGCAATGCTTATTAGTATATCCCATGATGTGTTGGCGTTGGCGATCATGTCTGTTCACAGCCTTCTGTCTCTTGTGCTGCCAATAATGAAAGTAATGCAGTCATGCTTTGTTCAATACGGCTATTGTTTTAAATGAGTGTGTGGTGTTTAGTTTAGTTTAGTCGACTGATCAACATCACGGCACACGGGTGTAACCCATACCTGATCCGTTCTACTTCTAACTCAAGCCTGAGTCCGGAGAATATCAGCTCAATGCACGAACTCTGTAGCACCGGCGAGGATCCTGAAATACTTTGGGTAGATTTTTAACTCAAAATTTTTCTACGTGCGCAACATTACACACGAGCGTCCGATCTCACAACCCAGAGACCAGGGGAAATTTTGTTACTAGACGTCCACGTGAAAAAATCCCGGTCCTCACCGGAGCTTGAACCCGGGACCTCCAGCACTCGAGGCGGACATAATACCTCGATACCACTCAGCTCCTGTGTCTGGTGTGAAATCCTCTAACATAGACTTTCTGACTTCTCCTTTTAACATCATTCTATTCTGTCTACAGATGCCTAAGTACGGGAAGGTTCCAGAAAGCTATAATGTGGCAAGTCGCTCTCGTGGTTTGAAACCTCAACGTAGGAAGAAGCAAGAGACCGGGATGGAGAATAGCTCGATTCTTCTTGAAAATTAACAGCCCACGTAGTCAAAAGCACAGGTGTTATTTTCAGCAAGACACGCTGTTACAACACAAACAGAATTACTATTATACGAGGTATTTGTACAGTCTCAATACACTTTGTATGAAGAACAAATTTGGAAACAAAATGAAGTAATGATGTCATTAATCATGTGCTCTACAGTCCATCGTGAAGCAATATGCAGCGAATGGTTGTCGTCTGCTGTAATGATCTTTTGCACCCCGAACAGAATGGATGTATCAACGGAAGAGAGAATTATTTTTTTTCAAATTTGTTCTACATACAAAGTGTAGTGAGACTTTATAAACACCTTGTATAGCAGCGTTACATCTACATTGAATAAGACACTTGTTAATATTATTAACAGTGTGGTTTATACATAGCAAGGGGTCTTTCTATAATGTTAATAGTTTACAATTTTCTATAGTGCTACAAACATGCATATTTCTTATGGCAACATGCGAATGGCAAACAGAAGATTTCGCAAACATGAAAGAAGCTCGCATATTTTTGTGTCTCCGTGACGAAGTGAACAAGCCATCTGCCTCGCGTTCTGAAGACCGTGAGTTCGTTCCCCGGCCTGCGTAGTTCAAATCAATAATGCATTTATTCCAGAGACGCCTGGGGTCATCGCGGTTCCTACGGATGTCGTGCACCGTGCGATGTACTCGACAAGCGGTTGGTCTTTCTGTGGTGAGAGCCCGAGCCAGACGGGGTATAACCGGTGCTATTTTCTATCTTCTTTTATCCTTCACTGCTCTATGACGTTAGGCGTCGCAGGCCTGTTTGATGGTTGGTTTACAAACTAGGGCTTGCTCGGTCGCTTGGTATGCTGAAAAGTGAGTATTTAAGGTGTTGATGACTCCGTTGATCCATCTTTTTCGTGGTCTTCATCTGCCTCTTGATGTTTCCATTTTCATGTTGTAATCTCTTGCTGCTGGCGACATTGTGTTCATTCCCACTAGGCGGCCGAACCAGTTAAGTCTTTATCTATCAATGAATTCAACACCTGGTGTTGCTCCAACTGTGTTATAGATCTCGTTTCTAATATGGTCCTTTCTTGATTTGTTTGCTGCTTTCTCATGCATCTATCTCATTTCATCTGGTGCAATGAAATCGATTTTCTCGACTTAAGTACGTTAATATCGAAGAAAATCATAACTGGTTTGGCCTCTATGTTATAGATAAAGTCTTAGAATATCAGGGATCAAGCGACAACAATACTGACATTCCATAAAATCTGAACATCGGCGTGTGGAAATGTCCTGAGTGCTGTGATGTGGATTCTGACTCAACTGAACATTGAAGCATCATGCACGTCTGGAAAAAAAACAATCACGGTGGGGTATATCCCTGGTTAGAGAGGAAGAGGAAAGCCAAAGAGAAGATGGGTGCATTATGTGGCAGGTGATCTCCTTGAAGAGATTAGAACAAGAATTGCCATTGCGAAGGTAGCCTTTTGCAAGATGAAAAACATACTGACCAACAAAAAGATATCAATTGAAACGAGAAAAAGCTACATAGAACCTATACTTTTGTATGGATGTGAAGCGTGGACAATAAGCAGTCAAGCTGAAAAACAGCTAATGGCTGTGGAAATGTGGTTTCTGAGAAAAATGCAAGGAATACCATGGACAGATAGAAAAACCAACAAACAAGTCCTTCAAGAAACAAATGAAGATCGTAAACTGATTAGAGTCATTAGACGTAGACAGTCAAACTTTTTTGGGCATATTATTACAAGAAATGAATTGGAGAACTTGGTGACAACTGGCAAGATCTAAAGGAAGAGACCAAGGGGAAGACATAGAAGCAAATACATGGATGGCTTGGCCACGTGGCATGGCCGAGACAGGAACACAGAGCTGATCCATGACTCTGGTGATCGAGTGAGATGGCAGAACATGACCGCCCACTCTTACCGGCATGGCACATGATGGATGGATGGATCTCCAGATGGGTGTATCGGACGTGGGACATCTTGCTTATGACCGAGAAGTTTTCCGGAAGGATATGGGAGCGAGATTCTGCAAAGGACATGCTACTGAATAAATGAAGTAACATCGAAGCAAGCTGATTGTCGGATACGTCGAGATTGATGGCTCAACCCCAAAGAGATAAAGGATGCAAAATCCATTTTCCCAATGTGATCCTGCCCGTTTAATTAATTTAGCTTTACTGACTCAATTGTTTGAGACCATAAATAAAGTTTTAGGGAACCAAGGAATACGTTCAGGAAATAACTGAAAAAGTTGTATTCCCTTTTTTACCCAAAATTTCCTTTAAATGGTTCCTTGCCTCTCCTCTACCAACTAATTAATTCTATCTAGGGTAGTTTAAAACAATTTGACGATGACAAGTAAAAATACAATCAATACATGACATGACCTCATTTTTTATGATTTAATAAACACAAACATGGATTTTGTAAATTGCATTCAAAATTACAATTTCCTGTCATAAAATAAGGACATATACATGTAATGGTAATTATACAGAATTGATGTGCCAATTATAATGTGTATAATAACAGCTAAATTTTTTTCAGTGGCATATACTGCTAATCTTGTACTGGAATGGATGATCTGAAAAAAAGAACTGTCTACACTCAGGGTTCTCCACTAAAAGCTTTGGGAATCCCTCTGGCTATCAATTAATTGCTGTATGTTCTGTAGTCGTAGTATTCCAAGTCTGAGTAGAACATTATAAGTTGGCTCTTGGTTTTCTTTCCATTTCTGGTAGGTAAATGTTTAAATAAAGATTACCTCTCCTATGAGACAAATGGAATGTTTGCAGGTAGATACGTTTCTGCACTACTCTATCAAGGGCATCACTCAACAATGTGCTCACTCAACAGGTGCTGCATTCAATCTTCAAAAAGTCAGGTCTGGATCTAAATGAGTATGACCACTACCTCATTTCAATGAAATGCTCCAATCACCACATGTAAACAACAAGATGTAAGGACTGGAATCGGCTTGTTTCCAAATCTATTGGCTGATGAGTTTCGGTCCTGCTATTCTCACTATAATACACTTTCTAACATGTTCATAGCGAGTATAGAGCTACCAAATTCTACATACACAGGCACTTTTCTTGTAGTTACGATGAGTTTGTGGCAAGTGAGAGATCTGAGGCCGGTTGC